>SJYO01034137.1:2289269-2591011 GCA_006410555.1 Capra ibex | reverse complement strand
CGGAAACTGACACACCTAGTGTTATTTGACACCTTTTAAGACTTTCTCTACCCTTATGGTCTGGTGAATTGGACGGAGAACTCTTTAGACATACGTCCAGTGTTTCGTTGTCAATCTTGACCTGTACCTTGTTGTCTGACCAAGGTTTGTCCTTTTCCTCATGCAGTTCCGACCTATAACAGTGGGACGAATAAATTGAATATACGTCTCATGTAGTCCTCTTTGCGACCCGACCTTCTTCGTGTTCGACCTTAGTTCTAACGACCCTCTTTATAGTTATTGGAGTCTATACGTCTACTGTGGTGGGAATACCGTCTTTCACTTCTCCTCGATTTTTCGGAGAACTATTTTCACTTTCTCCTTTTTTTTTTTCACTTTCTCCTCTCACTTTTTCAACCGAAGTTCGAGTTGTAAGTCTTTTGTTTCTAGTACCGTAGGTCAGGGTAGTGAAGTACCCTTTATCTACCCTTTGTCACCTTTGTCACAGTCCGAAATAAAACCCCCCGAGGTTTTACTGACGTCTACCACTAACGTCGGTACTTTAATTTTCTGCGAATGAGGAACCTTCCTTTCAATACTGGTTGGATCTATCATATAAGTTTTCGTCTCTGTAATGAAACGACTGATTTCAGGTAGATCAGTTCCGATACCAAAAAGGACACCAGTACATACCTACACTCTCAACCTGACACTTCTTCCGACTCACGGCTTCTTAACTACGAAAACTTGACACCATAACCTTTTCTGAGAACTCTCAGGGAACCTGACGTTCCTCTAGGTTGGTCAGGTAAGACTTCCTCTAGTTGGGACTCTAAAGAAACCTTCCTTACTACGATTTCGACTTCGAGGTCCTGAAACCGGTGGAGTACGCTTCTCAACTGAGTAACCTTTTCTGAGACTACGACCCTCCCTAACCTCCGTCCTCCTCTTCCCCTCTGTCTCCTACTCTACCAACCTACCGTAGGGACTGAGCTACCTGCACTCAGACTCACTTGAGGCCCTCAACCACTACCTGTCCCTCCGGACCGTACGACGTTAAGTACACCAACGATTCTCAGCCTGTGCTGACTCGCTGACTTGACTTGACTGGGTGAGGTCACAAGAACGGACCTCTTACGGTACCGGTCTCCCCGGACCTCCCAATATCAGACACCTCAGTGTTTCTCAGTCTGTGGTGGGTCGCTGATTGTGAAAGTGAATAGTCAGATGATAAAGACGTCTTTCTCTTTCGCTTAAGGGTTCCTATTCAGTTGTTATTAGAGACAAAGGTAGTAGGTCTTGACAGTATACACGTAGCTCAGAAGAGATTTTAATACAGCGTCAAGATCTATTGTAAGGGAAATAAGTGCTTGAGGACAAACGTCGGAAGAAAAGACGAACAGGTCTCCGTCAGTGGGATCATTCAGACCACATATACCATCCGACCTAATAAAAAAGGTATTATTACACAACGACGGAGTAGAACACAAAAGGAACCTCCACCCTGTGTTGGGTAGTGTCCGGTCGTCTCGGACCGGTCGGACGTCGGGAGTACGTTACACTCACTCTCATTTGTAGGCAATAACCTTGGGTGATTCTATGACCCCAATAAACAATACGTCGTTTTTTTGTACTGTAGGTTTTATGAATACTTCCACTTGCAAATGCAGAGGACGACATGTGTGTACATAGGTGTCGGTACACACCGAGACAAGCCATGTACAAGGTTCAAATGTGTCTACCGACGTAAGCTCTATATAAAAAGATATAGAACGAAAAATGTGAGTTCTAGACAAAACCTATCAAGAGGTACACCCACACATGGCTAGATCCAATAAGCGAAATTGTTGACAGTCTCTTTACAAAGATTTGGTGTCTAGACCTCGACGGTGAAGAAACGGACGTTCCCGCCTGTCGACTGCCTTCGGTGGTATCGCGCCCCTCGTCGACCTGATATTTGGGCGCGCCTTTCGTTTGTCCACTATGTAGTGTCGCTGATGCGCACGTCACCCCAGGTACGAAGCACGGAAGGCGTCGAGTCCCCGGAGAAAGGTCTGTCTTCGAATCTCTCCTTCCACTCCTTCCGTCCGGTCCCGGGGACGAGAACGTAGACCAGAATCTTGGCACTGACCGTAAGCAGTAGAGAGACGGTAGGTAGGGTCGAAGGAGAGCGGGAGGCGGTCGTGGGGTCGACGAGACTACCGAACAGATCACCAAACTGAGTCTAAACGTAGGGCTCCCCAGACACAGGGACCAGTGGAACGGGAAACATCCAACCTGAACGACGTGAGCACATAAATGACAGGTTTACCATGTCCACCGATCTCCGCGAGGACACCCAGTGGAACCGGGGTTTGGGTAAGGAGGACCAGGGGCACCGTACCGTCGTTGGGTTCAACCAAAATGTGACTTTTTCCTTCGCTTTGGGTCCTCCGATTAAGATTTTGTAAAGGACTGAGGTGGGAGTCTACTGATCAGGTAACTAAACTAAAGGAAAGGTAATTAGTTTGATCCGAATAAAATTTTAAAACTAATACTAACGCGATAGTCAAGTCAACTGAAGTCAGTGAGTCGACACAGGTTGAGAAACGTTGGGGTACTTGACGTCGTGAGGTCCGGAGGGACAGGTAGTGGTTGAGGACCTCAAGTGAGTTTGAGTACAGGTAACTCAACCACTACGGTAGGTCGGTAGAGTAGGAGACAGTAGGGGAAGAGGAGGACGGAAGTTGGAAAGGGTCGTAGTCTCAGAGAATGTTACTCAGTAGAGAAGTGTAGTCCACTGGTTTCATAACCTCAAAGTCGGAGTAGTAGTCGGGAAGCTTCCTTGTGGGTCCTGACTAGAGGAAATCCTACCTGACCAACCTAGAGAAACGTCAGGTTCCCCGAGAGTTCTCAGAAGAGGTTGTGGTGTCAAGTTTTCGTAGTTAAGAAACCACGAGCCGAAAGAGAAATCAGGTTGAAAGTATAGGTATGTACTGAAGACCTTTTTAGTATCGGAACTGATCTGCCTGGAAACTACCGTTTCATCGCAGAGACGAAAAATTATACGACAGATCCTACCAGTATTGAAAAAAAGGTTCCTCGTTCGTAGAAACTTAAAGTACCGACGTCAGTGGTAGACGTCACTAAAACCTCGGGTCTTTTTATTTCAGACGGTGACAAAGGTAACAAAGGGGTAGATAAACGGTACTTCACTACCCTGACCTACGGTATTGGAAGTAAAAGACTTACAACTCGAAATTCGGTGGAAAAAGTGAGAAAGAGAAGGTGACAGTAGTTCTCCGAGAAATCAAGAAGAAACGAAAGACGGTACTCCCACCACAAAGGACACACATATTTTTATATTCACAAATATACGTATGCACGTAGATATGTATAGTCCCCGATATCTTTTTATTTTTCCTATGGTGTTTTTAGTGGGTGTTATGGTGGTAGGTCTCCCTTTATAACGATAGAAAACTATAAAAAGAAACATCAAAGAAAGAGATATATAAAGAAACTAAAAAGATTTTACTTTTGATATCCATACGAATATATTTAATAATAGGACGGAGAAATTTATTTAACTTATAGTACATATAGTCATATAGTACTGATAAAGGGTTGGGAAAACAGAAATGTGACATAAGTTTTTTCCCGTTTTCTTAGTCTGACTAACACTAATGAAGAGTTATCGTAAGAGTTTCATTAAAAATACTATTCTTGACCGACTGAAACTTCTTAATCTTGGTTTGTTAAAGAGAATCTTCCGTTTTTCGTCGTACGTATTATATGTCGTATAAATTATCACTGATGGTTCTATTTTTTACATAATATAATCAATTGAGTTGTCAGTATAATACTCGAGTCATATACAAAAATTCTTAAAAAAAAAATTACACCTGGCAAAAAATACAGTAACTTAAACAATGTGCTAACGAAGACAAAATACAAAACCCCAAACCAGTGCTCCGGACACCCTAGAGTCGAGGGACTGGTCCGTAGTTTGGGTGCGGGGGACGAAACCCTCCGTTTTGGAATTGGGGGCCTGGTGGCCCCCTCAGGGACTCGAGTCGCACATAATACCCGGTGTGTGGATCTTGGGACTTGGTTTCAAGTTTAGATCTGTAGGACGGGAGTTCGGGGTGTGAGTATAGATACTTTTCACCAATTCGGTTCAAACACCCCCCTCTGTTTTCGGGTCCTCTGTCCTCCTTCAGGTCGACTCGTCCCCTTAGTACTTCTGCCCCGGCCCGGCCTCGCAGGCAGCCCGACCCGTCGACGGAGGTCTCCCGAGGCGACTCCAGGGCCCTGGAGACTGGACGTCCACTCACCCTCTCCTACACGTCGTGGAGTCGGGTCCTGAACCTCGGGGTCCCTTTGAGTCCCTCCGTGCGGACCGAGCCCATCCTCTCTCGGGGTCCATGTTCTCTGCGTCTCTTCCCTCCACCAACCCCTTCCTCTCTCTACCCCCGATCTTCAGTCCGTCACCCCTAGGGGAAAGGAAGAGGAGGGGTGGGCGGAGGGTGAGACCCAATGGGACGGAGTAACATTGTTCCCCGTCCTCCGAACAAATTTTTTTTTTTTTTCTCTAAATTTGTCGGTATGTATTGTCCTCGCTGATTTGTGTGAGTGGTTTTCTGCACACGGTCTTTCAAGGATCGGCAGGACAAGTTTCCCGGGGTTCGACCTTTGACGTTTACAGGTGCATCGTCCTACGTACCTATTTCACACCGTATTGGTGCGGCACCCTGTGATGTGTCGTCACTCTTGCCGTTTGGTTTGACGTGTGTCGTTAGTCCGCCGACTTAGAGCGTTTGGGCCACAGCTCCCCTTTTTCTGTGTCCTGGTATGTAAGTCATTCTAAGGCCAGTACGTTTAATAGTTTTGTCAGGTTCGAGAAGGCACGGGGACCTTCATTCCACCCCCATCACTGGTCGTCCCAGTGCTGCCCCGAAGAGTAGAAATCTAAAATTTAAACCCCACGTGCAACACAAACACGTAAGACGAATAAAGTGGATTTTGAGTTTGTGTCCGATAATCTAATTTTTTCATTCTTTTCTTCTTCCCCTTTTTTTTACTGGTTCTCGTCGTTACCGTCATCCGATTGTGTTTAGTAATACTGCCTTTGAAAATTAAAGTGTGCTGAAGGTAGATATCCCTCCTTTATCATGTGAAAACGTACATAGAGATATGTCAATAGGGGGGTAGGTGGTTTCGTAGGATCGGGTCACTAGTATTCTCTTAGTCGTTTCTTCAAAGTCCGAGAGTTTATTAAGTACTAACAAGGTCGGATGAAGCCTTCTAAGTGTCGAGACCCGACGTCCCGTACCAAGGTTGCTCGAAACTTCAGGATAACGTAATAAAGATACATTACGTTTAACTGTTCCAGAGATTTAATCCGTTGATTGATCTTTTACTCGAGACTTTCGGACGAAATAATCGTCGGTCCCTGGTCCAGACTTTCTAAATAGACAAACACCAGTCCCGTCCCCACCTCTCTTGCGAAAGGTGTGTCCCGGAGCCTCTGTCCTCCCCTCCCTCTCGTTTACCTCTTCGGTCGCCCATCCAGACCTCCAACGGTAAAAAGATCCGAAATAAACCGTTTATAAATATCTCGGGAAAGAAACGCGGTTCGTGGTTGATGCGTGAGACACTTGTTTCTGAGCAAATTGGGAATGTTGTTTGCACACTCCACCCACGAGAATCGTGGCAGGACCAAAAATTCAACTCCTTCGGCTTCGTGTCCCTCCAATTTGCTATTAGTCTTCTCGCGTGTCGACGGTCCGCCGTCTCGGTCTCAGGTGCAGGTCGGTACGACGAATAGGGCTCTTACCGCGTGCCGAACGCCCACTGCTGAGACGGAGAGGAGCGGCCGCAGGGGCAGGCGTCTGGACGACGACCCGGGCGATGGACGCACGACACGAAAGGCTCTAGCGAGTCTTCGGCGTGGGAGGGCAGTGGGGGCTGAGGTCGCGCAGAAGTGCGCGAGATGGCAGCTACGGATTTGAGGGTGGTAAATGCACGAGACGTTCGCCCCGAAGGGACGACCGAGTCTACCATTCTTTATACGGACGTCACGTCCTCTGGGCCCAAGTTCGGGACCCAGCCCTTCTAGGGGACCTCTTCCCTTTACCGTTGGGCGCGGCCATAAGAACGGTTCTTACAGTTCCTGTCTCCTCGGGTCACCCGAGGCCAGGTACCCCAGTATTTCTCAGTCTGTGCTGTCTCGTTGCAAGCGCAAGACGGAGGGGGCACGAGGTCTATTTTGAGGTCTACGGGAACGTCCTGCGGACCTCGGTTCTAGACTGACTTCGAAGGGGGTCAAAAGACTCTTCCCCGCTCGACTCTCGCGACTCCCGGTCGCCCGACTCTCCTGTGGGTCCGGTCCACCCCAGACTCACGGTCTGACTGACTGGAGTGACAAGGCGGAGTCGCGTCGCCCAGACACCGACAGGTCCCGTGTGGAGAAATAGGTAGGTAGGGAAAGGGTGCAAACTAGGAACGAGATTCACCACACGCCCCACATTACCGAAATATTGGGAGTCATGGGGAAATCCACAATAAGTACAAAATTAAGTGTCTTGAGAAGAGTACACTAGGATGTCCCAGTGAGAATAATAGGGGTTCATAGTGGCTTCTTTCGACCCAAGTCTTGCAAAGACTTGAAGGGTCCCAGTGACCCAGATACAAATCGTCCTTAGTCCTGGTCTGGACGTTAAGTAGGGTCACCTCATCGACTCCTTTTTTTCCCCCTTAATGAGTTGTCCATGAAAACAAACAAATAAATAAATAAACAAAAATAACAGTATTTCATGCTTGTTGTACGGATTGTTGTCCGCCGAGTCCACCATTTCTTAGACGGACGTCACGTCCTCTGCACCCAAGTTAGGACCCAACCCTTCTAGCGGACCTCTTGCCTTACCACTACGTGAAGCCACAAGGCCGGACACTTAAGGACCTGTCTCCTCGGACCGCCTGATGTCAGGTACCTCACCGTCTCGACCCGTGCTGACTCGCTGACTGTGTGTCCGGGTCGCGTATCTTACGTGGCAGAATTATTAAAGAATTTTTGTGAATGCGTGACAAATAAGAGACAAAATATAAAATAAAATATATAAATAAAAAACCGGTGTAGAGTGGCGTACACCTTGAAAGAACTGGTCCTTAACTTGAACATCGGGGGTTGGAATTGGGGGGAGAGCACGTCACCTTCGGTCTCAGAGTTGGTGACCTGACGGTCCCTTCAGGGAATTACTGAAGACTCACAGACCAAGTCATCAGAATCCGTGGAACTGTGACGACACGTTCGGTTGAGGTTTAAGAAAAATCGAACTTTTTACCTTTAAGACACGGGTGACTCGTCGTTGAGGGACAAGGGAAGGAGGCGTAGGGGACTTTCGGGGTGCCGTGACAGACAGAGACCTAACCCGTGGAGATCCTGAAGGACATTCACCCCAGTGTCACACACACAGAGGTAACGACGGAAGAGAGTGAGTCGTGTCGCAGGAAAGAGTCCCAAGTAGGTACGGCATCGCACCCTGTCCTACAGAAAGGGAAAATTCCGACTTACCACGAGACAGCATACATCCCTAGTATAAAACGAAGCAGACAAACAACCACTTGTGAACCCAACGAAAGTCAAGTCAAGTCAAGTCAAGTCAGCGAGTCAGCACAGGCTGAGAAACACTGGGGTACTCAGTGTCGTGCGGTCCGGAGGGACAGGTAGTGGTTGTGGGTCTCAAGTGGGTTTGAGTACAGGTAGCTCAGTCACTACGGTAGGACGGTAGAGTAGGAGACAGTAGGGGAAGAGGAGGACCGGAGTTAGGGAGGGTCGTAGTCCCAGAAAAGGTTACTCAGTTGAGAAACTTAGTCCACCGGTTTCATAACCTCAAAGTCGGAGTCGTAGTCAGGAAGGTTACTTATGGGGCCTGACTAGAGAAAATCCTACCTGACCAACCTAGAGGAACGTCAGGTTCCCTGAGAGTTCTCAGAAGAGGTTGTGGTGTCAAGTTTTCGTAGTTAAGAAGCCGTGAGTCGGAAGAAGTGTCAGGTTGAGAGTGTAGGTATGTACTGGTGACCTTTTTGGTGTAGGAACTGATCTGCCTGGAAACAACTGTTTCATTACAGAGACGAAAAATAAATAAATAAAAAAATAGAGACGAAAAATCACACGACTGTCTGGAAACAACCGTTTCATTATAGAGACGAAAACTTATACGATAGATACAACCAGTATTGAAAAGAAGGTTCCTCATTCATAGAAAATTAAAGTACGGACGTTAGTGGTAGACGTCAGTAAAACCTCGAGGTTTTGTATTTCAGACTGTGACACAGGTGACAAAGGGGTAGATAAAGGGTACTTCACTACCCTGGTCTACGGTACTAGAAGTAAAAGACTTACAACTCGAAATTCGGTTGAAAAAGTGAGAGGAGAAAGTGAAAGTAGGACTCCGAAAAATCAAGGAGAAGTGAACAGTAGACGTATAGACTCCAATGACTATAAAGAGGACCGTTAGAACTAAGGTCGAACCCGAAGAAGGTCGGGTCGCAAAAAGTACTACATGAGACGTATCTTCAATTTATTCACCCCACTGTTATATGTCGGAACTGCATGAGGAAAAGGATAAACCTTGGTCAGACAACAAGGTACAGGTCAAGATTGACAACGAAGGACTGGACGTATATCCAAAGAGTTCTCCGTCTAGTCCACCAGACCATAAGGGTAGAGAAAGTCTTAAAAGGTCAAATAACACTAGGTATGTCAGTTTCCTTTTCGAAATGGACAACCGTTAAAGCTCATACAACGATACTTGTACCCACGTCTTTATAGACTCAGGGACGAGAGATAAGAAAACCTAGTTGTTCACAAAAATTTTAGTTCATACTTGTACTTCTAATAATTCGGACACTTCTCTGGAATCTCTTTCACAACACTTTCGGCTCCAGACCACTATTCTCACACTCGCTCGCAAACCCCCAGTCCGATACCCTGGGTTCCTCCACACCAGTCTCGTTCCGAGGAAGGAACACACGCACGACCACTGGGGTAGGAGGTGGGGTCGGACCCTGAAATAGGAGGTCCTGACCGATCGCGGAGAGAGTGTCAAGTCGTGGGAGACAAGACTCACTGAACAGGATTTCTAGACCAGTCCTGGGGTCTACGGCGGGGCCTGTGGAACCGACGTCAGATCAGGTCTCCTGGTTAGGAACTACATCGGACAAAGCTCAGGGTTCACCGACTAGGAAACGTAGGTCGGACCAGGGGTCTGTGCCAGGTGACAACCCACACTGCAAATGTCTCCACCGTCAGGGAGTCACTTTGGTGGTGTCTCGAGTCCCAGGTCTAATCGCCATGGGTTCCCGGTGGTAGGTTCACTTGCAACATCATCCCGTCTTACAACCTTTGCTGATCGGGAACTTACCGTTCTCCTTCTCCTTCTTTTCTTCCGAAAGTGGATCGGGACATGATAGACATTGCCCGCACGAAATTCTGAGGGCAATCCGGGTGGACTAGAGTTTGTGTTTGACAGAGTAACACCTGCACTCGGTCGCAGTGTAAAAGGTAAAGATAGAACCGGCGAATCGGACCGTCCCTCTTTAAGCGGAAAAAGTGGTAGTGTCTGAATTATCCCTCCGAACCTCAGTTCCTCGTCCGACCGTGGCACCCCTCCGTCTCCCGACTCGCACCTGCCGAGTGGTCGTACACGTTTTTGGGGGTTCGCGGGTAGGAGGGTTCTCGGTCCCCACGACCCTGAAATATTTGGGACATGAGTAAGCGGACCTGCGTACTTACACCAGAGGAAACCCACACCCGAGCATCTTCCGTCCTTAGTGTCGGTAAACAGGAAAAGTAGAACCCGTCTGAAAAAGTAGAATAGAGTACTGTTCTGGGTTCGAAACACCGTAGAGACATCGTGGAGTCGTACCGTTTACCGGGGTCTTTCCTGTCAGATATTCCCCAAAGACAAAACCAAGTCTTCAGGGGTCACTAGGCAAAACCTCCCGCAAAACTAGTTCCCGACCAGAAACTACATGTTCCCGAAGTCTTGACTCCGACTGCAAGTGTGAAGGACGGGGACGTCGAGAAGATTGTGGAGTTTTCACTTAGTAGTTCTGGGGGGAGACGTCCGTTTCCTCTCGGACGTTCCCCCTGTTCCTTGGTTCCCTCTTAACAGACCAATGCCTAGTTTCCTCACTTCCAGGTTCCGAGGTAGGGAGGAGTCTCCTAGCCCGGAGCCCAGGAGTCGGGTAGAGAAACAGACTGACAAGGAAATACATCACCTGTGTCAAGAGACCCTCGGCGTCGACATTGTCACCCGACCTCTTCGCGACGAGGCCCACGGTAGACACGGTGTGCCCATCGGTACGGGCGGGGAGGTACTTCAGTGCCCCCCACGAAAGGTCCAAAGGGGGCGGGGTGGGGTCACAGACATTGAGGGCAATCAGAAGATTACATTATGAACCTCCACCGACTAGACAGTACAGGTCTTACGCACAAATAGTGGTAGAGAAGAGCTCGTTTTGTTTTATTGTGCGTCCAGTTTCCCTCTGTCTTGGAGACGCCTTTCACTCTGAATTTATTTTGAGCCTTTGTCTATGAAACTCTTTCCCGTGAAATAAAAATCCTTTCTCTTCCTTAATCCTCTTCCATTACCAACGGTACCGCTGCCGTCCCTCGACGCATACAAGATATCCGGACCGAAATCTGTACTTGTTTTGCCTAAGGGACCACTGAGAGACTCTTTTTATGTCTGTCTTTATTTTTCCGACGGGTCTTTGTCACAGAATGTAATCAAGTTGACGGTAAAGTGACGCTAAATTATCCGAGAAATGAGGTTTCGGGACATAATTGCAGTTTTGGGTAAAAATTACAAACCGTGTTTTAGGTACAATTTCCTCTCAGAAGTAAAGTAAAAGGAAGGGGCAAAGATTAACACGACATCTTTGACTTGACTCTCCTCGTCCGGGTCCTCGTACCGAACCTTTGGGTCCTAAGAATTAAACTTGTTCCTCCGCCACAACCGTCGTGAACGTTCGGAAACGCGAGTGGGACCTTCCTGTTTGCCTCAAGTAACGATTGCAAAGTGCAGACCTCCAGCGTGTGTTTTTAATTTACAAGACAGAAGCGAATGTTTGAAACCGCTGGACTGGAAGGACTTAGAAGAAAAAGTGCACCACTTTTGGCGGGTGCCAGGAGAGCGCAGAGGTGGTGCAGGGGAAGGCGATTACGGAAAGGATTGTGACGGGACAGAAAGACCTGCAACCCACCTTAGGGGTGGATCAGCGTCAGCTGCAGGAAGGAGATCTAGTCACGAAGAGTTCGACGTCGCGTGAGTCTTAATGGGCCTCCTGAACGACTTTACGTTACACGACCTAGGATGGGGGTCTCAAAGACGAAGGTTCCCACAGTCCACCCGGTTCTGACGTAAAGACTGTTCAAGGGTCCCCTGCCCGAACGAGGATCAGATCCCCGGTGTGAAACTCTTGGTGACGGGATCTACTTGTCAAGGATGTAAAAACAATCGGTTCTGGGGAAAAGAAAAGAAAGAAAAATGAATTTTCAACTTTACATCAAGTAAATGTTACAACATAATCAAAATCCACATATCACTTCACTAAGTCAAAATGTATATGAATATTCACATAAGAAAAGGTAATATCCAATAGTGTACTATGACTTATATCAAGGATACGATATGTCATCCATTAGAAATAAATGAAATATATATCATGACGTATAGACAATGAGGACTTGATTAAATAGGGAGGGGGGTAAGGGAAAACCATTAGTGTTCTAACAAAAGATACAAATATTCAGATAAAGATAAAATATTTACAACGTAACAAAATCTAAGGTGTTTATTTCCTATAGTATATAGACAGACTGAACGAAGTGAGACATACTGTCAAGACCCAGGTAGGTACAACGACGTTTACCGTAATAAAGTAAGAAAAATACCGACTCATTATAAGGTGACATATATTCATGGTATAGAAGAAAAAATTTTTTTATAAAAAAGAAAAAAAATATAAGTTCGACCAAAATAAAAAAATTAAAAAAATTAAAAATAAAATACTATCATATGTACAAAGTCACAGTAAGGGGGTTTGGCAGGGTGGGAGCGGGAGAGGGTGTCTCAGGTTTTCTGATAAGATATGTAGACACAGAGAAAACGACAGAGCGTATGTCCCAATAACAATGGTAGAAAGATTTAAGGTATATTTACGCAATCATATGACATAACCACAAAAAGAAAGACCGAATGAAGTGAGACATATTATCCGAGGTCAAAGTAGGTGGAGTAATCTTGACTAAGTTTACATAAGAAAAATTACCGACTCATTATGAGGTAAAAGACAGAAATAAAAAAAAATTAACCCCATATTCCGTTACCGTGGGGTGAGGTCATAAGAACGGACTTTTTAGGGTACCTGCCTTCTCGGACCACCCGACGTCAGGTACCCCAGAGTTTCTTAGCCTGTGCTGACTCGCTGAAGTGAAAGGGAAAGTACGTGACCCCTTCCTTTACCGTTGGGTGAGGATCTCTTAGGGTCCCTGCCCCTCGGACCACCCGACGGCAGATACCCCAGTGTCTCAGCCTGTGCTGACTTCGCTGAGTCGTCGTCGTCGTCGGCCCGAAGAAGCCACCGAGTCTACCTTTTCTTAGGCGGACGTCACGTCCTCTGGTCCAAGTTAGGGACCGAACTGTTCTAGGGGACTTCTTCTTTTACCATTGGGTGCGGTCATAAGAACTGACCTCTTAGGGGTACCTGTCTTCTCGGACCACCCGATGTCAGGCACCCTAGTGTTTCTCGACCCGCACTGACTCGTCGAGTGTGAAAGGGCACGAAAGAGTGAAGTGTTACAACAGAACCAAAGACGACACGTCGACTTCACTTAGTCGATATACACATGTACCTGGGGGAGACAAAACCTAAAGGAAGGTAAATCCAGTGGTGTCTCGAGATTCATCTCAAGGAACAAGATATTTCGTCCAAGAGTAATCATTAGATAAAATATTTATAAGTCGAGCCAAGTCAGCGAGTCAGCACAGACTGAGAGACGCTAGGGTACCTGACCTCGTGCGGTCCGGAGGGACAGGTAGTGGTTGAGGGCCTCATGTGGGTTTGAGCACAGGTAACTCAGCCACTACGGTAGGTCGGTAGAATAGGAGACAACCGGGGAAGAGGAGGGCGGAAGTTAGAAGGGGTCGTAGTCCCAGAAAAGGTTACTCAGTCGAGAAGTGTAATCCACCGGTTTCATAACATCAAAGTCGAAGTCGTAGTCAGGAAGGTTACTTATAACTACAGGAAATCCTACCTGGTCAACCTAGAGGAACGTCAGGTTCCCTGAGAGTTCTCAGAAGAGGTTGTGGTGTCAAGTTTTTCGTAGTTAAGAAGTCACGAGTCGAAAGAAATATCAGGTTGAGAGTGTAGGTATGTACTGGTGACCTTTTTGGTGTCGGAACTGTTCTGTCTGGAAACAACCGTTTCATTACGGAGACGAAAACTTATATGATAGATCCAACCAGTATCGAAAGGAAGGTTTCTCGCTCGTAGAAAATTAAAGTGCCGGCGTCAGTGGTAGACGTCACTAAAACCTCGGGGGGTTTTATTTCGGACGGTGACAAAGGTGACAAAGGGGTAGAGAAACGGTACTTCACTACCCTGGTCTACGGTACTACACTACCCTGGTCTACGGTACTAGAATCAAAAAACTTACAACTCGAAATTCGGTTGAAAAGGTGAGAGGCGAAAGTGCAAGTAGTACTCCGAGAACTCAAGGAGAAGTGGAAGGTGGTATTCCGAGCACAGTAGGTGGGAATATAAACCCCCTTTTTCTTTGTTACGGGACCGACATTTCCTGCACCGGGCTGAAGAACCGGATCTGGTCCACTCTTTACTCTTTCCTTACTTCTTTCTTACCCCTGGAATCACACTTGAGTCATCCTCCTCCATAGCGACGGGTACTGGGGGTAGGGACACTGGGGTTTTGGAATCACCTCAGTTGTTTCGGGTGTGATACGTACCACACTCACCTGTCCCACTCGTACCCACACACGGATACATTTACCGTTATGTCGGAGTCTTATTTCACCTCAATGTTCCGGCACACCCTTTGTCTCCCACACCAGTGGTACCCTTGGTTTCGGGGGCTCCGGACGTCTATGGAGTCGCTTCCGAAACCCGAAAGCGAGTGATACCAGAACCCTCTGGACTCGGCCCGAAGAGGATTAGAGTCTCCTCGTCACTCCGGGGTCGACTGGAGACCGACAGCATTTATGTTTTTTCACGGCGGACACGACGCCGGCCTTCCAAACATAGGGGGGTCTAAAATTACGACTTTAGGACAGGGGATTCCACTACTAAGTTTTAACTCTTTCTTCATGCAGTTCCAACGTATAACAGTGGGTCAAATAAATTGAATATACGTCTCATGTAGTACGTTTTACGGCCCGACCTACTTCGTGTTCGACCTTAGTTCTAACGGTCCTCTTATAGTTAATGGAGTCTATACGTCTACTGTGGTGGGAATACCGTCTTTCACTTCTCCTTGCTTTCTCAAAGAACTACTTCCACTTTCTCCTCTCACTTTTTCAACCGAATTTCGAGTCGTAAGTCTTTTGATTCTAGTACCGTAGGCCAGGGTAGTGAAGTACCCTTTATCTACCCCTTTGTCACCTTTGTCACCGTCTGAAATAAAAAAACCCGAGGATTTAGTGATATCTACCACTGACGTCGGTACTTTAATTTTCTACGAGCGAGAAACCTTCTTTTCAATACTGGTTGGATCTGTCGTATAATTTTTCGTCTCTGTAATGAAACGACTGTTTCCAGGCAGATCAGTTCCGATACCAAAAAGGTCACCAGTACATACCTACACTCTCAACCTGACACTTCTTTCGACTCGCGGTTTCTTAACTACGAAAACTTGACACCACAACCTCTTCTGAGAACTCTCAGGGAACCTGACGTTTCTCTAGGTTGGTCAGGTAAGATTTCCTCTGGTCAGGACCCACAAGTAACCTTCCTGACTACGACTTCGACTTCGAGGTCATGAAACTGGTGGACTACGTTTCTTGGTTAAGTAACCTTTTCTGGGACTACGACCCTTTCTAACTTCCATCCTCCTCTTCCCCTACTGTCTCCTACTCTACCAACCTACCGTAGTCACTGAGTTACCTGTTCTCAAATTCGTTTGAGATCCTCTGTCACTTCCTGTCCCTTCAGACCACACGACGTCAGGTACCCAGACGTCAGACACGACCGCAGCGTTTCTCAGTCTGTACTGAATCGTTGACTTGTTGTTGTTACGTTCCCAAACTCTTCCACCCCGAAAACCTTCCACTACTCCAGTACTTCCGTCTCGGGAGGACTTACCTTAATCGTGAGAGTGTTTTCTCGGGGTCCCTCTAACGAACCGACAAGTACACTTTAATGTCCCTTTTTCTATCGACAGATCCCTCGGTCCGAGAGTGGTCTGTGTCTGCGGACGGGTGTGGTACTAGAACCTGCAGGGTCGGAGGTCTTGAACTCTGTATGGGTAAACAATGAATATTTGGTGGGTCAGATACAATAAAACAATACCGTGGAATTTTATGATTCTGCACGACTCATTTTTACATATTAAGCAAAACGGATAAAATTTTTTAAATAAATAAAAATTAACCTCCTATTAACGAAATATTATAGCACAACCAAAGACGGTATGTAGTTGTTCTTAACCGGTGTCCCTGTGTACACAGGGGAGGGAGAGCTTGGAGGGAGGATGGAGGGTGAGATAGGGTGGGGAGATATAACAATGTCTCGGGTCAAACTCAGGGAACTCAGTACGTAGTTTAAGGGTAAGTAAAACGGATAAAAATTAGTAGTTTCTGTGCTTACACAGACCGTCTCTTAGACTCCAGGACAAGTCGTACTCAATTGTGGCTCCGACTGAATTAAGGTCTGTTTCGCTGTCGTGAACTGGAAAGTCTAGTAGACACGTCCGAAAATGTCCCGGTTGAGAAACAACCAGAAAAAAGACTTTAGGTTGTTATCGAGGACCCTGGAGTAATAAAGGAAACTTCCGGAAACCTCTAGACCCCTGAGGACGCTTACAGAGGACCCGACCACACTCCAGAATGTGCCTCCCAGGACACTGCAACCCAGGAACCTCGGGGTACATCCTCTGGACCACCTCCTTGGCAGTTTTACTGGTAAAATGAACTACCAAGACAATTCAAAACAACAATGACTCACGTGTGTTAATGTGTATACTTTCGGAATACGCTCTACCATTTTACAACAAATTTATAGAAAGGTCACCCGTGGATGACACACAGGTTACGAATACCCGTGAAAAATCAACTCATAAAAGTCGTTGGGACTTTCTCTTCGTAAAATAGGGAGAAAATGTCTTTCTGTGGTCCGACTCTTTCTAAATTACATAAAGGTTTCTAGTAAGTCGACTATTTACCATCTCGATCCTAAACTTCGGCCTAACCAGGTTGAGGTTTAAGGGACACCAAAGGAATGTTATGTTTTTAATTAATTAAGTAATTAATCCGACGTAATCCAGGGCACCGTCCCACACCTGAGACGTCGGCACCGAATACCTGAGGTCTCGCACGTCCGAATCAACGAACCTAGAATGAAAGGGTGGTCCCTGGCTTAGGGGTGGATGTGGAACGTTCCACCCAAGGATTGGTGACCCACGATTCTTTCAGGGGGACGGTAAAAGAATATTGGTGGGGCGACGAGGGACGAAAAGTCTGTTTGCCCCTACAGAAAGAATAAAGATGTGGCAGACTTACACTGTTCGTTGTCAGACTAGGCGAATATAACAAGTCACAAATTTCGGACGAAGAGTGGTGGTCGGGGGGTTTGTTCGTGTTTCTTAAACGCGATGTTAAGGAAACTTACCATGTATTGTAAGGGGTCGAATTTGAGATTTTCTCCAGAAGAGACTTTACGACCATAAACTTTTACCGACAAACGGGGTCCGGAGACATTAAAAAAAGCCGTTAGTCAAGGTTGTAGTGAAACTTTCATTCTTTCGATGTGAACCGAGGGTCACTTAAATTAGAGAGGTAAAGGGAGGCCAACAAACCTGTGCGATCTTACTTTAAGTCTACTCTACGACCCTATTATGGGAAGAAGGCGCACGGAGCGAGTGTCGACCCAAAGTAAATACACGGGTATTTGGTCGAGGAGAACCCGGGTGCCATCACTGATCCTTAACCCTTTGGCTCGATTTGGTTTTTATCGTCGGTTTGGCAGGGCCAAGACGACCCGAGACTTCGACCCTTTCGAACTTCCGTTTTCCTTTTTACGCGTCGACCCTTACTCCATCAATCTCTCGTAGTGGTCGAGGTACGTGTTCTTATATTCCGTTAAGGTCCCCCGCCACCTCCTGTCTCCCCGGAAACCGGTGTCCCAGCGTCTCAGCCTGTACTGTTTCACTGACTTTTGTTATTGATCACATATCTACGAATCTGGAACTAGTAGTCCTTCTAAACCTTTATAAGGTTACCGGTGAGTGGACCAAGGAACGGTTGTCGGAGGGGGATGGGGTGAGAGGTGAAGTCCCAGTAACAGGTGCCGGTGGTTTCTCTAGAAAGATCTTCCGCTTAGACTCGCTCAGAGCTATTCCCGAAATTCCTGGTATAAGGACGACTGAAAGGGTAGACACGTGGTTCTCCAGAAGGACGGGGGTACACAGAACCTCTCCGACGCGACCCGGGACAGTGAGGGGACGAATCTAGGACGTGGGGGCCCGTACGTCCGTCTTTAGGGGCAAGGAGTGGAACCAACCAGGACCTCTCACAGACACTGAACGGGGAACGACAACGGCTTACAGTAGGGAGAACGAAGAGAGACAGGGAGAAAGATGGTCGGTCGGACCGAAGACGTGACGAGGTTCGGGTGGCATCCCGAAAACGTGGAGGACAAGGGACCTGGACCTCATGAGAAGCGAACCTCTCGATGTACCGAGGAAGGAAGTCGGGGAAGTCCGATACCCGGGTCACAGCCTTTCCGGAAGGGCCTGGAACGAAGTCTTTATCGTGACAACCGTGAGAAAAGAAAAATGGAACTAAAACACTAAAAAAAGTAATGTGGACTTTAATACGTATAAACAACGAAGAAAAAAGAATGGCGAGAGAGGACGTGTTTTTACGTCTCAGGTACTCCCGTCATAGAGAACTAACATCTGACGATCACGGGGTATGTTCCGTGGTACGGAGGATTCACATTTTACTTAATTAGAGGAGGGTATGACGGGAGTCGTAGTGCGTAAGATCATTCAGGTGTCGTGAATGTTGGGGGTCTACACAGTCCTCTAAAGTGTGGTGACCTGAAGTTTTACGAGAAATCCCTTAAGGGACCACCAGGTCGCCAATCCTGAGTCGTGACAGTGATGGCTGCACAAATCGATTCAACACAGACTGAGAAACGTTGGGGGACCTGATATCGAGTGGTCTGAGGAGACGGGTACCTTAAAGGGTCCGTTCTTATGACCTCACCCAATGGTAAAAGAAGAGGTCCCCTAGAAATGTTGGAT
Organism: Capra ibex; assembly: GCA_006410555.1. Taxonomy (NCBI): domain Eukaryota; kingdom Metazoa; phylum Chordata; class Mammalia; order Artiodactyla; family Bovidae; genus Capra; species Capra ibex. The sequence continues at coordinate 2,572,506 of SJYO01034137.1, read as the reverse complement.
CCCTAACTTAGACTAAGAGAACGCAGAGGACACAACCGTCCGCCTAAGAAATGGTGATAGTGGTGGACCCTTCGGAACAGAAAGAGATAGACTGCAAAGTAAATCGGATTACGGGAGTTCCAGGTAGACAACGACTTTTACAAAGATAAATATCGACTTATTACAAAGTGACATATATATATATACGCACGCGTGTGTGTGAGTGTATATATATACTCTGCAAAAGAAATAGGTAACTACCCTTGAATTCAAAAAAGGTATAACACCGATAACATTTATTAGACGTCACTTGTGTCCTCACATCTATAGAAAGGTATGTCACTGAATCAAAGGAAACCTATGTCTGATACACAATCAAGAAGAAAGATAGTCTCAGTATGAATAGGAATTGTCGAGACTCAGTGATCTACCTTAAACCATTAAATAAGGAAACCACAGTAAGACGTAGGTTCAACTGACCAACGATTTATAGATTGGTGGGGTCGGAAATTAGTGAAAAAAAGAGCCGGAATTATAGTAATCTTGTGTAGAGATTCCCAAAATTGATTTAATATACCACCGGCTGTAGACTTTATTTTTATAAAGGGATCACCATTTGACTAGTAACAAAGATGATTTAATCTACCACAAAATAGGACCTTCTTTTAACAAAAGAAAAGTTCCGATCCGGTAGTTCCATCATTCTCGTTAACGACACCTTCAAGAGTAGACGGGGGACCCCGTGGTACTTCCTTCTACGACGTTTACTTCCCTCGAAATTACGTTAAAACAAATCGTGAACGGATGTGGATCGTAAAAGTCTTCATACCTGAGACAGAAGGGAAAGTAAAAGAACTTATTGGAATAGTGTAGAGACTTCTTGTGTATATTTAGTTAATGAAAGGCTCACAGGACGAAGACGTCTCTACCCAGTATAAATACTTTCGTCAAAGTATCTATTTTCCGAAAGAGATACTGCACGGTCCTTTATTCCGGTGTTATGTAACGGCCCTCTCCGAAGGTCTTTGGTTGCCGTGGACTCAGGGTACTTTTCGAAACTCAGGTTCTTACTCCAACCGCGAATGCGAACCGGTGACAAATGTCGGGTACAAGACATAATAACGAGTTCTCCTTAATAAAACCATTAGACTTTGAGGAGTTTCGAAGGACGAAATGGTTCTAAGAGGTCAACGAAACCTTCATACACTTCAAACGTTTTTGGGTTTAAAGTAATCGTAACTCTTAAGCGTAACTCTTGAAGGGGAGATTTAAGGTGTTAGGGTATTTTTAAGACACTCACAATATCAGACATACATTGGGTCTCAGATCTTAATGAGAAAATGGGTCTCAGATCTTCCGAAATTCTTCTAATCTGTCAGGTCTCTTCGTCGAGTACTTCTACCACTCATTTACCACTGTGCGGAGAAGTTCTCGGTGTCGGGAGAGGGGGGTGGGAAACACCAAATCCGGGGAGGCATGTCCGTCTCCCACCCGGAACCAATCTACTCCGGACAGTATATTAAAGTAGGGGAGATGGTCATAAATCGAAGTCAAGTCAAGTCAAGTCAAGTAAAGTCAGCGAGTCAGCATAGACTGAGAAACGCTGGGGTACATAACGTCGTGCGGTCCGGAGGGACAGATAGTGGTCGAGGGCCTCAAGTGAGTCTGAGTACGGGTAGCTCAGGCACTACGGTAGGTCGGTAGAGTAGGACCCAACAGGGGAAGAGGAGGACGGGGGTTAGGGAGGGTTGTAGTCTCAGAAAAGGTTACTAGTTGAGAAGCGTACTCCACCGGTTTCATGACCTCGAAGTCGAAATCGTAGTAAGGAAGGTTTCTTTAGGGTCCCGACTAGAGGAAGTCTTACCTGACCAACTTAGAGGAACGTCAGGTTCCCTGGGAGTTCAAGAAGAGGTTGTGGTGTCAAGTTTTCGTAGTTAAGAAACCGCGAGTCGGAAGAAGTGTCAGGTTGAGAGTGTAGGTATGTACTGATGACCTTTTGTTATCGGAACTGATCTGTTTGGAATCAACCGTTTCATTACAGAGACGAAAACTTATACGATAGATCCAACCAGTATTGAAAAGAAGGTTCCTCATTCGCAGAAAATTAAAATACCGACGTCAGTGGTAGACGTCACTAAAACCTCGGTTTTTTTATTTCAGACTGTGACAAAGGTGACAAAGGGGTAGATAAACGGTACTTCACTACCCTGGCCTACGGTACTAGAAGCAAAAGACTTACAACTCCAAATTCGGTCGAAAAAGTGAGAGGAGAAAGTGAAAGTAGTTCTCCGAAAAATCGAGGAGAAGTGAAAGACGGTATTCCCACCACAGTAGACGTATAGACTCCACTAACTATAAAGAGGGCCGTTAGAACTAAGGTCGAACACGAAGAAGGTCAGGTCGCAAAGAGGACTACATGAGACGTACATTCAATTTATTCGTCCCACTGTTATATGTTGGAACTGCATGAGGAAAAGGATAAACCTTGGTCAGACAACAAAGTCATTCGTACAGTGATGAGTAAACGTCGGTGATTTTATACTCTTCCAAAGAGAACTATGATTTTTTTCTTCTACGGAAGAGGGAGTAGACACCTACAACAACACACTCCTCGTCGAACCTCGACGACGCCTGTGACACCGGTTCTTCTCTGTTTCCACTTCTATTTTTAGTAATACGACTCCGACGGGAGGAGTCGTCTTGTCTTTCTGTCTTACATAGGTCGAGGAAATTTTTTTAAAAAAAAAAAATTAAATAAACGGACGTGACCCAGAACCAACGTCCTGTACTGTAAAACATTTTAGCCAATTAGTTACAAAATAAAACCCCCCTGTGATCCAGAGACGACGACACGTGTCCGAAAGAGATGAATACCACTCAACCCCCGCTGAGAGAGCAACACCAGGTACCCGAAGAGGAACACCACCGAAGAGAGTAACAACTTCGGTGTCCGAGATCCAAGAACCCAAAGTCATCGACTCCCGCACGCCCGAGACATCAGCACCGAACACTCGAGATCTTGTGCCCGAGCGAGTTATCGACACTTTGTGGTCGAATCGACGAGGCACCGGACACCCTAGAAGGGTCTGGTCCCTAGCTTGGACACAGAGGACGGAACCGTCCACCTAAGAATAGGTGACGTGGTGGTCGTTCAGGTCGTGGACCCAAAAAACTGGAAACAACGTCGTGTGTTCTAGAAATCAATGTCGTACGTTTAAGAGTCAACGTCATACACCCTAGGCCAAGAGACTAGTCCCTAGTCTAGATCCGGGGGAGATAACCCTCGCAGCTCAGAATCGGTGACCTGGTGGTCCCTTCGGGGACACAGGTCAAAGAACTACTCGGAACAACTGAGTGATTTGTTTGGTGAGGAGCATACCAGAGAGGAGGTCTGGAGAATAATACACTTGATTAGTTAGGGAAATAATAAAATCACCGACCAAGAGTTGGAACAAAAATACAGTTCGTTCTGCAGAAAAATTTTCCAGAAGTCAACTAGACGTACCTGTCGGTCCTAACTCACGGGAGACAAATTTTATAAAACTCAACCCAGAAGACAATGAACACCCGTTATGTTAACGTTGGTTACTGGACTCCGTCAGACGGACCCAGAACTCCTCCTACCCAAGCGACCCACACCGGTGACACCAGGAGCTATCCCTCCTGAAATAGAGGAAGAGACTGTCGAGTCGACCATTTTTTAGACGGACGTTACGTCCTCTGGGGTCGAGCTAAGGATCCAGCCCTTCTAGGCGAGCTCTTCCCTATCCGATGGGTGAGTGCAACAACCGGAAGGGACCACAGAGTCGACCACTTCTTAGACGGACGTTACGTCCTCTGGACCCAAGCTAGGGACCCAACCCTTCTGGGGGACCTCCTCCCTTTCCGATGGGCGAGGTCATAAGATAGGACCTCTTAAGGTGCCTGACACATCAGGTACCCCAGTGTTTCTCAGCCTGTGTCGACTCGCTTGAAGTGAAAGTCAAAAGTGAGTCGAGGAAGGTCTCGAGTCAGCTATGTCCAAACCAAGTGTGCGGCACGAAAGATAGAAACGCTGCCCTGTTCAGAGGTGAGGACTCTTCCCTGTACGACAACACACCACACCTTTCTGCGAAACACTTCTCGTCTCTCTAACTGTCTGTGTGCCTCTGAGGCCAGGACCCTCAAGTGTACCCCTCACTGACACGCTGTGCTTCGTTGTGTAGGCCAACATTCGGCGACGCGGACTAAGGGGAAGGGACCACATCCAGTCAGACAAAGATAATTCCCGAAAGTTGACTTGCGTCGGTGGGTGTAATTTCTCCCATTAGATGCAATCAGTTGCAGATCACTGAATTTACAATTAAATAGATTTTCTTTTTAGAAGTGTCTTTGAAGATCTCATTACAGGCTGGTTCATGGACCGGGTCATTTCAACTGTGTATTTTGGTCGGAAGTGTGAAAGGAGAGCAAGCAGTGGACCTCAGTGGGCGTAACTCCAGACTGACAAAAGGGTCGGGCGGACAGCCTAGGGAAGGGTGAGAGGGACTATCCTAAGTAATCGTACCCACAAGATCACTTAAAGAATGTGTCGACTAGGACAAAGCCGTAGATGAAGAGTTTTATGCAAGTAATGAGGTAGGAGCCACGGACCGGATATCATGTACGAGTTATTTACAAACGATTCACTCACTTACTTAGGGTGCTTACACTCTCGTTAAACCGACCCTGCATACTGTGGGGTACTGGTGATCCAGCTGAGTAACCTATTTTCCCGGCCTCCTCGGACAGGGGAAGGAGGGAGAGTAAAGGCAGTGTAGAAAAAGTTTCAGAATTCTACCTTCTTTTACTAGACGGATGTGCCCGCTCTGGGCACGAGGTCAGTTCTTCCGTCCTTACTGGTGTGAGGGAAGGGGATTCCGGAGATCCGAAAGTTTCTGAGAAAAAGAGAAACTTTAGGGTCTTATTCTTATACTTGGCCCGCTAAATAGCCAACTGGTGGACCGGTACCGGACCCAGACGACCGTAGGGACTGAGGACCCACCTCTCTCCCCTAAAAGTGTGGGTCAATCGTTGACAGACACGGAGAGGTCCGTCGTGACACAGGTCCCTTGGTAGTCCGACACCGATCCACTAGTCGACTGTTCAGCGGATATAAATTTAATGTGCACATAAAGTTTCTTTTCTCAGAAACTTTCAATCAGTAACAAGTCAGTGATTCTTCACGGTCGAGAAACTCTGGGGTATCCGACGTTGTGCGGTCCGAGGGGACAGGTAGTGATAGTTGGCCTCAAACGATTTGAGTACAGGTTGGCAGGTTGGTAGAGTAGGAGACAACGGGGGAAGAGAAGGACGGGAGTTAGGAAGGGTCGTAGTCCAAGACCTTTTCTCAGTCGAGAAGAGTAGTCCACCGGTTTCATAACCTTAAAGTCGAAGTCGTAGTCAGGAAAGGTTACTTGTAAGTCCCAACTAAAGGAAATCCTACCTGACCAAACTAGAGGAACTCCAGGTTCCTCAGAAGAGGTCGTGGTGTCAGACTTTCGTAGTTAGGAAACCACAAGTTAGAAGAGACTTTCGAGTCTCTGGATGTGTGTGTGTTTTTCGTATCAATAAGACACTCACACACCGACACAGAGAGAGTAGGTTCTCGAGTCGACACAGAATTAAGTATCTCTTTCGACTGCTCTATCATCTTAGGATCTTTTACAACGTATATGTGAAACGTGTAAAATCAAGTCTGTTTTTGTTTCTACACATGAGTAAGTGGTCAGAAAACATAACTCGGGCCCCAAAAAGAAACTCTGACACGACCGATCAAGTTGTACTTAGTGTGGGTCTTACACAGTCGATGTAGAGATCAGAGATGTAGAAATTTCACTCCACTCTTGAATTTTCTGTGTCGGTTCGTTAGGACCCCGTTTTACGAGTATTAAGAGGGGTGAACACATATTACGAGAGTGGGTGTAGAGTAAGGTGTCGGTAACAAATCCTTGATACTAAATACTTCACAAAGGATCCGAAATTTCTAGCACAATGACTTTGAGTACAGACCGACGAGTGACGAACTTTCGGTTGTGAACACTCCGTTCCGACCACTTTTCCTTTCATACAAAATAAGACCTCCGACGGTCGGTCCCCTCTCCCACTTGAGTCCAGGTTTCCGATTGAGGGGGGACGGTCAATCACTGGTTCTCGAAACTTTCCCACTAAAGTCCCTACATACCCCCTGCTCCCCCGACTTGTCGTGACGATCGAGACTGTCAGTAAAACCTCAACAAGAACACCACCAGACTATCGTATAGAACTAACTAAATTCATGTCAATTAGAAGTCAAGGTCTCAGTCAAACAAGGGTAAAGAAACTCCGGTCAAGAACCTTAATTAATGGTGTCGGATACATACCGATGTCAGACCAGTCGAGTCATGTCAAGTCGAGTCAGCACAGGCTGAGACGCCGGGGTACCCCACGTCGTGGAAGGACAGGTAGTGGTTGAGGGCCTCGAATGAGTTTGGGTACAGGTAACTCAGCCACTACGGTAGGTCGGTAGAGTAGGAGACAGTCGGGGAAGAGGAGGACGGGAGTTAGAAAGGGTCGTAGTCTCAGAAAAGTTTACTCAGTCAAAGCGTAGTCCACCGGTTTCATAACCTTAAAGTCAAAGTCGTAGTCAGGAAGGTCACTTGTAGGTCCTGACCAGAGGAAATCCTACCTGACCAACCTAGAGGAACGTCAGGTTCCCTGTGAGTTCTCAGAAGAGGTTGTTGTGGCAAGTTTTCGTAGTTAAGAAACCGCGAGTCGAAATAAATATATGTCAGACCAGTAGGACATCAATTGAAGAAAGTGGACAACCCCCAAAGTCATAGATGTTTTGTCGAGTTTCCTCTACTTATAATAAACTCCTCCTTCATTTACGAGAACTGAAATAAATTACTGATTTGATAATAATAAACTAGAACAAACTGAAAAAGAGGTGAGAAAGTAACAGAGTGAAGAGACTAATTTAAATAAGAAACTGATTACCAAAAGATGTCCGTTTTCCGTCCGTCTCCTGTACCTCAGCCCCTTCCCGACGACGGGACCCTTCCACGGTACCCCAATTCGAGACAAGTTGATCAAAAGTATCTTTACTTCGAAAAAAGAAACGTGGGTATAACCTAGTCAAACGTATTATAAATTCATTTAAAACTTTACTTTTATCGTTTATGGTGACGGTATTGGGAGAGACCTGTCAGGGTCTCCGAGGGAGTGGACACCCACACCCCTAACTTACGTGAGTAGACGTCTTGGGTGACCGGGAGGTCTCCCTGGTGTCGGAATCTGTTGTCCCAAAAAATTTTTTTATATTTAAATAAATAAAATTAACCTCCAATTAATGAAATATTCTAACATAACCAAAACGGTATGTAGTTGTACTTAGGTGGTGTCCATATGTGCACAAGGGGTAGGACTTGGGGGAGGGAGGAGGGAGGGGCATGGTAGGGAGACCCAGTAGAGTCACGTGGTCGAGGTTCGTAGGTCATAGTACGTTTTGTAAAAATGAGTAAATAAATAAAATACAGACCGACGTGACTTCGAAACAACGATGCGAGTCAGAAAGACATCAACGCTTTCGTCCCCGGGGAGAGGTCAACGCCGCACGCCGGGTAAACGGCGTGACCGAAGAGGTCCACACCTCCTCCTTGAGGCCTCAACACCGGGTACCCGAATCGACGAGAGACGTACACCCTTGAAGGGCCCGGTCCCCGACTTGGGCCCAGGGGACGTAACTCTCCGTCTAAGAATTGGTGACCTGGCAGTCAATCAAGTCAATCCAGACAATCTCAAAAGTGGAAGGATTCTGACTAGGGTAGGACACTAGTCAAACCTTCGAAGGATGATATAAAAAGGTAATATTTGGTACCAGGAGCCTTGTAAGAACAAGGACTGAAAAACTAAATCATAGATCATGTCTTTCCACGTCTTCATTTCCACATCTTCACCTCCATGGTCCAGACTGTCAGACGCCCGAAATTTCGACCATATCCTAAACGACTTAACAGGACATGCAATTCTGGTAGTCGACATCTATACTCACAAAAGGGCGGGGGAAGACCCATCGTACCCTATCAATGTAGTACACGTATAAATTAAAACCCCTTAAGTCGACACACACGAGTCGTTTGGGAGGGGTTTAATTTTTTTTTTTTTTTCATTCGTTTGTTAGTGCAAATCGTGGTCGGTTATGAAATCGACTTTGAGGGTGAAGCAACCTTTCCGTTAGATACGTCTAACTAACCCTCCTCGATGCCACTAGTCAGACACGTCCCACAGTGGATCCACGGGGACAACTACAGGTGTCCCCACAAACCCAGACCCCCAGGAGGGTGAGATGACCCCCGTGTCAGTCCACGGACAGATCTGATTGTTTGCCCCACAGAGGGGGACCCCAGAAGACCGAGGTCGTCCTTCGTCCGACGTCGTCGAGGACAACTCCTTAGATGACCGGGGACCGGGGACCGGGGAACAGGGAGGCGAAGGTAACGGGGAGGTGGTGTCAGATTACTTGTGAACGACTCAGAAGTCTCTTTTGGAAGAAAGACGGTTTTTAACCGACTCAGATACAGACATAAGAGAGTTCGACGATGTTGTTTTTGTGGCATCTGACCCACCGAATACTCGTCGTATTTAAGTAAAGAGTATCAGACCTCCGACCTTCAGGTTCCAGTTCACGGTAGTACCAACCCGGGACCACTGCTAGGAGAGGACTCAACGTCTGGCGTCTGAAGGTAACAGAGGTGCAGCCGGTTTCTCGTCTCCCCCCTCCGTTCGACAGAGGGCTGTCGATTCCTCGATTATTCCCGCGATTAGGGTGGTACTCCCGAGGTGGGAGCACTGGAGTAGATTGGGACAAATGGAGGGTTTCCAGGAGGGAAACGGACGGTGGTGTGACCCCGTGTGTCCAAGTTATGCATACTTAAACCCTCACGGTGCGCTCACACACGAGGAGGTAGGAAACAGAGCAGTGTTGTGTCTAAACCTCCCTGCCTGTAATTTCGGGGGAACCGCACAGTGTCGAGAGTCCAGAATCTGGCACAATATCAAGAGTCCAGAGCTTACCTGGTACAATATCGAGAATCTGTTTAGTCACAATGTCGAGTCACAATGTCCCCACACGTACTACCTTCTTGTATTTGTAAGTCAAGTACTACCAAGAGAAGTTGGTGGGGGTTCGATCGTGGAGTCCGGAAACCTTTGGTTTCGACCCTCTTCCGAGGACCCGCCAAAAAGTGTTGGGAGAACCCTAGAACCCTACTCTGCCCGTCGTTCTCTTTTATAGTCGTAACTCTCTCAGTAATAATTTTGTTTTAACGGGACGGGGTATAGAGACCTAGTGTCGTTCGACATTTAAGTGACGCGAGGAAATCCCGTGAGTCGAAGAAGTACCTTCCAGTATCACAATTGAGACAATAGTGAACCTTCGATAATAAACTCACTGGATTTTGCTTAAATCCTATAACGTTTCGTTAGAAAGTAAGTCTATTATTAATATGGTTCAACATAGTAGATGTCCGAAATGACGAAACTCGAACACTACTTTAACTGTCTTAAACTTAAGAATGACCAAATGTCGTAACTTTTCCCTATCACTTATCCCGAGTCACAAAAAAAAAAAACTTGTAGTGGAATAAACAACTAAAATTAAAATTTTATAGGTTAAAATAAATTTAATTTAAACTAAATTTTACAAATTTGTACTTCTGAGTCACAATCTCTTTCACATAGCACAATTAAACACGGACACAAACATATGGAACGATAAAACAAGAGGGTCAAAATAACTCTATATTAACTGTATGTCTTGACAAATTCCACATGTCGCATTACTAAACTGAATGTATATAGTTCTTTACAAATGGTGTTATTCAAATTACTTGTTGGTAGTATATTATGTCTATATTTTATTTTCCTTCTCTTTTTTTAAGAAAAGAAACACTACTCTTGAAAATCCTAAATGAGAGTTCTTGAAAGTATATGTTTTATCTCGTCTCAATTAATATAACTAGTACAAAATGTAATATACGAATCATGAATAAAGAGAATATGGACCTTCTTCGAACACGTAAAACTGGTGGAAGTAAGTTAAGTGAGGGGTGGAGACCATTGGTGTTTAGACTAGTGAAAATGACACTCAAACAAACAAAGACTTCGTGTCAACTGGATGTTACGATACAATCAAAAACCACGTGTTATATCGCTAAGTCATAAAGATCCGTAATGTGTTACTCGTGGTGGTAGACAGAGGTATGTTTCTATAATGTAGTAATAACTGATAAAAAGGGAGCGACATGCAAAGTAAGGACACTGAGTAAATAAAATATTGACCTTCAGACATGGAGAAGTAGGAGGAGTAGATAAAGTGAGTAGGGATATGGGTGCAGAGGAGATCGTTGGTGAACAAACAAAAGACTAAGACAAAGTGATACGAATACATAAGTAACCAAAAATAAAATAGGTATATGCACTTTACTATACTAAAGAAGGAGGTAGACTGAACAAAGTGAACCGTTATGGGAATCCAGGTAGGTACAACAGTTGTTTCCACTCTAAAGTAAGAAAAAGTACTGATTATAAGATAACATATGTGTATATTATCTTATAATATATATATATAAATATATATAATAACAACAAGTCAACGGGTCAGTACAGGTTGAGACGTTGGGGTACCTGACGTCGTACGGTCCGGAGGGACTGGGAGGGGTAGAGGGCTTCAAACGGGTTCAAGTACAGGTAACGTAGCCACTATGGTACCATATATATATATATAGAGTGTAGAAATGGGCAAACAGATTGTCACCTGTGCATCCGACGAAGGTGTGGAACCGATAGTATTTACTACGGTATTACCTGTTTCCTCATGTGGAAATAGAAAGGTTTAATCACTAAAACAAAAGGAATCTTTTTGTGTATCTTTACCTCAACGGACTACCATACCATCAAGATATGGTGTCTTGAAAAACTCCTTAGAATTTGAAGTAGGATTTCTCATACTTTTAAATAGAATGATTGATATAATTAATTAAATCTCTTCAAATTTAATGATTTACCATTTGCTAATTCCAAAAAAATCTCTTTATAAATTAATTTTATGAAAAATTTCCTTTTATTTGTCTCATACTGGTAGACTAACAGACGAAGAGGGTTAGACCCTCTGTCGTTTGGTCGTGAGTTCCTGTAGACTTTTTCTTTTGATCTTATAAAGCGATAAAGAAGGAGGTAGAAGACGTAGGTTAACTCTGTCCACTATAAAGTCTCCTCTGGGTCTGGTTACGACATCGGTGGGGAGTTCCGTCAGACTCGAGATTAAACCTGGTCGAGTCTGGTAGACCCCACGTATGAAGATAGAGTAATTAAAACGGGAACGTGTGTACAGAAGGACCTCACCCATACTCTTTACAAAAACGTCAGTCTGTCCGACCCCGAGGGTAAGGTCGACGCAACGGATGACCACATATTAAAACCCATTTCTTGTCTCATGGAGAGACACTTTTTTTCGGACGAAGAAGAACTTTACTGAGTGAGGACGGAGACGCTACGAGGTACTATGTTTACAGATAATCACGTCGCAAACGTAGAATGGCACGCCCCAATAAACTAGTGGCCGAACAGGAGGAGATCGTGGAACCGTCGTCCTTCATATCGACTTAGTACGGATGTAGGGATTCCGTGTCGTGTCTCGGACCGTGCACCAACACTACAAACCTCCGTGTGGACCTCAATTACGAGACGTCTTTGACGGTGTAGACACCCTGTTGTGACAATCAATCCCAGTGACAATCACTGGGATCGAGTCACTGTACCGGAGACTATCATAGTGACCACCATATCTCTAGTTTTATTATCCTCGATTACTCCGTGTACTCTACTCTACCAATCTGTCGTGGTGACTGAGCTACCTGTACTTGGACTCGTTTGAGGTCCTCTGTCACTTCCTGTCCCTTCGTACCACTCGACGTCAGACACCCCGACGTTTCTCAGCCTGTGCTGAGTCCCCGACTTGCTGTCGTCGTTTACTTCGTCTCGATTTAAGATCGGAGTCAGGGTGACGGGGTCCTCGACGAAAGGTGTACGGAAACAAATCGAGTCTGACACACTACCCTAAGACCTGTGACCAGGGATGAGGCAGAGAGGTTCCTCCTTCGTCACGGGCACTCCTCAGATAGACCCATGGTCTCATGACATTATTTGTCGTTTACCAAAAATTTAATGGGAGAGAATATAGAATAGTCACCTTCTTATGACTTCAAACCTCTGTCCCCGAGACCCGTCAACCCAAACACATTCCGACTCGCACTAGATAACAATTCTAAGTATCCTAGATCGGAGTATAAGATTTTGCATCCACGATGGGAAGTGTGGGGGGAGGTGTACGTCAGATCGGGGGTTGGTAAGAAATTCATGAGACCTAGTTTTACTTTGTTAAGACATCACTCAACTTACCACTGGAGGAGTTTTCTACGTAAGTCCACGACTGGAGGTTTTAGACTACAATAAACCTTGAACTCAAAAATCGACATTAATTCAATTCCTAGTCCTCTACTCTAGTAGAGTCTACTGGACTTACCTGAGATTCGGTTACTGTTCAAAGGAGTCTTCTGTCTTCTGGGTCTCCTCTTCTGCCGCACGTCTACCTCCGTCTCCAACCTTCCTGGACCGGCGGGGCCTTCGACCCTCTCTGTTCCTCCTACATGAGAAGGGATCCTGTGAATCTCTCTAGCTCCGGGTCGGTTGTGGAATTACAACCGGAGGTCTTGGTACTTTTAATGTAAAGACAACGAAATTCGGTGGATCAAACACCATTAAACAGTAATATCGAAATCCTTTACTTAAGTGAAGTCTTCAAAGTCAAAGGAATTAACATTCTACCTTATTATTATAAAAGGTGGTCTAAATAACGTATCTAAATTTATCTTTGACATTCATTATGAGACATTACTGGGTGTACCCTTGTCTTAGATTTTTTTACACCTGTATACATATACACATTGACTAAGTAGATTAGTTCCGATACCAAAAGGGACATCAGTGCATACCTACATTCTCAACCTGATATTTCTTTCGATTCACGACTTCTTGACTACGAAAACTTGACACCACAACCTCTTCTGAGAACTCTTAGGGAACCTGACGTTCCTCTACGTTGGTCAGGTAGGATTTCCTCTAGTCAGGACCCACAAGTAACCTTCCTGACTACGACTACGACTTTGAGATTATGAAACCGGTGTACTACACTTCTCGACTTAGTAACCTTTTCTGGGACTACGACCCTTTCTAACTCCCGTCCTCCTCTTCCCCTGTTGTCTTCTACTCTACCAACTTACCGTAGTGGCTGAGTTACCTATACTCAAACTCACTTGAGACCCTCAACCACTACCTGTCCTTCCGAACCGCACGACGTTAGGCACCCCAACGTCTCTCAGCATGTGTTGACTCGCTGACTTGACTCGACTTGACTATTAACTAAGTGAAACGATATGTCGTTTTTGATCGTATTGTAATATTTAACTGATATAAGGTTATTTTTAATCATTTTTTATCTTTCGGTGTGTGTGTCTTTTTTCTTTGACGTTCTTTTTGACGGACATAATCACAAACTGTATTATTCGAGAGTTATGTACGAGTCAACACATACCGAGAAACACTGGGGTACCTGACATCGGGTGGTCCAAGGAGACAGGTACCTTAAAGGGTCCGTTCTTATGACGTCATCCAATGGTAAAGGATGAAGTCCCCTAGAAGGACTGGGTCCTTAGTTTGTACGTAGAGAAAACAGAGGCCGTAACCATCCGCCTAAGAAATGGTGGGAATTATATACCACGGTGATTTGAAAATACGATACGAGAACTGTAAACACCTTCCAGTAAACTTCTGGACATGACCCCTACAATCAAGTTACGGAATGTCCTTAGACCTATCGGGAGAGTCTCAATTAGAACCTTTCTTTGTAAACTACTTGTCGTTTCTTCAGTTTCCAACGGGGGTTTTCTGTTTTTAGAAGACTCAATTCTTTCTGTACTCGATATAACTAATTGACTATCATTAAAGTAATTTCTTACGTTACCGGCTTTCCCTCAAACTCGTCGGTGTCCCCGGATTTTTTCTTCTCGTTTCACTGTTTACAACTACCACGTATAAATCTGAGACAGATCCCCTGTTCCGAAAGTCGGTTTTATAAAGATACTCACGGTTAGAGATCCCTTTTACCAGCAAAGATACACCAGGACCCACCGGAACTACGGTAATTCGCAAATCAGAGGGTGAATTTCAGGGGGGGCTTACGGAACAAGAGGTTCGTCAGAAACCTAAAGGTACACCTAGACGGGTACCCCCTTACTTGATTAACATCCCTAAAACTCGTAAAGTCTAGGGACTCTATCTCCAAAGAGTACTGTGTAAGTTTCACACCGAGACTTGCCCCTCCTTCCATCCTCTCCCAAAATAACCTCAAGCCCTAATCATCTACGTTTGACCATGTGGATTTCACCTGTTTCTCGTACCAGGATGGCATATTATCGTGTCCTTTGCGATACAAGTTATAGGACCCTATTTGGTGGAACCTTTACTTGCACTTTTTGCTACATATACACACACACGCGCACACACACATACACACATCTTTACTCAATGAAATTACATCTCGTTGTTAATTATGTTGTAACATTGAGTTGAGATGAAGTTATCTCTCATTTAAACTTTTTTTCGCACCGAGACCTGCTTCGAAGCCGAAGGGTTGACAGAATTGATTCTTTCGCGTCTCCTACGGTCACTGCCGCGAGAGTCGGAGCCACTGTTAGGAAGGGAACAACAACCAGGGGTAGAGGCAGAGTGTGCACACAGTCAATCCGACTCAGTCTGAAGATCCTGAACCAGTACTACCGCTACTGAGCCGAGACCATAAAGACCAAGTAAGGAACATGGCTAAGGGTGTCTTAGCGAAAAGTGCAAGAGACGTTTTGAATGGTTCTGATAAGCCAATACAGAAAGTGAGAAAGGCTATGGGTACCACTGGTACAAAAGATTTTGTCTTTGACCTGAACGTACCCACTAATAGACGTACCTTTTGACACGCTATCTTATCAATTATTACTCTTATGAAATTTTTTACGTCTTGGACACCGATAATACCAATATACACCACGGTCATTCTCTTTGAAATATCTTAAGTTAAGACCCTACTCGTTGACTATTGTAATCGAAGAAATCATTTTTATTAAGAAAGGCATAAAAAGACCGATAGTTCTTCGAGTCACAATTTCGACGAAACCTTAATGTCATTGACGTAGTTAAGAAAACGAAAAGAACGAGGGGCAAAAGATCGAGAGGTGGAGACTAATATGGAGTCAAATTCGACGAATCTTCCTACAGACCGATAAGTACTGCCTCTGACCAACCAAGTTGAGGTATAGGCAAGAGAATGAAAAAAAATTAATTGTATTCAAGGGATAACCTCTCCACACCGGTGCACTGATTCAAGCCGGTTACTCCACATCACCAATTCAAAACACGCGCTTAACATCCTTCCCCCGAATTTCCACGACTCGGTAACGTCCCCCGAAGAACGCGCAAAGGAGAGTAGTAGACAACTGACTCATCGAAAGGACCGTGTGGTCATAGGCGGAATCTACCAAAGAAAAAGTCAGCGAGTCAGCACAGGCCGAGAAACGTCGGGACACAGGACGCCGTGCGACCTGACGGGACAGGAAGTGGTCGAAGAAGTGGCGTCGGAATCTGGTGTCTCGTGGGGTTCCTGTTGGACCCCCACTACCTCGTCTTTCTGCCGGGCCAGGGACGACGGACCTTTCAGTGGGCCCGTCGTCCCGAGTGCTTCCAGCCGAGACTGACTGGGTCGATCTCCAAAAGGAATACACCTAATCTTTATTTGCATGAAATGACTTCGTGAGAAGAAACTCTTTTTTCAACAATGATAAATAAGTAAATACCGACGCGACCCAAAGGCAGCGACGCGTCCGAAAAGGGATCAACGCCGCACGTCCACGAGTAACGTCACCGAGGAGCAAACGTCTTGCACCGGAGTCATCGACACCCCGTACCCGAATCGACGGGTCACGATACACCCTAGAATCGAGGGTCTGCTCCGTAACTTGGGTACAGGGGACGTAACCGTCCGTCTCAGAATCGGGGACCTGGTGGCCCCTTAAAGGACAACTTCGTGAGAATAAACCGCAAAAATTTATTTTAACGATGTGCTAGAAAAACGTCACGAAGGGTCTTGGGAAATTTTTACTTAAAGTCTAAGTCGAGTAAAATTCTCTGTCTAAGAGGGAGTTAAATCGCTTCTAATAGGATTTTGAAAACACACTACATCACTAGTCTGTTTTTAAATTAAAACGGATATCTCTACATAGGAAAACACACACACACACACACACACACACACACACACACGCACACGCGCGCGAGTCAGTGAGTCAGTACAGGTCGAGACAGGTGCCCTGAACAGTCCGTTCTAATGACCTTACCCAACGGTAAAGGATGAGATCCCATAGAAGGGTTGGATCCCTAACCTGGCCGTAAAGGACTCAGAGAACGTGACCGTCCACCTAAGAAATAGTGACTTGGTGGACTCTTCGGGGTAGGAAAAAACACCCGACCAAGTTTAAGAACCTTCCCCTATCTCATATTTATTTATTCGTTAACCTCATCCTTCGGTTCACCTTTTCATGACGGTTCATCATCGGAGGTAGGTAGAAGAAATTACTTTTTTGAACTTTAATCGTATATCATGAACATACATTTTCTTTCACAGATTACTTATAAGATAGTTCTTATATCTTATAGGGGTATCCTAGATAACTATAGTAAGTGGACGTCTCTTTTTAATGAAAAAGTATCTAATTTGGTTCCTTTTTATGATCGGCTGAGAGACAGGTTTCACAGTATTTAAAACATAATCACTTGATTACTCTAAATTATTTTAGGTTTAATTCAGAATGGCATGAACCTTTCTTAAAAAGAAAGGAGAGTTGGGATCCAGAAAGATGAGTAGAAGTTTCCTTCGTAATTACTCTTCGTTATTTAGGGTCGTACTAGCACTAATTTAAAGTACTTAATATGTCTCCATGAAAACGTTTTACCATTTAAGTTAGTCATCTTGTCTATAAAAAGAAAGAGTCGGTTTAATTCCCGGTTTACACAGAGATCTAGAACCGTATTTATTTCTGTAAAACTAAAAGGATGTTGACTCATACAAAATTTCCTACTTATGGAAGGTTTATTAAAACGTTTTAATATTAATCACAGAAACTTTTATCCTGGAACGTCTCTAAAGGGACCACCAGGTCGTGTACTCTGAAGTGAAAGGCTAAGTCTTCGAAACCATAGGTCAGTCCCTCGACCTTGGGGGTGTATGGAGCATCGACTTTTGGTTCCCCGTTGTGATCGTTTAAGTTATTTCTGAAATTTTTTGTCCGGTGCAGTTTTTTTGAAATTTGTAATTTTTTTTATCCTGGAAAGAAGGGGACGAAAAGAGAGAGGACAATAAGGGTAGGGATTGTGTGTGTACATGTATGACCCCCTGCCCCCACCACAAACCCGTTGTAACTTTCTATTAGTGTCGTGACTCATATTTTGCGTCGAATCTTTAAGACCTAAGAGACAAAATTTACTCTTCGTGGTCGAACCTTTATTACAGAGGGTCAGTGACATCCGAAAGGTCACACAACCGTTACTCTTTGTCGTCGAACGACTGTCGTAAAATCTACTGGATGTAAACACGCCTCTCGGTACACCAGGTCGGGTCGTCCTAATCTCTCCCCCTCTTCCCCGAGACCTCGACCGACGAACAGCCCTGTTCGGCTGAGGTCGAACGAAAGGGGTAGAGTGGTAGACGCACTGACGACTAAGTAATCCGTCCACAGAGAGGACGACGACCTTCCTTGTAAACAAGGGATATTAAACGGTAAAAAGGTTTACCAATTCCCTTTAACCTGAGTGAGGACCTATGGTCTCCGTCCGTTTTGACCTTTCCTCCACCCACTCCAGGACGGTCGAAAAGGGACACATTTACGGTAGACACCCCAGTTCCGAGGTTACCGATTACCGAAAGATCGAGTGGATCGTGCCTGTACGTGTTCTCGGTAGTCGTTGGTCACTCTGTAAAACCCTTATCTGGATCAAATTTCCAACGCAGAACAACCGGGTATAAATAGTCTAATACGTAGACTTACAATTAAGCCTCTTACGACAGCGACACAAGTTCCAAATTGATCTAATGAGTTTCGTGCACAGAATATGCGAGTCAGTGAGTCAGCACAGGCTGAGCAACACTGGGGCATCTGACATCGCACGGTCCGAGGAGACGGACACCCCTGAAAGGTCCGTTCCTGTGACCTCACCCGACGGTACGGGAGGGGCACAGAACATTAATGTTGGTTTAGTGACATTGAGTCTTCGGTCCCTCACCGTCCCCTGTTTCGGGTGTGCAAAGGTTCCTCTCGTGACCTATGTCTCGTAGACTGGAGGTCGTCTCAGCCTCTGGGGACACTGTAGAGTTACACCGGTTGCGAGAGGTGAAACGGACATCGAGAGAAAGACGGGGTCAAGACCAGGACAATGAGAAGAGTTGTCGGTCTGTGTCCCGTACTGAGTTCTACTCGGTTAATATCATGGACCTGGGTCACTAACCTGAGTCTCCACCGGTTTAACTCTGCCTCAGGAACGGGTACCGGACTTCCTCGGTAAGTGAGCAAATGAGTAAGTGTAAAAAGAAAATTTGTGGTTCAGGAGGTAAGTCTCTCTCCGTGATAAAACCTACGATCCTTTCACGTTACTCGTTCTGTCTACGTTAAGGAGAGAAACAAAGGTACAAAGGTACTGACGGCCCGTCCTATTCCTCCGTCCGTTACTTGTTCATGGACTCAGTCCACCAACCACTCGTGTACTTCGTAATCCCGTTGATGTTTGTCACTACTGTCACTCGTTTCGATTGCGGGCTCTCCTCGCCCTTGGTCCCGTCCCCCGCCCCCTGGGGGCCCTCGGACCGGAACGACCGAGATCGGCAGGGCATATTGGGGTCTGGGTGGGGCCGAAAAGGACCCAAAAACATAGTACTCAGTTGTGGAAGGGGAACCCCTGTTTCGGTCGAGGTTCAGAGGTGAGTATGGAAGGGATGAGTGAGACTGTGGTGGCTATAGGGTCGACTTCTCGTCGGTAAGTCGACCGTTCCCGACTGCACCGACACCCGACCCGCGACACCGACAAGTTTCTGTTCGTCCAATACGAGTGAGGGGAGTTCCCGGACTTGACCGACCCTCGACCCGTTGCCCGTGTCTCCGCATACTTGGTAGAGTCGCTGACATAGGTGGTGGTATGGACGAGGAAGGGTCCAAGGGAGAGTCACTTATCAGGATGGTGGGTGGTCGAACGAGTCCGGTCTTTATCGTGAACCTAGAAGGTGACAAAACCTATTGAACACTACTCTAAAAGTAATCGTCTCCATGCCCATCCCCTCTCTTAAGAACTTTACAATCGTAACCTTTTATGAAACTCCAGTGGGTCTGGTTGGTGAAGTGCCATGGTCATTCTTTGGATCCATGTTTTCCTAATTTACGGAATAACCTTTAGTGGTATTAGTTAATTAAGGTACACTAAGGAGTAAGGTTTAACTAAATTCCATGGAATTGACCTTTTGAGTCTGACCTTCTCCAGTCAAAAGTAAGGTTAGGGTTTCTTTCCGTTACGGTTTCTTACGAGTTTGATGGTGTGTTAATGTGAATAGATTGTGCGATCATTTCATTACGAGTTTGAAGAGGTTCGGTCCGAAGTCATTATACACTTGGCACTTGAAGGTCTACAAGTCCGACCAAAATCTTTTCCGTCTCCTTGGTCTCTAGTTTAACGGTTGTAGGTGACCTAGTACCTTTTTCGTTCTCTCAAGGTCTTTCTGTAGATAAAGACGTAATAACTGATACGGTTTCGGAAACTGACACACCTAGTGTTATTTGACACCTTTTAAGACTTCCTCTACCCTTATGGTCTGGTGGACTGGACGGAGAACTCTTTGGACATACGTCCAGTCCTTCGTTGTCAATCTTGGTCAGTACCTTGTTGTCTGACCAAGGTTTATCCTTTTCCTCATGCAGTTCCGACATATAACAGTGGGACGAATAAATTGACTATACGTCTCATGTAATACTCTTTGCGACCCGACCTTCTTCGTGTTCGACCTTAGTTCTAACGGTCCTCTTTATAGTTAGTGGAGTCTATAC
Organism: Capra ibex; assembly: GCA_006410555.1. Taxonomy (NCBI): domain Eukaryota; kingdom Metazoa; phylum Chordata; class Mammalia; order Artiodactyla; family Bovidae; genus Capra; species Capra ibex. The sequence continues at coordinate 2,552,284 of SJYO01034137.1, read as the reverse complement.
GTCCACTGTGGTGGGAATACCGTCTTTCACTTCTCCTTGATTTTTCGGAGGACTACTTTCACTTTCTCCTCTCACTTTTTCAACCGAATTTCGAGTTGTAAGTCTTTTGCTTCTAGTACCGTAGACCAGAGTAGTGAAGTACCCTTTATCTACCCCTTTGTCCCCGAGGTTTTAGTGACGTCTACCACTAACGTCGGTATTTTAATTTTCTGCGAATGAGGAACCTTCTTTTCAATACTGGTTGGATCCATCGTATAAGTTTTCGTCTCTGTAACGAAACGATTGTTTCCAGGTAGATCAGTTCCCATACCAAAAAGGTCATCAGTACATACCTACACTCTAAACCTGACACTTCTTTCGACTCGCGGTTTCTTAACTACGAAAACTTGACACCACAATTTCTGAGAACTCTCAGGGAACCTGACGTTCCTCTAGGTTGGTCAGGTAAGATTTCCTCTAGTCGGAACCCACAAGAAACCTTCCTGACTACGACTTCGACTTTGAGGTCATGAAACCGGTGGAGTACGTTTCTCAACTGAGTAACCTTTTCTGGGACTACGAACCTCCCTAACCCCCGTCCTCCTCTTCCCCTACTGCCTCCTACTCTACCAACCTACCGTAGTGGTTGAGCTACCCGTACTCAAACTCACTTGACACCCTCAACCACTACCTGTCCCTCCGGACCGTACAATGTTAAGTACCCCAATGTTTCTCAACCTATGCTGACTCACTGACTTGACTTGACTTGACGTTAGACTTTCTGATTGACGTCTCATGAAGAAATTCTGTAGAAAGTAGTCATAATAAATGTGTCTGATCCGAAAACTATACTTAGTCCGTCGTCCCTCAAGTTCCCACACGGACTACTCGAGACCGACGGTATATGATACCCTACTTAATTTACGACTCGGGATGAGTTGGAGTACGCCGCCTGCACCACGGAAACCATTTACAAGTCGGGAAGGTGGAGGAGTGTAGGGTGACATCCACCCAGGGGGACCTATACCTACTCTGAAACGAATCTTTTGTGGAAGCCAAGGTGTGCTGTGACCCTCTTACTCATTGACTCCCAGAGACAAAAGACGATGTCTTTTGTCGATACCAGTAAAATCGAATTCTTACAAGTTTAATCCTGGGGAAGTCAGTATTTTACCCGAAGGGACTATCGAGTCAACCATTTCTTAGGTCCTCTGGGCACAAATTCAGGATCCAACCCTTCTAAGGAACCTCTTCCCTGTCCGATGGGTGAGGTCATAAGAACCCGAAGGGCCCACCGAGTCGTCTTCTTCTTAGGTGAACGTTACGTCCTCTGGACCCAAGCTAGGGGCTCAACCCTTCTAGGGGACCTCTTCCCTTTCCGATGGGTGAGGTCATAAAACCGGACCTCTTAGGGTACCTGATATGTCAGGTACCCAACGTCTCAGCCTGTGTTGATCACTGAAAGTGAAGTGAAGTCGCTATTTTTCAGAAGGGGACACCGAGTCACCAGTTTTTAGACGGACGTCACGTCCTCGGGGTCCTCTTCGTCCAAGTTAGGGACCCAGTCCTTCTAGAGGACCTTCTCCCACACCGTTGGATGAGGTCATAAGAACGGACCTCTTAGGGTACCTGTCTCCTCGGGCCGTCCGATATCAGGTATCCTAGCGTTTCTGACCCTGTACTGACTTCTCTGAATGGGACGGTATGTTTGTTTTGCGAGTAATTTATGTCTTATTTATGTATTATAATCCGTCAATTTAAGACGTTCTATTTGCTTAACGTTCTATATACTTGTACGTTTGTTTACTTGACTGGAGAAGAAGAAACAAAAGAAAAACCGGTGTACCGTACCGTGGCCCTTAGAATCAAGGGGACTGGTCCCCAGCTGAGGTTTACGGGACGTGGCCCTCACGTCTCAGGATTCGTGACCTGACGGTCTCTCCGGGAACTTGACTGAAAGATAAACCTCACCTTTTGATACTTCTTTGATTTCAAACTCCCCTAGATGAGTTTTAGTCTTATGAATAAAATCTCACCGATAAAATACAGTAATAAAAGGTGAATAAACAGGTATCCTGTCTATTGACTGGAGATTCGAAGTGAAATGGGAAGACATGTTACCCAGTCATTATAATGGATACAATAGCCCGACAACCCTTCTTGTCTACTCGATTAAGTACATTTCTCAAATCATAGCAGAGTTGTTTATAATTGTAACACAATATCTTCCTAACAGCAACAAATCAGCGATTCAGTACCGGCTGAGAAACACTGGGGTACCTGCCGTCGTACGGTCCGAAGGGACAGGTAGTGGTTGAGGGCATTGAACGAGTTGGAGTACAGGTAACTCAATCACTACGGTAGGTTGGTAGAGTAGGAGACAGCAGGGGAAAAGGAGAACCGAAGTTAGGAAGGGTCGTAGTCCCAGAAAAGGTTACTCAGTCGAGAAACGTAGTCCACCGGTTTTATAACCTCGAAGTCGAAATCGTAGTCAGGAAGGTTACTTATAAGTCCCAACTAAAGGAAATCCTACCTGACCGAACTAGAGAAACGTCAAGTTCCTTCGACAAATAATTTGAGTGAGAAATGAGTACTGTTTGAGACCGTTAGTCTTATGTCCTCAAACCTAAGACCCTGTGTCCCTACGTAGATTGAGTACGACTTTCTCAGATCCGTGATTCGTTTAAGATCGATTTCAGTTCTTATTTTGATTAATAGACCTATAACACCCTGTAACAATAGTTAAGTCGTTATCACCCTACTGTTTCAACTCACCCTGTGGTAGAGACGAAAACCACAGGAAGGTACATCTTCCTTCCGTTATCTAATCTTTTGTCTCCAGAAAGGGATGTCTCTCTCAAAAGTATTAACTTAACCTATAACGGGCCTTCCAGTCACTTAATTCGGTGTGTTAAACGTAATAGGACTAACGGCAACCATTGTTGTCCGAGCAGCTTCCCGTAATCAAGAACTACTCGTCCCACTGTCCATGGTCCTTGAGTCCCGACCCTACGTGTCGGCTCACTCACGGAAAAGGAAACATGTGGACAAGTACGAACCCAAGAAAACAAATGGTACACAATCTTAAACTACGGTCTTTACAACGTTCTAGTTCCGGTTTTACTAGCTTCAACCCCTCTGAGTACCCACACACCGAATATTCCGTTTCCTCTGCAAACCTGAGTCAGTACAGAAAGAACTCGTTCGTTAAGCTATAGAGTCGAACGTCAATTTATCAGACCATCGATACCCACAACGCGACATGATTCAACACAGGTTGTACGAAGTCAGTACAGGTCGAGAAACTTTTGGATACCTAACATAGGACGGTCCGAGGAGACAGGTACCCTAAGAGGTCCGTTCTTATGACCGTACCCAACGGCACTGGATGAGGTCCCCTAGAAGGGCTTGGTCCCTAGTTTATGAACAGAGAATGTGAAGGACGTAACCGTCCACCCAAGAAATGGTGATCACGGTGGACCTTTCGGGGACTATCGATATGTATATGTGTGTGTGTATATTTACGGTCTACACACACATGTGTGTGTGTGTGTGTGTGTGTGTCCTTCAGGGACTATGTCACGAATTAAGAAGTCAGTACAGACTGAGAAACGTTAGGGTACCTGACATCGGGACAGTCCGAGGAGACAGGTACCCCTAAGAGGTCTGTTTTTATAACGTCACCCATTGATAAAGGAAGAGGTCCCCTAGAAGGGTTGGGTCCCTGACTTGGGCTCAGAGGACGCAACGTCCGTCATAAGAAATGGTAGACTCGGTGGTCTCTTCGGGTTATCGACTTTTCGTGGCCTTCCTCTAGTCAGGACTTATGAGTGACCTTCCTGACTACGATCTCGACTTTGAGGTCTTGAAACCGGTGGACTGTGCTTCTCGACTGACTGAGTAACCTTTTCTGGGATGACGACCCTTTCTAACTTCCGCCCTCCTCTTCCCCTGCTATCTCCTACTCTACCAACCTATCGTAGTGGTTGAGTTACCTGTATCAAAACCCACCTGAGGCCCTCAACCACTACCTATCGCTCCGGACCGTACGACGTCAGGTACCCCAGTGTTTCTCAGCCTGTGTTGACTCGGTGACTTGACTTGACTTGGGAGTAATAACTTTTAGGACGTCCTCGTGATCGAAACCATGTCACTCGGAACTTATAGGATTGGAGTGAGGGAAAGTAGAGAAAAGGGTAGTTACCCAAAATTTTAAGTCAAAACTATTTTACTTAAAAGAATCCTTGGGTTGATAGAAAAATACCGTTTAGTCTGACAACTTTATGGGTCACGTCCTTGACACTGTCGTCTCCTTCCGTATTCTCCTACCGTTGGGGTTTTATGAAGACGGAGCCCCACACACCCACCCATCTTCCTCACAGTTCTCCTCACTATCTTTTATCCTCTGCGAACTCGACCTCCGAGTCCTTGTTCGTAGGCAAAGGGTTCACTTCCCTCACCCCTCCCGTCGAGGACCGCTCTCCTTGCCGAACCTGCATATTTCGGGCCCCTCCACCTTTGCTCGTAGTCCCCGTCCCCGACCACTGCCAGTCCGATCAATCGCAAGCGACCTGTTTACGTTGTCTTACCTATTATCCGTGACACGGGCCGTTCCCGCTGACTTCCGTTTACTGTCTCCGCCACCGACATCTTTACGTGCGCCGTAAGACTTCGTCGATAGGAGGTCAAATTTCTTTCTTTCTTTCCCGTCTTTGCCGCCCGACCTGATCCCGTCTCGGCCTCCCGGGCACGTCACAACGAGCTTTCAGACGCAAAGGAAGACTTCTGTCCCACCGCAAGTCACTCCGAAAATTCGTCTCCTTGTCGCACTACTCCTGGTTTACGTCTCGACAACCTCTGCCCAGTGTCTCTCCCCAGTGACTCCCCAGCGTGTCGGGTCCGACGTCCTCGACCCCCGTCCTGACTACACCCTAAACCCCCCTGAGGGAACTATAACGACTGGGAGAGAGGACCTGGGTAAAGGGGTCGAAGGATTGAGAAGAACAAAAGTAGACGAGATTAAACTTTCCTTAATTTTTTTTTTTTTTTTGTGGGTGTTGGATCTTCCGATTTAACATGACTGAGACAGAGAGAGTCTCGACTATAAGGAAATCGTTTCTACTACCGAAGAAAATCAAATACTCCGGAAAGAACAGAAAAAGGAAGATTTCTAATTTTTATCTTTTGTCTAATCTTAGGACTCTTACTTAGGATTTTGCCTAAAGAGGAGGGAGCGGTGCCCCACTACCTAAATTTCCCGGTACCCTAGATCTGTGACGGTTCCCCACGACAGAAGCCGACCTTCGGAAGAAAAAAATCGACTCGGGTGACCTTCCTCTCCACTGGTGCACAAGAAAATGTCTTGACGACCCGGTAACAACACTTCGTCCGAACGAGACAACACGTCTCGTCTGGACAGGGATTAGCGAAGATAATAATAAAGTCCAATCCACCCCCACCCCATCCCTCCTTTTTTCTCGGTTCAGATAAAATCGGAAACGAAGTCTTTAATTGAACCAAAGGTTCTTCTACAGACAAGGTAATTGAAGTAGGAGAGCCCCGGGGGGTCTTGACGTCGTAGAGGAAAGACGGGGAAAGGTTACGAGGAGACGGGATCTTGTCGTCGGGTGGAATACGCCGAGACGACCTGGCGTGGGAGGGTTTCCACTGGGGACTCTGGTGGTGCACCCCCGGGGACCGACCCCTGAGATTCTCCTGGAACTGCGAGTGTACCCCAATCGGTTGATTAGGCCGGACGTTTATTGCTTTGAGTAGACTTTTAGAGAGCATTCGGAAGAATCGGGACCTGGAACCTTATAATTGACGTCCTATCCCCAACCCCTCTCCCCGCAGTCTCCGAGACCCGGTAACTCGGAATCAGTCGTACAACTAATGTCTCGGTCGGGGAAGTCTGAGGTTTCGACGACCTCCCCTACAAGTCTGCCACAGCCACCAACCGTCGGGGCCGAGGAGCTGTGCCCTCCTACCGCCCTGTGTTGCAGTCGTACGAAGTTCGGAGGAAAGCGTAGGAAGGGTTTTGGCGACTATTTCGGTGTTCAATAGTAATAGACAATAACGTTCTTCCACAATAAAATTTTTATTCAACGGTAACTAGAATGAAGATCTTAAGGAAACTCTACAATAAGAATAATAACAATAAAGTCAATACGAGGGACCATCGAGTGGACCACTTCTTAGGCGGACGTTACGTCCTCTGGACCCAAGCTAGACACCCAAGTGTTCTAGGGGACCTCCTCCTCGACCGTCGGGTGAGGTCATAAGACCGGACCTCTTAGGGTTCCTGTCTCCTCGGACCGCCCGACGTCAGGTGCCCCAGTGCTTCTCATCCTGTGCTGACTCGCCGATTCGTGTCGTGTAAATATGAGTCTCTATTAAAAAAATTTTACATACGGGAATCCTGGCTTCTGAAAATCTCGGTCTTTATCACCTAATCCCTAACATTATCGTTAACCCTATTAACGTTATTTGTCCACATTATTTGTTAACCCAAACAAAAGGAGGTGGACCGTGGGGAAGGAGGGCTTCTCCTTTTCAATTTTAAAATGTATCGGAGGACGAGAAAGTCGGAGACATTGAGTCGAACGAGGAACGTTTCAGGCCTAGTGTGTCCAGTATATCAGAGGCTTTCGCCCCTGAACCTTATCATCTTTGACCTCGAATAGAGTGAGTGGAACAGGACGAGAAACGTCAGTGGGCCGGGGACGTTTGGACAAATTGGAACGGACAGGTACACTTCCAGTCCGTAGAAGGAGGGGTAGAACTGACGACAAGGGCTCTCGCACTTTGGGGAATCAAATTCGGTCGGATAATCGTCGATGACAACGGGTGATATCATCCAGATATTGGTGAGCCATTGGGGAAACAAGCCCCGAGTCTCGAACCGCACAATTGAGGAGACCCGGACAGCCGCATCATTTGGACTCAAGAGGTTGAGAGGCTCACACCACGAACCGAAGACGTCGTGGGGGAAAACAGCATTAGCTAGGCATTGAAGGAAAACTTTTTGCAAAAAGGGAGTATGGGGTCGAGAGTCAGGGGTTCCGTTGAAAGTCCGGAAAGAACGAGGATTTAGAGTCTAGACAAACCCCTTGTTTCCTGTTTTCCCCGATCGAAAGTGTTGGAGGGAAGGTCGGTCTCCCCTGGCACTCTGTGTCAAGACCGGTTTCTCTAGATTTACCTTCAATCCTCCCGAAGACCCTTCCGAAGACGAAAAGTACTGTCTTCCTCTGCCTATGTGACCTTGTCGGGAAGGGGAAGAAGGGACTACATTGGCTCTCGCCGTCGCGAGACACCTCTTTCCGGTTCCTTGGTGTCGAGTAACTGGGGACTAAATTGGGGCCACGGACGAACGGAGATCTTCATGATAACACACTCTCTTTATTCGTGTACGAACAAATTCGGTGACAATTGGTCCGTAAGACAAGGAACGGCTACTCACGTAAAGAATAACTGTGTCAATGTGGTTGCCCTTTGGTCGATGTTTTCTTGACGTAAGGGTCGTCTCGTTAAGTGGACTTCCAGGTAGAGAGGGCACAAAGACCTCCCGTAGTTCCTCTAGTCTTGGGTTCCGTCGGAGATCAGTTCCCCAAGTAGGGTAACGGTCTCGTCCTTCGATTGAAAAGATAGGGGCAGGGTGTCCTATACCATTTACGGGTCCCAATTGCTGGTAACAAAAAACAAAGGGAAAACGTTCACTTACAAAATCATCGTCAAAACCCCGATGAGAGTACGCAGGTCACGAGAACGGACCTCTTAGGGTCCCTGTCTCCTCGGACCATCCTCCGGTGGATACCCCAACGTGTCTTAGCCTGTACTGACTTCTCCGGATCGTCATCGTCGGGTACCAAGTCACCATTTCTTAGGCGGAGTTGTGCTGACTCGTTCGTAGGATAGAAAATAGGTGACCACAGATAACCCATACAACCACCCACCAATTGATACCATAAATGAGTTTCCGACGTCTGGGACTCCTCGGTGTACTCTAGATTACCTCTCCTTGTGTGTAGTGGTTCTTTCGGATCTTAAAGGCATCTACGTCGTTGATCTTTTCTGAAACCAACAGAGAGACCTCTTACTCTACTGTCTGAAATGGCGACGTGTGCTCGACGACGCGGGACATCCCGTCCCGCGGAAACTTCGACCCAAATATCCGCTCAACCACATACTCTCTCCGTCGGTTCCCCACCTATTGCCAGCCATAAATAATGAAAATGTAAAGGTCTTACGGAACGGAAGGAGACAACCACCATGGGTCTAAAAAGAAATCTCTTGATTGGGAGGTGACGTAAAATCACCCCGACCATCTTTATTTTGGCTGTGTCTCCTTTTCTCTCGTTCTCTATCTCTGAATGGTAACTACTAGCAGACTCGTTGACCTAGACCAACGGGAACTTGGACTGGAGCTTGAAGCGTCAGTATATTACGTTGTCTAAGGGAAGAACCATAGCCTATTAAGCTTATCGTAAAAGCAGTAAACGTCGTCTTTCTTGGGATTAATGGATTCATAGGTCAAAGTGCCGGAGGAAATTGACGGAACTGGTAATCGTCGTCTCATTCACTAGGAGACGGTCAAAGGCCGGGACTTCCCTCCACAGAAGGTGAGACAGAGACCCTTACGCACGAAAACCTCAGGGCTCGACACTACAGTCTACAGACAAAGAAGACGGCCTCCCCTGTTCGCTCTCGGGGACTCTGGTGTCAATCCCTTTCTGCTTAGGTGGACACGAGTGAATCCGGGGTCCGTGCGCTCGCTTGTGAAGAGCCTAGGAGATCCGGTTTCGTACGGGGTCGCTTTATGGTCGACCTCGTCCCAACGGGGGGATTCGTGAGGATGTCTAGTACTCGTGGCATTTCACTAACGATAAAACTCAGGGACACAAAGCCCCAAAACCAGGGATAACTATCGTCAACTATTGGTCTTGTCTCGCCGGGTCCGTCGCTTCCAAGAACACCTCTCTTCCCGTCTCTCCCCTAGAAACTCCTCACTCCTACAGCTGTTGTAAGGCGAGGAGGAGCTTTATCAGTGTCTTGGTCTCTACCGTTCTTTCCTCATTAATCTCCGACGAGCGCGAGGGTGCGAGCGAGGAAACCCCTCCTCCGGGTCGTCGTCCACAGGACTCTGCTCGTCTCACGTGTGCACCCAACACCCCGTCGGACTTGACGTAGACAGTGACACTTCGGCCGGCCTACTTGGGGTCGGGCTCCGCAGCCGGTAGGACCCTCGACCCGACCCGTTCCGGAAATAACCGGATAGACTTTTTGTCCTGCGCAAATGGGGTCCGCGGGACGTTGAACAGCGTCGCTAGGCATCGTCAACCATTCTCTTCCGCACCCCACCCTGGTCTGAGTCGAACCGCGAGTGTTCATCCCTGTAGGACACAAGGTTCCCCTACACCTAAGACTGTGTGTCTCACGAAACCTTAAGTCCGTTTCTACTCTTTTTTTATATAAGAAAGATGCTCTGATAGTCTTACGGTTTAATAAGTAAGGAAGGTGTCTATACTTCACTCGGTCGTGTCCCTAAATAATCGAGGGTTTGCTAATACCCAAAATAAAAAATTTCTTAAGGATTGTGTCGATGTCTATGTTCAACTTTATTTGACTCTACTTTACTATCCTATGGACCCTCAACGAAGTTTATTAGGACCCCATCCCCTTATAACATTCTCCACGGCACTTAACTAGTCAATAATGTCGTTCCTCAACCTATGCACCCGGAAGTCCCCTGAGACAAAAACAGACACAAACGTTAGAAGGTATAACTTCAATTGTACTTTCGAAGACTCGTTCCGCACACACCAAGTGTGCACGATGGACCTTGCCAGTCCCCTGACCCCACGACAACCTTCACCGAAGACAAGGGAGTCCGGAGGTGTCCCGAGGGACACAGGTAATACCGGCGAGGTTGGGTCTAAGGGGTCACCCTAGAAGTCCTCTAGGTAGACTAACGTGGGGGTGTAACGAAATTCCTTTCCGGTTTCAGGTGCAGGAGAGGTTCGGTCGTCTTCGGACCGGAGCAAGGGGGGCTCGGAGGAGGGAGGGACGGGGACACACGGCCGACGTGAGCGGAAAAAGTTTCAGGAGCTTAGGGGTGGGAGGGAGACCGGGGTCCTCGGAACGAGTACGACAGAGTAGAAGCCCCTGTGAGGGGACGGGAGGAAGTGAATGACGCGAGTCACTTGCGGGGGAAGGAGACAACGACCAAAGTCTCCCGTGAAAGAGGTGCACCATCCATTGTATTACGGGTAGTGGGGAGGGTGGTTTCTGTAGGTCCGGGATTGGAAGACTCGGACACTGACATACTGGACCGTACTTTTATCCTTGACACGTCTATACCACCTCAATTCCCAGATCTCGACCTTTCTAATAAGAGCCAATAGACTCACCCGGGTCACATCAGAGTTCCGAGGAATACTCTAGGTAGGTCAACTAGCTGTGCGAGCGTCAGAGGATACAGGGGTCTGTCCCAATAAAGGGTGACGTTGAGCAATCCGAAGGAAAAACCCAATGTTTTCACTTAAGGATCCACTGTGACCGAAGTCCGTACCGCCCTAGGTCCTTAAGTTCACTACAAGAGGCAGAACAGTGAGACACGTAGGTAGGACGAGAAAGGAAGAGACGCAACCGGAGTAGGAGAAGATGGAATCCATCCTAGAGAAGAGTCTCGTCCTTTTCTTCGAACGTCAAACTCTAGTTTTGATGTTCCTTTCTAGAAGTCAAAGTCTAGGTCTACCTACTCTAGCCCCTCTCCCCAAAGTACACGTTCTCGTGTCACACAACCCTCTACCGCTCTCGAGTCACACCGACGTCTTCTTCTTAGGTGCCTCTACTCTGGCTCACACCTCCGTCTTTCCCCCAGACTCCGGTTCCCGACTTCCTGGACATCTGTAAACGTGAAGTCGCTTGGGACCCATTACCCTTCAATGATTTGCGAAAAAAAAGGCTCATCCCCCCTGTACTAACCTAAACGTAAAATTTCTAATTAGTCCGGGGACCCGAAGGCTCCACTGCGTCACCATTTCTTGGGTGGACGGTTAGGTCCTCTGTGTCCAAGCTAGGGACCCAGCCCTTCTAGGGGACCTCTTCCTTTACCGTCGGGTGAGGTCACAGGAACGGACCTCTTAGGGTACCTGTCTCCTCGGAACCGCCCGACGCCAGGTGCCCCAGCGTTTCCCGCCTCGTGTTGACTCGTCCGTACGCACGTGTCTCAGTCCCCGACCTGACCTCCACCCTACTCGGACCTAGCCCTTCTCAGCACCGTCCCGGTGACACTTCCAGGTCTGGACTGTACCACTGTTACGCATCGGGCCCGCAACCACTTCCCCCCACTTGTCCGGGTCTATGTACTCCGAACAATCTTACATAGCGCAACCGGATTTTCAAACAAACCCCAAAAAGGCATTGAAGAATGTCTTTTTGGGTATCCTTGAAAAACGGGTTGGATCATATTAGTTCCTCGAATCACCGACTAACGTCTACTCTAGAGACTGACTCGTTGGCCCTTCACTGCCAAGACAATAACCTCCGAGTCCTCGACTGAGAGTTAATGTAAAAGGAAGACAACCGGTCGTCCCCTCAGGGTGTTTCGTTCGTTGAAAGGAAAGAGTAGAAACGTCTTAAAGGTGCAACTGGTCCCGCCTTAGTGTCAGTGTAAGCGACACACATCACAAACGAAGTATTTACTCCCCGGTGTCGTAGGAGTAAACGATTTGCCGTCCTGTTTGCCTGACCCTACTTTCCCGACCTTATTTCAGTCTCGAGTAGCGGGACCGGTTGTTTGGTCGAACCAGATGTTCGGGGTCAGGACGGGAGAGCGACTGTGGTGGCCGTGAGGGTCTGGGTCCTCAGAGAGCGAGAAGAAGTCGACGGCTTAAGTGCAGAAGGAGTCTCGGAAATCTCAATGCTAGCGGAGACGGTCCTTACAAGAAGAGATTCCTAAAGTTCGTCGAACGAGGAAGGGAAGTCAAGACTCCCCAGTAGGACTGGCGGGATCTTGTCGAGACAACCCGACGTGGAGCGTCCGGACGCTCCGGAAACGAACGGGTCGAACTTCCGGCTTCTCGCTTGGGTCTTGCTCGTTGTGTAGGAGTCACCAGAGGACCTGCCCCCCGACGGTGCAGGTTTCGTTCCAGGACCTCGCTGTGGGGCGGTACTCGCAGTCTCCGCCCGTCCACCACCTTCTCCTCTAAGGGTCCAGGTCCCCTTTTGCTTCAGTCCACCCGAGGGAGTGGTGGGGAAATTATTCAATGGTGATTGACCCCGAATCCCGGTCATGCACCCTTCCCGTCCATACGTGCGTCCCATCTTCACTTGGTTCGGGACCGGGTCTCCTCTCCAGGTCTCCCGTTCTCTCGTCGGTAGCACTCATCGGACTGGTGTGTGGAGTTTAGGTCGTGAAGTAGGAGAAAGTAGTCAGGGAAAAAAAGGTATCGTCATTAATTAGAACAGGGTAGTGAAGTACCGTTTATCTACCCCTTTGTCACCTTTGTCACAGTCTGAAATAGAAAAACCCGAGGTTTTAATGACGTCTACTACTGACGTCGGTACTTTAATTTTCTGCGAATGAGGAACCTTCCTTTCACTACTGGTTGGATCTATCGTATAAGTTTTCGTCTCTATAATGAAACGGCTGATTCCAGGCAGATCAGTTCCGATACCAAAAAGGTCACCAGTACATACCTACACTCTCAACCTGACACTTCTTCCGACTCGCGGCTTCTTAACTACGAAAACTTGACACCACAACCTCTTCTGAGAACTCTCAGGGAACTTGACGTTCCTCTGGGTTGGTCAGGTAAGATTTCCTCTAGTCGGGATCCACAAGAAACCTTCCTTACTACGATTTCGACTTTGAGGTCATGAAACCGGTGGAGTACGCTTCTCAATTGAGTAACCTTTTCTGAGACTATGACCCTCCCTAACCCCCGTCCTCCTCTTCCCCTGCTGTCTCCTACTCTACCGACCTACCGTAATGGCTGAGTTACCTACACTCAAACCCACTTGAGACGTTCAACCACTACCTGTCCCTCCGGACCGTACGACGTTAAATACCCCAACGTTTCTCAGCCTGTGCTGACTCGTTGACTTGACTTGACTTAGTTAGAACTCTAATATAATTGTATTATGATATATTATACTCCTCTTCCTTTACCGTGGGGTGAGGTCACGAGAACGGACCTTTTAAGGTACCTACCTTTTCAGATCACCCGATGTCGGGTACCCCGGTGTTTCTCAGCCTGTACTGACTCGCTGAAGTGAAAGAAAGAAAGATATCAAGGAAACTTCTTCCTTTATCGTTGGGTGAGGTCACAAGAACAGACCTCTTAGGGTACCTGTCTCCCCGGACCACCCGATGTCAGATACCCCAACGTTTCTCGGCCTGGGCTGATTCGTTGATTGATCACGTGAATGTTATACTTTATGATGTAATTATAGTGACTTGCAACGTACACTATATAATAGTAACAAATCAGCGATTCAGTATCGGTGGAAAGACACTGGGGTACCTGACATCGGGTGGTCCGAGGAGACACGTACCCTAAAGGATCCGTTCTCATGACCTCACTTAACGGTAAAGGAAGAGGTCCCCTAGAAGGGCCGGGTCTCTAGCTCGGACACAGAGGACGTAAACGTCCGTCTAAGAAACGGTTACTTTGGGGGTCCCTCATCTACTTCGGACACAATATACAATTATAGTAGTTATATAATATATCTTACATACGTAACTATATACAATACAATCATTAACGTAGAAGTTAATTAAGTCATACAGAGAGAGTGATGGAATACTCTGAGCACTCTCGTTCCTGGAGGGCAGAGGACGACATAAAAGTCCTGACCTTGTCTTGGATCGCGTGTCTTCTTCGTTACTTTACAAACCGAGTGTGTTCTCTTCCTTCTAACTGGGGACTCTCTGCCACTAGAGATTCTACAGAAAGGTATCGAAAGATTAAAAAAGTACGGAGGGTGTTACGAAATGTGGCTCCTTCAGAAGTATAAAAACATTTCCACTGACTTACGATTTAAGACCCGTAACTTTTTAAATTCACTTGACATACTCGAACGAAAACGACGGACGCTCCGACAACGACAAAGAAAAGTAAAGGTTTATCGTCGGAAGGAGGACTGAGACGTCCTCTATGGAATCCTTACATGACCTTTCGGACCACCTCGGTGGACCGTAAAGGACGGGGACATTGACCCGGGCACCGGGTGCCCACCACCGACTCCGGCCTCCCCGTCCCCGCCCCCCGACCCCTTCGTCCACCTGAACCGTCCTCGCCGACCGATAGGCAGGTCCGGAGTCTGTCGACCTCGGCTCCCAGACAGAATTGTAAGTACGGACACAGTTGTGCCGTCGGCAGGAGGCGTCTGAGAGTAATGGTAAAAGTAACGGAAGGGGCGAAATGTACCCGTGCGCTGGAAAAGACTGGCTAGAGTTAGGTATTTAGGTGGGGCTCACAGAGTCTGACCGAATAGTGAGGTCGACGACGGGCTAAAACAGTTGGAAATCGTTCTCGAACCGTCGTTGGGGGCCATGGCAAAGGGATAATTTGTCTAGAAAGACCTCATTACCATGGTTCTCCAGTGTTACTCCTGAAACCTCCGTCGGTCTGAACTTCCTCCTAAACCGACTTCCGTTATGGGAAGGGTAAGGGCAAGGACAGTTTTGTATTATCCATTTTTATACTAATAGAATGTTCATATATCACTTGAGTCCCAATCTCCAAATACATTGAGTAACACTATCAATTAAACTACACAGTTGAACTGACTTAGAGTCCCATGGGTCTATAGACCAATTTATAATAAAGACCCACACAGACACTACCACAAAGGTTTTGTCCAATCGTTAACTTAGTCACCTGACTCATTTCGCTACCAGGAAGGGTTTAACCCACCCACCAGAAGTAAGGTAGGGGGCTCCCGAACTAATCTTTTTCCGTCCTCCTTCTCTCCTAAGAAGGGAAGAGAGAGAGGCGGACGCACCAACTCTACCCTGTCACTGGAAAAAATCGGAAACCGTGACCACTAAGAGTTCCGAAGTCTATTCCTGACCTTAGGTGTGGTGACTGAGGTCGAAGATCCACAAGTTTGACGTAGTGGTCGAAAGAACTCAGAGTTCGGACTTCTACTGTCTCGTAACCTGAAGAGTTGGAGGTTTCAGTGTACTTGTTTAAGAAGTACTATTTAGAGTAAGAAAGAGAGAAATGGATATATATAAGGTACCCAAGACAAAGAACCCTCTTGTGACTAATTATATAAATAAGTCCTCCTTTGGACGTCCTACCATTTCGACTAAGTTTCTCATAAGTTTTGGTATATGAAAAAGTTCTATATATCCTTGTCCATAGAACGAGGAACCTTCCTTTCGACACTGTTTGGATTTGTCGTATAACCTTTTGTTTCTGTAGTGAAACGACTGTTTCCAGGTATATCAGTTTCACTACCAAAGAGGTCATTAGTATATTTCTACACTCTCAACCTGGTATTTCTTCCGACTCGTGGTTTCTTAACTACGAAAACTAGACACCACGACCTCTTCTGAGAACTTTCGGGGAACCCGACGTTCCTATAGTTTGGTCAGTTAGGATTTTCTTTAGTTGGGACTTATAAATAAACATTCCTGACTACCGACTTCGACTTTGAGGTTATGAAACTGGTGGACTACGTTTCTCGACTGGGTAACGTTTTATGGGACTTCGACCCTTTCTAACTTCTGTCGTCCTCTCCTCCCATCGTCTCCTACTCTACCAATCTATCGTAGTGATTGAGTTACCTGTGCTCAAACGACGTCAGGTACCCCAACATCTCAGCCTATACTGAATCGTTGACTTGTTGCTGTTGTGAACCAGGCAGCCCTTTTCTTACGACTTTATTTTGACGATGTAATCTATATTTTGATAAGTTACAAGAGGCCCCTTCGTTTAGACATTAGAAACCCCGATAAAAAAAAATATCCTGTCATTATTGAATTTAGAGATGACTTGTTTTAATAAACGTCAAATAGTTAGAAAGGAGTTCGATTGTATCTTGAGACGTGTCAGATCCCGGACTAATTATCACGTACTTTGTTTCTATGCAAAAAGATCTCTTAATCATTAGGAACCCTCATATACGACCTGTTACGGGGTTATACTATAATTTTCTAGACGTTGTAAGAAATAGAAAAAGGTTCAACACTTATTAAAAAGAATTACCAAAAAAGTACATTTTACAACAGAGTTCTGTTTAACGTCTCGTATCTCCACCATTTTATGACTGGGTGTATAATTTCTTTCCGAAAAGAAAGAACCAGTTGATCTGACTATCAAACGGTTCGATAACGGTCAATAATTAAATAATAGTACAACCCGTCTCTCCACAGGAGCAGGTGGGAAGTTCTGAGCCTTCGTATTGTGCAGGAGCAACGGAGAAGTTGGGACTCCTAACCTTCAACGAAGGACGACAAAGAGAGACTCAATGGAGTTGCAAGAGAAAATCGAAATAGGAGGGAAGTTGTAAACAAATTGTCTAAGTCATATATTATAAGAGACAACTTTATTACTTAGACAAAAAGGTACAACAACCGAACTGAAACAATGTCCATCTCTTCCCTATGTATAAAGGTCCACTATTCCTTCACAGACAAATTTTTATAGTAAGGATTTTAATGTAATTAATAATACAAGTCTTGATAATGATAATGATCTTTCGTAAACGACCCAAAAAAGGTGTTTGTGTGAGAGGTTGGTGAAGCGCATGCAATAGAGTAAATTGGGAGTCTCGTTAGAACGCTCGATAAACTTATGAGACCGGGAGTGAAATTTCTACCTCTTTGATTTCAGGTCTCTCCGATTCATCGGGGAGGTTCTAGGGCGGTCATTTGCACCGGTCCGGAAGTTTAGGTCCGACGAGCATAAGTAAGAGGAACCAAGGATAAACACAACACTACCTTTTTTTCCCGTCTAAAAAGTGGTTCTACTTTTTATTTGTCCCCTTTGGATGTGTACGATTCTTGTAAGTCGTTCTTGGTGACCCCTGGGTCCCTATCTTCTGCACACAGGGACGTACCAAGTCCTGGTACCTGTCACTGTCCTCTCGAGGAAACCGAAACTGGTGGTTCTGCTACGTTCTATGTGAAGAGTGATGTCTGACGGGGTATGACGCGGTGTCCGACACGAGATCCTGACGGACCAATTCCCCCACTTCCCCAGAAGGCTGACGGCTCGACACGTTGGGTCACCTCCCGACACTGAGGGGACTTCTTCCCTGTGAAAAATTTCCCAGAGAGTGATTTCGGGATACTCGAAATAAATCACCGGGACAGTGACATCCAGTACCAGTTTTTCAAATCTTTGTGAAGATTCTAAGTCATCGACACTCGGTCTCATTCTGGGTCCGTTCGACTCAGACCCTCTCTTTTCCTCCCTCACCTTTATGACCCCTCGAACCTTCCGTTTACAGTCTCTCCCGAAACCCTTCGTACTCACACAAACCACGAACTCTTCTTTCCTCCCATGGTTTCCCTCCTAGGAATGACTTCCGTTTAAAGAGTATAGACTACCAAAAGGGATTTCGACCGGGTTTGGAGTCTCGACTCTGGTATTTCCCTCTGTTCCTAAACGTTAATCTTCTGGACCCAATTTAAGGACCGAGGTGTCTACGAACTGAAACTCGAACTTCCGTCTTCAACGTAAATCAGGTAGAAATGTAGGAATCGAGGACCGTGTTATGAGTTCCTCTAACACATAACTCGACTTGATACATGTTTAAGATATGTCAGAATTCGGAAAGGGAGGTCTTTTCGGACTCTAACGAAGTAATGGACGTTTCATCCCGGGACAACAGAACTTTCTCAATAATACTCCTAGTTTACTTTATTAGTTCAACAAGGCACATATCAAAATTATGACATTTAACTGACCAGAGACATAAACAGAGACGTCTGATCCTATATGACGTCTTAGGTGTCCTTTCACAGAAACCTTCACCGTTGTCTAAACTTTTTGTCTAAAGTATGTTTACGATATCGTTTTCTTCTAGGTACTCCATAAAAATATTATTTCACCACGTTTGTAAGGTGAAATATTTGTGAAACAAGTTGAATCATTTGTGTCGGAAATGTAGAGACCTTCCTTGTAACAGAGGACGATTTAAAAACAATTTTTTTTTGTTTTTGTTTTGGTTTTTTTTTTTGTCATCAACTGCGAAGAAATTTAGGTGTGAGTTTTGTTTGGGTGGTCTGCTTGAGGTGGACCTCGTCGTCGGGGAACTAGACGTTTAAGTCCGGTTCTATCATTGTTCTACGTCTTCAATAAACCTTTGATGCGTCACTACAACTCCGACACCGTCTACTGCTCCTTTATTTCCCCCCACGTCCGCCCTTCCCTCTCTCGGTTCTCTTTCTAGCTTCCGAAAGGTTCGGGTACGTTTAAATCTTCGAAAAGGTATAGTCCTGTGGACGACAAATTCTGATTTTATTGGTGAAACTCCGAACTTTATCTACTCGCGGCTTCACTGCGCTTGTCACAGTGAGACCTTCTGTGACTAGGTAATCCCACTAAAAAAGTGTTGTAAGAAAGGTTCCTACGTTTACAATAAACAAAGTTTGCTCCTTTCCTTGTTGTGGGCAGATTCAGTGTGAAGGGGTCGATAAGAAAAATGTCGTATTTAATTACTAGAGCGCCAAACGTGACTGTCTATGAGTCTCCACAAATTAGTCGACAGAGACTGTTTTGTGCCATAAAAAAAAAATCCGACCGCGTAAATGTTTATTTCTTCTTTGTCGGACATTAGGGAGTATTTCTCCTCGGTACCCAAGTCGAGACAAACTTCCTTACTGTAATAGAACTCGTGAACGAGTACTTGCGTATTTGTCCCGTGTCGAACCCTTCAAGTCCATGCACACCTCGTACTTATAAGCTACCCTACGTAATCGGTCCCGGGTGCTCCTTCCCGTAGAGTAGGAAGGAGAGGGTCCACTTTCCTCCCTCCCCTACTACGATATCCGTGTCGTTCTCGAGTGGAGGACCAAAGACTAATCAGACCCAGTACCCCTGTCCCCCGGACGTCGGGCGGCTCCTTCGTCCCCAGCCGTCCCTACCTCCGTTACCTCTATCTGGAAAGTAACTCGTTCCCCCGTCGACACGTACGCTCTCAGTCTAGTAATGATAGACGGGACTAACGACGGAGGAACCTTCGTCCTCCTGCTGCTACGAGTTTTCGTATTACAGAGGAACTGAACCCGGATCTGTGTTGACCGTCAGACACGTGTTTACGTCGTCGACGACTTACGGGTGACACACGACGTCCACGTCCGTGCTTCCGTTCCTTCGCTGAGGACGGGACCTCCCCGCCCGAGTGACAGAGTCGGACGGTCTCTGTCAGTCCCGAGAACCACCGTTGTCTTGGGTCAAGAGCTATTTGGTTCGTCCTTTTCCTAAATAATTTTCTGGTAGACATTTTGTCTGCCACTCACCCTTCGAGGACAATCGTGTGCCTCGAGTCGGACTACGGGCCACTGCTGGACCTCCCCACCCTCCCCTCTCCCCACCCTCCCCCAAGTCTTCCCTCCCCCGTGTACAAATGAATGCCGACTAAGTGTGACAACCTGTAACATTTCGTTAATAGGAGGTTAATTTTTGTTTGATGTCCCCTGAGGGCCGACCAGGTTACCACTTCTTAGACGGAAGATCACGTCCCCTACTTCCAAACTAGGGACCAGACCCTTGATTCCAGGGTGTGCGGCACCACGTTGATTCGGGTATGGGGTGTCGATGACTGAGACGTTGTTCGTTGATACTGGGTTACGTCAATTTGTGTATAAAAATTTTTTATTTATTTATTTTGAAATTTTTGATAGAATTTTTTATCTATTGATTATTCCTGGATTGCGTGTCGTGTCCCATGAGATGGGTCATAAGATATTACCGGATGTACCCCTGTTTAGATTTTTTCTCAACAAGTCAGCGAGTCAGTACAGGCTGAGGAGCGCTGGGGTACCTGACGTCGTGTGGTCCGAAGGGAAAGGAAGAGATAGAGGACCTCAAACGAGTCTGAGTACAGGTAACTCAGTCACTACGGTAGATTGGTAGAGTAGGAGACAGTAGGGGAAGAAGAGGACGGAAGTTAGAAAGGGTCGTAGTCTCAGAAAGGTTACTCAGTCAAGAAGCGTAGTCCTCCGGTTTCATGACGTCGAAGTCGTAGGTAGGAAGGTTACTCATCAGTCCCAACTAAAGGAACTCCTAACTGACCGACCTAGAGGAACGTCACGTTCCCTGAGAGTTCTCAGAAGAGGTCGTGGTTTGACTACAAACTTTCGCAGTCATACACATACATGTTGACTAGGTGAAACGGCATGTCGTCTGTGATTGTGTTGTGACACTTCGTCGATAGGACGTTATTTTCAATTAAAATTGTCACTCCTCTCTTCCTATGAAGTCCCGAACGTATTGCCCGGTCTCTGAGTCTGACTCCGAGTCTTCGTACGGGCCCCAAACATGGCGACGATGGTCCCTGTGTTCTGGAGTCAAGGCCGGAGACTACGCAGGCGGGGACGACGTTGGTGCGGACAGTCGACCCCAGGGGTCCCCGAGACGGAGAAACCCGGTGTGCAAAGACTCAGTTCGGCTTCTACTTGTAGGCTGACCTTTTCTGTCCAGTCCTCGGGGACAAAGTCACTTTCCTTCGACCCTCCCTCCCTTTTACCGTAAAAGACAAGGTTGTCCCCTACCATCCGAAGATTCTTCGCCTTCTGTGGGGTTCACACCCTTCTTCCAAGTCTACGATCCACTAGTTCTTCTCTCTGTCTCCAGGTGACGTCTCGTTACGCCACACACAAAGCCCTATAATTCCGTCCCGAGGTAAGCCGGTACGTGTCTCTCAAGGTCCTCGTCGTTCATCCCGCCTCCCCTTGGCTCCGACTGACGACGACCCTCCTCGGAACGGCCTCCTTGTTTGTGTAAGACCCACTCTTCACTCTCACTAGGGGTCCTGTATCCTCCCGTCCCAGACTCTGTCCCTTCTCGGGTCCCCGGTCAGAGGTCTCATCCCTCCCACGCGACCCGTAACTACTCGACCCCAGAATGTGCCCTCGTGCCCCCTTGAGTCTCTGTGTCGTCTTTACACGCGAAGACTTCCCGTCGAAACCGTCGTTCCACTCCCCACCACCCGACGAGTCCACCGAGTCACCCCTTTCTTGGGCGGACGTGACGTCCTCTGTGCCCGAGCTAGGGACCCACCCCTTCTGGGGGACCTCGTCCTTTGCCGCGGGGCGAGGTCACAGGAACGGACCTTTTAGGGAACCTGCCTCCTCGGACCACCCGACGTCAGTACCCCAGTGTCTCTCAGCCCGTGCTGTCTTACTGGTTCGTGTACCCCCATCCGACTCCGCCCGTTCGGATTTGCGTCCCTACGGTAGCGGTTTGCACTCTGTCACCTCTGAACGCGACGTCGCCCTTCTCGACCCATCCAAACCCTGTGTCGACACTTCGGTTTCTCCTTCTTACCTAAGGGCTCGTCGGCACTCCGAAGGGGCCACCGGGTCCCCATTTCTCGGGTGGACGTCTGCGTCCTCGGCGTCCTCTACACTCAAGGTAGGGAGGTAGTCCTTCCAGGGGGTCTCTTCCTCTACCGGTGGGTGAGATCGTAACTGTCCTTGTAAGATGCCTGTCTCCTCGGACCGCCCAGGTATCCCAGTCCTTCTCAGCCCGTGTTGACCCACTGACTCGTACGTGTGTCCGCGTTCCTCGACACCTCCCACTCCCCCCGGGTGCTGGCGACACTCGGGTTCCTCGACACCTCCCGCTCCCGCTCCCCGGGTGCTGACGAGACTCGGGTCCACCGACCCACCCCTTGACCAACGCGGTGACCGGCTCCCTCTCTCCCTCTCCTCCTTCTCCTCCGGCAAACCCTTTTCCCTGTCTTCTCTGTGCCCGAACCTGTCCGACGAACGCCACACGGCCACCTCATGGGTTCTCCAGTTCGGTCGTCAGTCTCCGCACCCAGTCTAAACCCTCTTGTTCCTCCCGTCTGTAGGCTAGACTGGACCACAGACCACCAGTTCTGATGCTCCCCGGTCCTTGAACAGGTTCAGTTCACCCACCACCCCTTTCTGTCCTGGCC
Organism: Capra ibex; assembly: GCA_006410555.1. Classification (NCBI taxonomy): domain Eukaryota; kingdom Metazoa; phylum Chordata; class Mammalia; order Artiodactyla; family Bovidae; genus Capra; species Capra ibex. Next base: position 2,530,180 of record SJYO01034137.1, on the reverse strand, counting down.
TCAGGAACCCTTGTCTTCGGACACAAGTCCCTGGACCCTTCCTCGGCCGGCGGGGCCCCGACGCACAAGGGACCCTAAGGAGCCTCGGCTCTCCTGTTCGTCCTCGGTCTCCCCTTTCCGGAGAAACCCCTAGTCTCAGGGTCTCCGGCCCCGCGGAGACTTTCGTGAAGGGAGACTACCCCCTTGCACGTCTGGTCACCCGACGTCTCCTTTGCCCTCCCCTCCCCTCCGTCTTTCGTCTTTGGCGCAGACGCTCCTCGAACCGTCCCCTCGACCTCTCTCCTCCCCGACCGACCCCCCGCTCACAGTGTCTCCCGAACGAAACTCCGACACTTCCCCCTCTCCCTTGTCGTCAAATGTCCACGTCCCTCGAGTCGGTCATTTCCCCGGTGCACCTCTAAATCCGCTCTCTCACGCATGAGCGACCTCGGTTCAGTGTCTATTTCTTCCCCCGTGGGGCCCCCCTCCTTAGGTGGAACCGTTTGTCTCCAAGTAGAACCGGAGACTCTGTCCACTCCCCATCCGTCGTTTCCACGGTTATTTCTATCTACAGACTCCTCCAATAGGTCCGTTTCCGGTCGGACGACATTGTTTGCCTGGGACCCTAGGTCACTGAGTTTCTGTCCTGACTTAGAAGGTAGTGGACGGGTAGGTCTCTCTCACCCGTCTCTGGGCCGGTCGTTCCGTCGCACCGGTAGGAGTTGTGCTCTAGGTTCCAGTAGGAGTCTGGAACCCTTCTTTTCCCTGTTCGGTCGAGAAATTCCTTTACTGGTCGGGTACGGCCGAAAGGATAAACTTTCTTGAATCTCCCTGAAGGAACCGACATGTTACCAATTCTGAGGACCGAAGGCGACACCCCCCACCCCGCCCCTGAGTCCAAACTAGGGACCAGTCCCCTTGATTGGACGTACGACTCCCCACGTCTGTTCATTCTCTTTTCGTCTGTGTACCGGTGTGACTGACGTCTCTCCGACCCTTTCCACCAGACAGTGACTCGTCGGCACACAGGACCTTTTACTCAAACTCCCTTACTGCCGCCCTTTCCTCCTTCAACTCCCTAAGGTACCACTTCTCGGAGAGTATAAGAGGGACTCGACCAATCTCCCTTTCTTGCCCTTGCCCGACCACTTCACTCCTCTCGGCCTCGCGGACCGTGTCGGTCCCTCCCCCAGCTCCCTGTCCCTCTCGTCCTCAGTAGGGTTCAGGGCGACCGCTCGACGGCGCACCCCCACCGGCAGGCGCAGAGGCGTCGAAACCGTCTCCCGTCCAACGGCGTGACTAGGTCTGCGCCCCCACACTGTCGTTCTTTACCTGAATCTTTTCTCTGCTCTTAGGTTAAGATGTCTTAGGTAGACGTTTATCTTCAGTTCCAGTCACGTCACACCTCCGGGGCATTGTCCACCCTGTCGTCCGAGCGCGGGGCGGACCCCCACTGTCACACACAGGTCGCCCCTAAAGACCGCATACCCGACGTCAAGCTCCGACCTCCTCCTTCGCTCACCCCGATCCCACACACACTCCTTACCTCATTGTTCGTTGAGCCCCAGAGAACCTCTGACTTCTCCATGTGTCGAGATCTCTCTCCCCAAAGTCTTTCTGGGGTAGGTCCCTGACAAGTCCCACACCCGAAGCTTTCGAAATCTGAAACTCTCGCTAAGTGCCTCGTGGTTCCTGTTCTAATTCCCCTCTTCACTCTCTTCGTCTCCGATGACTCCAGCTCCGGCTGACCCTCCGGCCCCTTGACCCACCAATCACGGAAGGTCCTACGACCACACCTGTCCTCTCCCTCGGGGTCCTCGGTCTCCGACTTCCTACCCTCCCCGTCGGTCCTCTGACCCCCTCTCGACCCCCTCCCCCTCGGCCGCCCCCCTCTTCGAAGGTGTTCTCGTCCTCGGCGAGACGGCGCACCTGGGGGCTTACCTTCCGACCCGGGGGAGGTCCTGGGCTCAGGACACTCTGGACCCGTTTACCGGGAAGACGAGTAATAATCTCCAAACGTCGTCCTTTTCGGACACCCATGGGTTCCTCCTCTTCCCCTGCTGTCTCCTACTCTACCAACCCACGGTAGTGGCTGAGTGATCTGCACGCAGACTCATTCGAGGCCCTCAACCACTCCCTGCCCTTCGAGACCGGACGACGTCAGGTACCCCAACATCTCCGTCTGTGCTGACTCGCTGACCTGACTTGCCTTGACTCCGTGTTCTGTTTCTTCGACTCCTACGTCTCCGCACACGACAAGTGGTGCCTTGTACCGGTTCCTGAAGGGACGTCCAGGTAACGAATTCTTAGGCAGACGGTCACGGTCTCTGTGCCCAAGTTGGGGACCAGGCCCTTCTAGGGTGCACAGTACCTCGTTGATTTGGGTACGTGGCCTCGACGCCTCGTGCCAGAGGTCGCGTGTCCGGGTTCCAGGTTTCGGTCTCTTCCGCGGCGCCACTCCTCGGACGCCGAGTGTCGACCTCTGGCCGGGGCGGGACGTTAGACTCTCTCGGACCGTGCCGGCACTTCTGGGCCCCACGGGTTTCTTTTTCTTTTCTTTTGCCGGTTTACCTCGCTGAGGAGTACCACTACCACCCCGGTCCGCGAGTGTCTCTGCACCCGGTGTCCTTCAAGTCCTACCGACGCCCCCTCGGTCGGGCTGTCCGCACGCCCCGGGCCGACCCGCGCCCCGGAACCCCGAGGGCCGTCCTGACGACAGGCGGGCTCCGGGCCGGCACGCACCGGAGACGGCAGGTGGGCTCCGGGCCGGCACGCACCGGAGACGGCAGGTGGGCTCCGGGCCGGCACGCACCTGAGGCGACAGACGGGCTCCGGGTCGGCACGCACCTGAGACGGTAAGCAGGCTCCGGACCGGTACGCACCTGAGACGAAACTCCCCGACTGCGCCAAGACACTCTCGGCGGTCCGGGTGGGACCGGCACACGAGAGTCTCGGACCCCGCCCACCCAGCGACAGAGATGTCGCAAGGGGGTACCTCTCGCTCGACCCGAGTGCCGTCCGTGAGTCCCAGGTCCGAATACACCCGTCGGATGTGGACGTCAGGGGGTCCGAAAGTAGACGATGAGGAGAAACTTTAGGATTTCGCACTGAAAGATCGGGGTGAGGTTCCTGTTGAAGAAGCGTGTCCCCCGGAAGTCGGTAAGGATTGTCTCCGGCGACATGATTGCCCTGTCTGTGGGGGGATGTGTCCGTATCAGTGTCGTCTACGCTTATGTGTACCTCAGACACGGGCTCAGATGTCGTGCCGCGACTGTGCGTGTAGGCACAAAGGGCAGTAGTCACTACCAAGGTCATTGGAATTGGAGTGGAAAATAACGAGTGCTCTCATGGAACCACGTTCGACGACCTAGAGTCCGAAAGTCTTCCATATTTGCATACACTCGGAGTGGCTAATGGACCTCTTATTCCTGTCCGAGGGACCCTACGACTAAAGGCAAATTCCCCTAGGGATTTCCTGGGACCGAACAAAACGTTTAGTATCTTACTCTTGTAAAGCTCGACCGTCTCAGGAACTCTTAACGGAAGAACAGGTCAGATTGTAGGACTAGGGTGAACTAAGGAGAAACGCGCCCCACGTACAAACTCGTAGCGGGTGCCTAATAGAATTTAAGTAGAAGGATAACCCACTTAGATGGAATATAGTAGTAGTTGTTGTTGTTGTTTTTCGGTCAAACCCGGTTCTATGAACGTGAGGCCCAACGTGACGGGAGACCTTTAAAAATATAAAGAAAATGAAAACTAGTCTCCTCCTTTTACCATAGGTAAAAATACCTTTTGAGACGAAGTCACACACATCAATTGTGTGTCGGTAAAAGTTCATACCTACTTAGTAAAACTACAAAGTTTTGTTCACCGCTTGTATGATGGACACTCAGGACTTCGGAGGGAGAAAGGAATGTGCAAGAACACTTAATTCCGTCCCGACCATCGTCACCACCGACGACCTTTCCTGGACTCTCGCGAACGTCCAAGTCACTCCTTTCACGACCTCAACTAATTGTTACACACGAAACTGTATTCGTACCTCTCGCCTTGACGCCTTCCGTCTTTCTACTCGTTGGAGACCTCCGTTCGTTCGCGTCGACCTTCTGACCGGTGGTCGACCTGGTCTCCGTGGAGGGGTCACGAGGAACGGGGGAAGAGACGAAGAGTCTTACAGACATAGAGTCCCTGTAAACATTTGGTGCACTTTATCAAGGAATTTGGAGACGGGTGGAAGAAGATCGTAATAATCCAGTCCGACTTCATAAGTCGTTGGACTTATGAAATTCTAAGTCACTTTTTTCTAAGTCGACACGAAGGGGTCCCTGAGTTTGTCATTTCTTAAACGGATGTTAAGTCCTCTGGGTCCAAGCTAGGGACTCAACCCTTCTAGGGGACCTCTTCCCTTGCCGTTGGGTGACGTCATGAGAACGGACCTCTTGGGGTACCTGCCTCCTCGGACCTCCCGATGTCAGGTACCCCAACGTTTCTCAGTCTGTGCTGACTCCCTGAATGTGTGCATCTGGGGCGATCTACGATGACGTTCTTTCTTACTCAACAACAACTCTGACGGGACCCCCCAGATCACCGATTCTGACTTGAGGGTCACGTCCCCTGGACCCAAGCTAGGGACCGACCCCCGTTGATTCTGGGCGTGTCGATTCTTACTTAGCAAAAGTCTATGAGAGACGAGGATAAGCTCACCAACGATTTCGTAATAAGTGGGGAGGTGAATCTCACTTCAGAGATGGAAATGAAATACCGACTCTTTCCCTTGAAGACGGGAATGAATGTCTGAGTGAGAAGTGGGTAGGTACCACGACAAGGACGGAGCCCCATGCCTCTTCCTTCGAGAAGCGACAGAGACTTCAATCGGGAGACGGATTGGAGTACGGAGTAGGGGAAGCATAAAACTTAAGGGACTGGGAACCGGAGACAACGACGGTAGCTATCCTTGTCTTTTACATTCTCCTACTGTTACAACTACCCTTTCCGTCGAGTCAAACCGCCGACAACTCAGACTCCACAGGCAGCAGTAGAAGTACGTCTACAGGTGACCCGTTGACCGACAGGACCTTACACCTTCCCTCCAGTAGAAATGGTCCCTGGAAAACCATTCGGATGAGGGACTTTTCGTTTGTTTTGGGACTAAATGTTATAAGCGGTTAAGGGTTCCATTTATACAGATGGAACTGACTAAAGTTCAAGTCCAGTCAAGTCAAGTCAACGAGTCAGCACAGGCTGAGAAACGTTGAGGTACTTAGCGTCGTGGGGTCCGGAGGGACAGGTAGTGGTTGAGGGCCTCAAGTGAGTCTAAGTACAGGTAGCTCAGTCACTACGGTCGGTCGGTAGAGTAGGAGACAGCAGGGGAAGAGGAGGATGGAGGTTAGGGAGGGTCGTAGTCTCAGAAAAGGTTACTCAGTTGAGAAGCGTACTCCACCGGTCTCATGACCTCAAAGTCGAAATCGTAGTAAGGAAGGTTTCTTTAGGGTCCCGAGTAGAGGAAGTCTTACCTACCCAACCTAGAGGAACGTCAAGTTCCCTGAGAGTTCTCAGAAGAGGTTGTGGTGTCAAGTTTTCGTAGTCAAGAAGCCCCGAGTCGGAAGAAGTGTCAGGTTGAGAGTGTAGGTATGTACTGGTGACCTTTTTGGTCAGAACTGATCTGCCTGGAATCAGCCGTTTCATTACAGAAACGAAAACTTATACGATGGATCCAACCAGTATTGAAAAGAAGGTTCCTCATTCATAAATGGTCACCGAATTTTCGATCGAACGTGTAAAGAATTTAAAAATTACTAATTAACAATACTCATGTAAATTCGGTCGAGGTCGTATGGTGGTCTCCAACTCTCATCTCTATCTCTCAAACCTCAGTTTCTACCGTCGGTTTTAGGACTTTCGCAAATTTTACCTGTCATGTACCGGAGTTTCCTCTTCTGTCAGTTTACAGGTCGAGGATATAGATTACGGTTACATACTCTATGTCTTAAATTTTATATAAACACATCCTGTATTCTAATTATATTTACCTTTAGATAAAATAAATTTAATAAACTGTAGTAAATTCTACGAGGATTAGAATAAAAAGGTGTAAACTATGTGTAAACTATTTTGTAGGAGTCTTTTTACAATTACGCAGAGTGATACTAACATATAAAAAAACGAAAGGGAACATAAAGAAGACTAAAAACGAAATAAATACATAGAAACAAACAACAATCCACAGATTACCAAATTCTACAGACAGAAGACACACTTAACATGTAAAATAGTAATTTTTATAAGTAGAAACAAAGTGAATTTTTATTTAATTACTTTTGTTGTTGTTGTTGTTGTTTTTACAGGTTGAGGACTCGTGGATCGTGACGGAAAGTCGAAGAAGGACCCCGTTTTTGTTTTGTTTTGTTTTGTTTGTTTTTTTGGGAAGATATATTTTTCTTCCTCGCATTAACGCACCCCACACATACGGCATATGTCTCGGAATCCTCGGGTATCTCGAACCTCCTTTTCCAGTGAGGTACTTTTCTTTCGAGATTTTCGGTCGCAGTTTCGGAATTAATTACCGTCGGTCGACGTTTTCTACGGGGCAGAGGTCCACGTAGACACTTGCGTGGCAGGTCCTCCGGACCCTTGTTGGTCAGGTTCAGTCCCCGCCTCCGACCCTCGTCCGACCCCTGGGGGCACAGCAACCTCGTCCGGCGGTGAGGTGTCCCTCTACCCTCGACCCGTCCGACTTCCTTCGTACGGGAGTACCTTCCCGTCCGAGTGGTGTTTCAGGCCTTGTCTCGTGGGGCTCCTTTCCCGAAGTCAGACAGGACGTGACCCACCAGTCGTGGGAGAGGAAATAGGGACGTTACCTCTCTTACTGAGACCCCACATTTCACCGAATAGCAGTTAGGGGAATTTGTAGCCGACTATGAGAAACGGACCTAAACGTACAGATGGCATGAGGTCACGTCTGAACGTCCCGAGACACACCACCTTTACCGTTGGGTGAGGTCATAAGAACGGACCTCTTAGGGCCCCTGTCTCCTCGGACCACCCGACGGTAGATACCCCAGTGTGTCTCAGCCTGTGTTACCTTCGTTGAATCGTCGTCGTCGTCGTCGCCGTCACGGGACCCTTTCCGCGAGGTCGGGAGTCTGAAAGATCTGGTAGGTCGACTGTATAAGGAATAGAGATCGTGCGACCAAACGGTCAACCGGGTCTTAGAACGTCCACTGTACCTTAGTCAAGACAAACTCAAACTATTTGAGACCTAATCGATGATACTGGTAACCATCTTGAAACTGTAGTTGATTCGTAAACGGGTAGTGTCGACCGTGGTCCGCGACCCGGTACGTGCACCGTCTAGACTAGAGGTAAGTACTGTAGACGTGGTCTAAGTTTGATTGGGGTACCTGTCTACTCCTTTCGCTCCGAGTCTCTCAAACTCATTGAACACGACCCTCGGTCGTACTCCTTGAGGTGGGGCACCGTTTCCAGTACTCCTTCCTCCGAAGCCGTAGGCGTTTCCGTCCTAGCTCGGAGTCCTTTGGGGGACAAGGGCTCGTAGATGGGGGTTTTGGTCTCAGACGGATGAAATGACAAAGTACGAGAGTGGATGTGGAGACTGAAATGCCCCCCGACTGGGGGGTGGTGGAGAGAGTCTCTTCCTCAATTGGATGTCGACGTCAATTATTTTTAAGGACCCGCACTGTTCTCACAAAGTTGAATGTTTGAGGAGACTTCCAATAGATCGGACGGACATGTCCAAGCAGGCCGGTGTACACTAACAAATGTCGGAGGGTTAGTACTCTCCGTGCTCTACAAAGTCTGAATAATTTCCGTCTAAGAAAGTCCTTCAATCTTTAATAATCATATCACCCAACTAATCCTTAATATAACCACTTCCCAAAAAGTAAACAACTTGGTTATAAACGACGATTTAGGGGACGGGAATATACACAATTATTTATATATTGATCGTATATCCTCTTTATTCATAATCGGAAATTCTAATTAGTACAATTGGAATCCAATTTATTTAAGGAAAGAATCAACATTGGGTGATGTGTGAGTGGGATATCCTTACGTTGAAATAGACCATGGAAGTCTCCCACCGTGGACCAAATTCTTTTTTGTGGGAACCTTTTTTATTCAAAAGACCAATTGACTGGCAATAGTCTTTCTTTCCCAGCATTTTACAGTCGTCCGGATTACCGGTCTTCTACTACATTTTGGGATTCTGGAAAAACATATGATAATATACTTCGTGGACTAAAACTATTTCCAGTCCTGACGACTGGGGACACACTGAAACTTTAAAGGTAAACAGAGATACACATTGTTTTCCATATATTCGTTTGGACTTTTATTTCTTTGTCTAGTCAAAGACCCTTCTGACTCAGGGGGTACAGCAAGAAAGAACAAGAGGCAAAAAGACCGACTTAAGGGTAGATCCCACACCCACGAGTGGTTCGGACGATTAAAACGGGACCGTAAATTCAAGGTACGTTCTCCCTCGGGTTCCCCCCGTGGGAGGTTATAGGTTCACCCACGGCCACCGGATGCATCCACCACGTTCGAAGAACAGGGCTTCGAAATAACTATAGGGTGTATTTGGTTCAATAAGTCGAAGAAAAAGAGGTGATTAAAAGGATGATGCGATAAAGTAAGATTAGAGGGAGATATAGAAATTAATTCGTTAATTAAGGATCCTACGACTGAGGCAGGGACGAAGTTTAATGGGACCTAGGTGGCCCCGACCTGGGGTCGTTTGAACCTACGAGAATTTTACGTTAGGACTCCTCTTCTGGGATCCGGTACTCTGAGACGGTTCCGTTTCGACTTCAAAACGAGTTATCGGTCGTTTCGATTTCGGAGACGAGAAAGTTTGGTGAAGAAAATAAAAACAAACAAACAAAACGGTTACGTAATTAAAAATTTAACTTCCTAGTAACGAAATGTCTTAAAACAGTTTGGTGAAGAATTTCGTCGTCGACGATAACGAGACCCGGACCCGTCTACAGGGACACCGGAGACAGTCCCTCTTGCGACTCTGCTCTACCTACCCCCTCCGCAATACCTTTTTGTTCCCTGCTCTACGAGTGTTTGTTTTATCCAAGGACTAATGTTCCCGACGAGACAACGAGTCAGAAACGCTGGGGCACCTGGCGTCGTGCGGTCCGGAGGGACAGGTAGTGGTTGAGGACCTCAGGTGGGTTTGGGTACAGGTAACTCAACTACTACGGTAGGTCGGTAGAGTAGGAGACAGCAGGGGAAGAGGACGGAAGTTAGAAAGGGTCGTAGTTCCAGAAAAGGTCGCTGAGTCGAGTAACACAGTCCACCGGTTTCATGACGTCGAAGTCGAAGTTGTAGTCAGGAAGGTTACTTGTAAGTTGTAACTTCCGACGGAGGAAGTCTCGAGGTAAGGGTCTCTGAGCGATGGCGTAGTCCCTAGTGAACCCGTAGTGTCGGGAAGACTCCCGTAGACCGAAAGGAGTCCCGGCTCCAGTTGAGTGTCTCCCCGTCCTCCTGATTGGTTCTGTAAGTATCGTCGCTCCCCCGACCGGAGTAGGACCCGTCTTGACCCATAACCTATAACTGACTACCGCCGTTGTCGGCACCGTCCTTCCTCTGTGTCTCCCTCGTCCACTCTTCTGTGCTAAGCACCTCGCGTGCCTCTCGGGCCAAGACACGCCCCGGAGGTACCTGCGAACGCTCCGGTCGGTCATTCAGTGTCCCGGGAGCTCACAGGGTCTGCCCTGTCCTTTTTGTGACTTAAGTCCCCGGGAAAAAGAAATACTCAGTGGCAGAGGACGTTGACATCTAGTGTCCTTAAAAGGAGAGCTCGACCGGGTCACGGGTCCCTCTCTCGGCCCCGTAGGCCCCTCGTGCGAGTCGCCAGTGGATCTCCCGTGACACCGGCCACTCAGTCTGTCCGGCCACTGACCAGTAGTGGAACCGGGCCCCGTTCGGGACGGACGCGTCTCCCGGTCCGTAGCTTTCCGGCCTAAACTAAAGTAAGTTCTACCCCGGGAGGTGGAAGAACACTGTGCTGGTCTGTTGGACTCGAGGTTCCAAGGGAGGGAGTGTCGGTCTTCCGAGAGTCTCTTCGTCTGTGGTCGGGTCCTTGTGACCCGCACGACACGTGTGTGTGAGGTAAGCGTTGGAGTCCCTCGGCGGGCTGGGGACCGGTCGTTCCTGGAGACGGCACCCCTCAGGCAAGATGAATGGTTGTACGGAAAGTTACCGGGAGACAGGAATGTTGGGGTCGACCATCCGACCGTAAGCGAGAAGAAATCTTACCTAGACGTCTCTTTTCCCCGACGGACGGACTCGTCACCCCTTGAACTAGGAAGAAATACTACACAAGACGGCAGAAACACCTCGGAGTTCCATCGGTGAGTAGAGCTCTGAGAAGGAGACCGTACCAGTCCCCCTCGCCGAACACGGCACAGGTGAGGACCCCTCGGAGTTCCATTGGTGAGTAGAGCTCGGAGAAGGAGGCCGCACAAGTCCCCCTCGTCGAACACGGCACAGGTGAGGACCCTTCTCAGGCACAGAGGTGGCGAAGAGAGACCGTAACCGACCACAGAGTGACACCCGGCGACGAGCGGGCCGACCTCGGGACAGAGGTAGAGAAGGCTCCTGTGCACTTGAGCCCCGACTCGCCTGTCGACGAAGTTCCTAGTAGGCCCCCTGCCGTGTCCCCGAAAATGACATCGTCTATCTCGTCTGTGGAGTTTTCACGAGGTGCTCTCGGGAACTACCACACCTAGTGTTGCTTGATTCCCTTTAAGAAGTTCTCTACCCTTATGGTCTGGTGGACTGGACGGAGGATACTTTGGACATACGTCCAGTCCTTCGTTGTCAATCTTGACCTGTACCTTGTTGTCTGACCAAGGTTTATCCTTTTCCTCATGCAGCTCCGACATATAACAGTGGGACGAATAAATTGACTATACGTCTCATGTAGTACTCCTTACGACCCGACCTTCTTCGTGTTCGACCTTAGTTCTAACGACCCTCTTAATAGTCATTGGAGTCTATACGTCTACTGTGGTGGGAATACCGTCTTTCACTTCTCCTTGATTTCTCGAAGAACTACTTTCACTCTCTCCTCTCACTTTTTCAACCGAATTTCGAGTTGTAAGTCTTTTGATTCTGGTACCGTAAGCCAGGGTAGTGAAGTACCCTTTACTTACCCCTTTGTCACCTTTGTCACTGTCTGATAAAAAAAATCGGAGGTTTTAGGGACGTCTACCACTGACGTCGGTACTTTAATTTTCTGTGAACGAGGGACCTTCCTTTCAATACTGGTTGGATCTGTCGTATAATGTTTCGTCCCTGTAATGAGACGACTGTTTCCAGGTAGATCAGTTTCGTTACCAAAAAGGTCACCGGCACACACGTGTGCTGACTCGGGGACTTGACTGTCCCTCGGGAGGTCGGACGTCGGGGTGGAGGTCCAGGAACGAGCGGACCGGGGGCGGTAGAACGAGTCGCGACAAAGAGAGGGTTAGGTGAGAAGGATTCACGAGAGGGGTTTGGAGGTTAAACCAAAGAAAAAATTTAAAATAATACTTCCAGTAAAATCAAGAGGAAAAATGCACAGAAACCCCAACTACGATTCCTATCAAAAAAATGGTGGTTTACCGAGTGGTTTAAAACGACTTATTTGTCGGAAGATTCCTGAAGGGAGTACCAGGTCATCGATTCTGAGACTTGAGGGTTACGTCCCTCGGACCCAGGTTAGGGACCAGTCCCTTGATTTAAGGTGTTCGGTGTCGATTTTCTAGGAGTTCCTGTGGTGGGTATAGCTCTCAGGGAGAAGGAGACCATACAAGTCCCCTTCCCCGGACAGAGCACAGGTGAGGACTCTACTCCGGTACAGAGGTGGAGGAGAGAAACTGTGCCCTACCGTAAAGTGACGCCCGGAGACGAGTGAGCGCTACTTCTAGTTTCTAGGGTGCACGGTTTGATTCTGGTCCGTGTCGGTTTATTGATGTAATGTTTGTTTTGTTAGTTTCTTTTTTGGGGAAGGTCAGACCTCCTTCCAGTACGGTGAGTGAATTCCTTCGTCCGCCCCAACCTCCGGTGACGTTGACTTCAGAGGACTTGTTTTGGTGAGAAAGGAAAATCCATCGTTTAACCTACGTGCCTCTGCAAAAGTTATTTATAAGTGAGTTCACTTAGAGAAACGAGAGTCACAAGAGCAGTCCAGAGAGACTGTCTCGATTAGGTGTCTCACCTTCCTGGACACACAAACAGGGAGGCTCCGTCGGGACCCGGTCCTTCCTTACGAGACAGGGTCCGTAAGTAAGTCCCTCAGTCCAGGGAAGGTAGGACACCGAGGTAGGTTAGATCCTAGAGTCTCAGGAAAGGTCATCCTTCTACCCCTGTCCCTCGTTCCCAACGTACGTTCCACAAATGTGCCTAGTGCTGACTTTCACCACCAGAAGCAAAGTCGAGTGTGTCGTGGTTGGTCTTAAGTCACTCTCCGGGTGTACGTTCAGATTCTCTCCTACCCTTGTGTCGTGTCGACGGTCTCTCCAAATCTCGTACTTACTACCCTGAAGGCGCCTCCGGGTCACCGATTCTGAGGTACGGACTTTGCGTCCTCCGGGTCGACACTAGGGACCAGTCCCTTCGTCCGAGGTGAACCAAGTCGTCCCCTGACTCTCAAGAGTACGACGGTTGATTTCCAAGGCGTCCGGCGATGACACGGCGTCGATTCTGGGCCGCGTCGGTTCGTTCATTTATAACTTTTTTGTTGTTACAACCACTCGAGATCGTCGGAGACGGTGTAAGAAAGTCCCCATCGAAGGGAAATACGACTCACCCCGAAGAAATTCACCAGGTAAGTTTAGATGTTCCTTTGGGGGTCGTAGAAAATAACTATACTATGGTCGGTGTGTTGACTTCGGAGAACTTAGAAAAGAGCTTATTGAGATGACCTCAGTCTCCGTTTCCACGTCTACCCCTCGTGTAGAGGCGTACAATCTTCCTCCTGGAAATTCAGTAGGGGTCAACGACAACGACAAACCGGCGATGTAGTACAGACTGGGACGTTGGGGTACCTGACGTCGTGCGGTCCGAGGGGACAGGAAACGGTAGAGGATCCCAAACGAGTCTAAGTACAGGTAACTCAGTCACTACGGTAGGTTGGTAGAGTAGGAGACGGTGGGAGTCAATTTTTTTTTAATTAATACTTTCACTGTAGTAAAACTATCAAGTTAAAGAAGGAGGACAGAAGGAGGTTCACGCTCTCCCTTTACCAGTAATAAGAAAGAGGAGACGAGAGAGTCTGAACCTCCGGGACGACGTCTGGAAGTCCTCTGTGAGAGTGGAGTTCTGTTTTCGTTGTTCGGAAACACTTCAGTGTCGTCGAACCACCCTCCTCTTGCTTTACAAGAGTCGATAGAGAACGATGACTCCTACACTTCCCTTACATTTATTTGCATCTGTCATGTCAAACGAAATGACTTTGTTTTTAATGTCCCAAAGTTAGATGGCCTTTTCTGGCTTCAAAAGACTGTCATCCGTTCATGTAAAACGCGTAAATCGAGGACTAAGAGTCTCTACTTTGAGGGACCTCCTGTCTGAACTTTGGGTCTCCTCCTTCCACCAGGAGGTAGGCCCACACGGGTCCTGTGGGCGTCTCATACCGACAAGAGGGTCGTATCGGTGAGTGGTGTGGAAGTGCGCGTTGTCGTCGAGTCACTCTACGACACAAATCCCGGAGTACCCTCCCGTGTCTCCTGTAAATAAACGTAGATTGTAGTGATACCGTTTTACTGTGAAAATGTGTTGCTCTTCCAATTCGTTTAGTACCGAATAGTCATTCCTCTTTCGGTGGTTCAGTGTTGATATATGTTCTGGACTTCTGAGACGTCTAGGTGCCACGACGCCACGGGCGGACGGACAGAGGTCAGAGGTCACGCAAGTCTTGGTGCTATCTGTTGCCGAGCCTACCATGGGACGTGTCGAGGTCCTCCACGACAAGGGTACCCGACCTTACCTCCGTCACTAAAGGGCTCTCAACACAGTATGGGTTGGACGGGTTGACATGTCCCGCCAGGACTCGTGCAAGGGGTGTGACGTCGGAGTTACGAAAAAGAATTTTACCCATTGTGACTTGTGCTGTAAGTGACCAATTTTGATAAGTCATTGAAAGAAAACTGAAGTCTCAGCTCGAAGTCAACCGAAGTCCTGGTTGAGGACCAAAATCGATTGCCCGGATACTAGAGACGACGACGACGACGATCCAGCAAAGTCAGCACAGGCTGAGACACGCTGGGGTATCTGTCGTCGGGTGGTCCGAGACGGTAGGGACCCTAAGAGGTCCGTTCTTGTGACCTCACCCAACGGTAAAGGAAGAGGTCACGTACTTTCACTTTTCACTTTCACTTCAACGAGTCAGCACAGGCTGAGAATCGCTGGGGCACCTGACGTCGGGTGGTCCAAGGGGGCAGGTACCCTAAGAGGTCCGTTCTCATGACCTCACCCCACCGGGGACCGTTTGAAGGGTCGAAGAGGGGAACAGTAGGAGTGGTATCTCGGACACTGCCAAGGAACACACATAGTTGAGCTGACCCGGTCCTCCACGGGTACGGCAACCAGTCTGTAGTAAAAGCCACTGAGACCCTCTTGAGAAAAAAACCTACTGTGATTGTAAATTTCGTCACCCGGCTCACTTCGTCTGACATGAGGCATGACACCCACCCAGAGCGGGCCAGTCGACTTCCGAACTGATCTTACTTTCTTCTCTCTTAGGAGGGAGGACTGTCAGAAGTCTTAGGACTGTCAGAAGTCTTACATCCCGACGAAGGAGCACCAAGGTGTCGTCGAAGGTTGGAAACTTGAACTTGACCCTGTAGTCGAGACGTCTAAAACCTGAATGGTCGGAAGTACTGGTACGTTCAATTAAGAAATCTTAGTTAAAGAAGGAGGAAAAGAAAGAAGGTCTAAATAACCTAATCCCGTGGTAAGAATACTGGTGTAAATTAGAATTAATAAAAATTTCCGGGATAGAGGTTTATATGAGTGTGAGACCCCAACTGCGAAGTTGTATACTTTAAACCCCTCTGAGTCATATATTGTCTCAGGTTCGAGGGTAGTAAGACTTAATGAGAGTGTAGTACAGGAGGTTTGTGGTACATAAGTGAGTCGACCCAGAATGGGTACGACACTTTTTGTGAACGAAGACGTCTCTGGTGAGGAGGGTAAAGGAGAAGTAACTCGAGTGAGAATACGTAGAAACCCAGAGTCTAATGTCTCGTGGAGGAGGTCCTTCGGAAGGAACTCGTGGAGGTATTCGGGACGGTGGGTGAAGGTGAGCGACGACGTCACACAGAAAAGTAACGGGCAGAACATGAGTAACTTGGGAATAGTAGATTGGACCTCTGTCCACGGTATTGTGTGTCATTTACGAAGAATCGATATTCGACTTTTTGATGTCATTTTTATCACACATACGGCACGAATGTTGATAAATTTTTGTGAATTCGTTTCCTTTTTACAACTCTTCCATAATGTGGCTTTACTGTTGTCACCAAAATAAACGCACCATCTTAATAACCCCGAAAATAGACAGACAAGAGAGTAGGAGATGTAAAAGATATTACACTAATATAAAAAACGTTGAACACTTTCATAACAAACTATCATGTATGTCGTTCGTAAAATTAAGAGTCGCACTTCGACCGAACAAAGTCCGGCATAAGGTTCCCTTAACTAAAGGAACTTTGTTTTGTAAACCTTTCCACAGAACCTCAACGGGGATTACCCGAAACTGTATATACAATAATTAGCCTCCCGTACTGGAGGGACCTCTTACGAGAGCCACCCCGAAGTTACTACTCGTGTGTCAGTGGAGCCGTCCACCCTTAGGCCCACCGCTCGAACGGACCCCTAGACGTAATGATTCTCCCGGATGTCGGACTTACAACTGGTCGCTCCACACTTACGAAAATAACTCCACTTCAAGGGACCGTAATAAGACATCAACCCCGAGGGGACTACGAGTCAGCTATTTCTTAGGAGGACGTTACGTCCTCTGGGTCGGAGCTAGGGGCCCAACCCTTCTAGCGGACCTCTTCCCTTTCCGATGGGTGAGGTCATAAGACCGGACCTCTTAAGGTACCTGACGTATCAGGTACCCCAACGTTTCTCAGCCTGTGCTGACTCTCAGAAAAGGAAAGGAAAGGGAAAGAAAGAGACCAAGAATTGAAGTGTGTTCCCCTCTCTCTTTCGGTCTGGGGACCCCCATAAACATCGGGTGACATTACCGGAGGGACCCAGACTTCTTTCGGTACATGGGTACCCGCAAGTGGTCGACTAGTCTGTACGGCGTAGAAAACAGAATCCTCTCTCCGGTGAAGATCCTACCTTTAATCTTAGTGGCGTCCATTGTCCTACTCTACCACCAACCATTGCCTCCCTACTCTCCTACTTTCCGCTCTCGATACTCGTCTATGACTCGAGACACACCGTTCGTGCCAAGTCCTGGGGAATCATCTGAAGAGACGTCGGAGTGGTTGTCAAGAAAGGGTAGCGGAGGAAGAACCAACACATCGGTTGGTTCCCAACTTTTTCGTCTTTGAACGGAGGAGTCCGAGGGGACGTCAATCTTGTGCACTGAGGGTAGAATCGATTACTAGGGGTTCCCCTTGTGACATCCCTCGAAGAGTCTTCCCAAAGGGAGGAGTCATTTCACAATGTTTACCTTTCTTCACAGAGAAAGGGGTCTGTAACGGTACAGACGTGCACGACCAGGGAGACCGAGATCGCCGGGTCTCTAAGGGAGGTCGGTTTCGACTCCGTCCCTGAAGAATCGTGACCCAATCTCTACAAGAACGAACTACGTTAGTGCATAGAACCCTTCACCAGTCTAGCCCCATGTAAAATCTCCGTCTCACCCGACTATTACCTCAACCGAAGTGTTCCCAGGGGGAGTAGTAGGGCAAGGACCTAGAGGGTTCGGTTCCTACGTAACCATGAGACGTAGGAACACATCGGTACCTTTGTCTACTACGAGGACATCTCCCAAGTGGGAGGATGGAGAGTCTCTGGAGGGTGTCCAGGAGTCTGTTTTTAACACTGTTCCAGAAACGTTTTAAGTAGGGTGTGTCATATTTCGTCTAGTCCAGTTTCTACCAACTTACTTGCTTAAGTTTAAGACGACGAACATCGGTCTCCGTCAGTCGTAAGGAAGTTAGGGGTACTCATGGGTCCCTACTGGTAGAATTTCAGGGGTGAGATGTCTACCATGTCTGGAGCGTAAGCCTACGGGAGGACGGAACCCGGCCCAGGCAAGGGGCAGGGGTTCACAAGTGTAAGACGACCGAACGTGGTCTCGGGTGCGGTCCGGAGACCCTCCGTCAACTGAAGAGAGAACGAGACTCGGGTGAGGCCCGGACCGGAACCGACCGGGTCACCGGTCCCCACTCGGGACGGTCGTTGGGGGAGGTAAACGAGTCGTTGAGGTCCGAAGCCGGTAGTCGTGGAGTCGGAAGAACCAGACACCGTCTTGGTCCGACGAAGGGAAACAGGACTACGAGGTTCCTCTAGTCAGGACTATTTGTGTTAGACAAGACACTAAGTGCCTTTGGGGACTACCGGACTGGGGACGAGCCGTTCTGGACCATCTTAATTTGGAGTAATTAAGAGTAATGTCGGGACCTCTCTCCCTGAATAAATATTGGGACGTACCCAAGTTTGAGTGTCTGTGCGACCAGGGTGTTCGTAAAGTGACGAACCTACCCGTTTGGCGGCCACTCTCGGTCCCAGGTCCAGACACTTGTCCGTCCGTCCCCCGAGGTCCGCGGTAGGTGGTGGAGAATGTTTCGGTCTATTTCCCCTAAAGTGTCATAGTCCCTCTGCCCTCATCCTTCTTGCGGTTCCTAATAAATACGGTTGAGGCGTTTCTGTCGAACTCCAGTTCTTGAAGCCGAAATACGTAGAGGTGTCCGGGACGCGGACCGCGAACTACTATAGACCCCGGACTCGACAGGGTCCCCTCTGTCCCTGTGACAAGTTCGGACTACCGACCATTCTCACCCCTGGTAACAGAGGACCGGTGGCCCGAGTACCGGGACGGACCCTACGTCCAGAGGTGGACGCTATTCTGGGTCGGAGGCGACCCGTCCGACCTTTGGATGTCCTCTGTAAACGCAGGTTTCTTCCGGGACTACGTGCACGTCGAAATTACCGATTTCGAGGACCTCGCGTTCGTTCACTTAAATCTCCCAAAATCCACAATCAACCCGAAGAGACCATCGAGTCAACCATTTCTTAGACGGACTTCACGTCCTCTGGGGCCAAGTTAAGGACCCAGCCCTTCTAGGGGACCTCTTCCCTATCCGGTGGGTCAGGTCATAAGAACCCGCAGGGACCACCGAGTCTGCCGTTTCTTAGACGGACGTTGCACCCTCTAGATCCAAACTAGGGGTCCCAACCCTCCTAGGGAACCTCCTTCCGTAACGTTGGGTGAGGTCATAAGACCGGACCTCTTAGGGTACCTGTCTTGTACTACCCGATGTCAGGTACCGCAGGTTTTCTCGACCCGTACTGACTCACTTATTCGTACCGTATCCGTAATAAGTGTTAACGGTCTTATACCTTCGTTAGATTCACAGGTAGTTGTTTAATTACCTATTTCTTCTTCACTATATGTGTGCGTATATATATATATATAGTGTATATATATGTTTCTTCTCCACCACATATATATAGTGTGTGTGTGTGTGTGTGTGTGTCTCATTTTGTGATGAGTCAGTATTTTTTCTTACTTCAAAACGGTTGCACATACCTGAACCTTTCGTAATACGATTCACCTTATTCTGTCCGTCTTTTTCTGTTTATAACATCCGATAGTGAAGAACACCTTAGATTTTTATGATAGGTTGATCATTTAGATTGTTTTTTCCTCATCTAAGTGTCTATATTTCTTGTTTAATCTCCAGGGGTCCCCTTTCTCCCTATAATATCTGATTAAGTCATTCAGTACAGGTTGAGAAACCGGGGTACCTGAAATCGGGCGGTCCGAGGAGAGACAGGTACCTCAAGAG
The DNA here is from genome assembly GCA_006410555.1 of Capra ibex. Taxonomy (NCBI): domain Eukaryota; kingdom Metazoa; phylum Chordata; class Mammalia; order Artiodactyla; family Bovidae; genus Capra; species Capra ibex. The sequence goes on along the minus strand of SJYO01034137.1, from coordinate 2,511,143 downwards.
GTCCGTTCTTATGACCTCACCTAACGGTAAGGGAAGAGGTCCCCTAGAAGGACTGGGTCCCTAGCTGGGGTCCGGAGGGTGAAACGTCCGTCTAAGAAATGGCAGACTCGGTGGACCTTTCGGGTATTTCTTCCTTCCTCCTCTGTTTTTATCCCCTTCCCATGACTCTCCGTGTTTGACAATCCATATTTTAATCGACGTTCCTATATACGTGTGTGTCCCTTATATCGATCATAAAATGTCATCGATATTTACCTCATACTGGAAATTTTTAACACTGAGTTATATAACATGTGGACGTTTAATGTATTATAAGGGTAGTTGGTATGAAGTTCAATTTTTGTTTTTTCTTTAAATTTTTTAATTTCCCCCTGGTTTTTTGGAGAGAGGGACTACCAGTAGTATTCCCATAGAAACGCTATTTTGGTTAAATTCCTCTACGACGAGGACTGAAGAAAGAGAAACAGTAGATTATTCGTGATTAACTTTATGTGACGGTCCTCCAGACGAAATACCTCGGTCCGACGATAATATGGTGGATTAAAATTTTGCATACCTAGAATGACGAAGTCTGGGCTCCGCCATAACTAAGACCTTATACGCGGGGATTAACGACTCTCGGACTACGATTCTTCTTTTATTTTCTTTTTTTCGAGAGTACAGTTATAAACAATGATCGGAACTGTTTATTTGCAAAATTCACTACCACTGAAAAAGGAGAAAATTTCGAAATTAATGACCGAATGTGTGTGACGTTAGTAAAACAAGAACAAACGCAAATTATCGGACATTAGGTAAAATTAATATAAGAAACGCATAGTTCTAGTCTGAAGACTTGTTCCTATCTTGTTTTGACTTGGAGACGGAGGGGTGGAGGGGTAAAGGAATACGTTTTAGACCTTTTATAAGTCCAGAACTTTTCTAGAATTTCTATTTTGAACGAAAGATTCCAATCTCGGTAGTTTGGGTTTACTTCAGAGAGAGATGCAAAAGGTCAGACGGTGACATATCTGATTTCTCCAACCTACTTAGACGAAGGAGATCATTTGAATCTTCCTCTTTGCACATTCTTAAAACTCTTACCTACACACCACCCCGACCTCTGTCAATCCCACTCCTTCACTAAAGAGGGAACCTGACCTACCACTCACGTCCCCACAAAACGAAACACTATTAAGTAACTAGAACTCCTTAAGTGCAAAACACGTGGAAAGATATATACGTGTAAAGATATTTTTATAATAAACTTTGTGACTCGGCTGTCGACCCAATTGTCTCCCGAAACACGACAACAATTCCCGGCGGTAAATTTCTGTCTCCGGTGTCTGTCTTGTAAACATAGGGGTAGAGGGGTGGGAGGTTTAGGCATATAACTTTGAGTTAGGGGTCACACTAGGGGTGGGAGGTTTAGACTTATAACTTTGAGTTAGGGGTCACCCTACCAAAAGCCTCCACCCCTGAAACCTTCCCCACCTCGGGAGGACTTACCCTAAACACGGGATCCTTTTCTCAGGGTAGTTTTTATAAAAAACGAATGACTTGTCAACTCACACCAGAAGGACTAACCACCCTCTGGAAGGTGTGTCGTAAGTCCCTGGTTTGTTTCGTCTAGGCTACCAGAGTCGGTTGTCCTGTCCCTCTAGGTCTCGTTACTAACGGACAGCCTCGTCAGGGTGTACCCCGTCCTGAGCATGGTCGAGACCATGGGGACGGTTCGAGTCAGTAATCGGCTCCCACGGGACCCTCCTGTGCCGAAATACCGTTGATAGAGATCTTTTTTCTGCTCTTACCCCGGGGAGGTGCCGACAGTGGGAGATGTTACCCTCCCCTTTGTGTACGTGTGTCTCCATGCCTACACCAGACAGTCGGAGAGGCGGCACCGTTACTCCGGTTGAACTGGAACTGAAGTCTTGGTGAAATCGGACTGAGGGAAATACACGACTCGACGGAAGGTGACGGGGGTCCTGAAGGATAACAGAGTAAAGACCCGGTGACACCCCGGTAAATTGACATAAAGGGTCGTAAGTAGGGAAAAGACTACTTTTAGAGCAAAAACACACTACTAGGTTTGGAGGGCAGAATCAGGTGCACCAACCCAGTTCGGAGGGATAGAGGTGGTGGGGTCGAGGTGTACGATATCCGGACTCGGTCAACTAGTCAGGATGTTGTCGGTGTCACTTTCAAAGTCTCAACCCCTGTACCGGATTGGTCTCTGTAGACTTTCCGTACAATCTGACCTCCTTTTACTGAGACTCTCCTACTCCCGACCTCGGTACGTCGGTGGAACGGTGGTACTCCCCTCTCGAATCGTTTCAGTCGTCGTAGAACCCTTTGTACTCCCACTTTAGTTATACCACCTCCGTCCCAGATCTCTACTTCTTTCTGGCTTAGAAGTAACTTACACAGACTCAGACTTTAGATAGACATAAGAGTTGGGTCTGGACCCGAGGAGTCAATGTAGACGGCTATTTAAGGGAAAAATGAATTCAGTCAAACTCAACTAAAGTTAGAGAAGTCTTCATACGATTGACTTCAGATTAGTAGTCTGAGTTTTATACGAGTTAAACCTTTATAAACAAAAGTAAAATAAATGGTTTCAGAGATGTCAGTTGGTAGTTTAGTCAGGGTCTACCAATCACTTGTAGTCGGTTCCCGAAAGTTTTAGTTACCGTCACAAAAAAAGAAAATTAATTTAGGTACGTCAGTCCAAGGAGGAGGGAAGGGAGGAGACGGGGGTTCGGGGTGGTAATGGGGTGAGTGTATAAATTAATAAAGTCTTCGAAGAAGGATTTAAAATCGACTTTGGAGGGAACCTTTTGTATTGATCACTGACTTGACAAAGTTTGAGACAAGAACTTACCCGAGACTGAGGAACTCCGGTTCCTGAACCTCACAGGGTACAAGGGTCTCAGATCGTGTCTTGGACTGTCCTCCACCACCAAGTTAGTTTCAGTCTGCACCGTTATAGGTCGACCACAGCGGACGGTACCTCCTCCTTCCGTCTGTGGGATGGACTGGCGTACACACACTGAGTAGTCTAAGGACGTCCCTCTCCCAGTCGGTTCCGGAGGGACCTTCACTCAGTCGTTCTGACCCGGTGCACCACACCTGGTGGTCGGAGGAGTCGTCGGACAGGGAGAGGAGGTAGTAGGCGGGGAGGAACAGGGACGGATCACGGGAGAGGAGGAGAAGGAAGTGGAGAAAAGAAAGAGGAAAGGTTCGAAGGGGGTGAGGTACGGAACGGTATTCGTGCCCCCATGTGGGTCTCCGGCACACATGGGAGTACAGATACCTGAACGGCGGGGTGTTCAGTTCTGTGTCCTTAAGGTTCGTCCGTGATTCGACAAACTTCTGTCTGAAGTGTTCTCAAAGACAAGTCAGTGATCTAACACGGACTGAGACGCTGGGGTACCTGACGTCGTGCGGTCCGAGGGGACATTGAAGTGATAAAGGACCTCAAACGAGTTTGAGTACAGGTAACTCAACCACTACGGTAGGTTGGTAGAGTAGGAGACAGCAGGGGAAGAGGAGGACGGGAGTTAGAAAGGGTCGTAGTTCCATAAAAGGTTACTCAGTTGAGAAGTGTAGTCCACCGGTTTTATAACCTCAAAGTCGAAGTCGTAGTCAGTAAGGTTACTTATAAGTCCCAACTAAAGGAAATCCTAGCTGACCGAACTAAATGAACCACAGGTTCCTGGTGTTCTTTCCTGAGAAGTTAAACCTTTAGTTTCCGATTTTTCCCTGAACATACTTTCCTTCTACCCAAGTATTGGTAGACAACGACTATTTGATGAGGTTTTCACCTACTAAATTCTGTTGTTATTATAAATAATAGAGACACCCTACCACACACAACCACCGGTTTTAAACCAGTCCCGTCTTACCCTATCGAACAAGTGTTGAGTGCTGTCGACCGGGGAGGTGACCTTTTGAAGTTTCTACCACGGTCCTCAGTAGACTTCCGAACAAATGAGTGCACCGACCTCCAACCACGACCGACAACCACCTCTTGACTCGACCCCGTTAACCGACATTATTAATGGATACCGAATAGGTTCACCGAACCCGAAAGAGTGTTGTACGACCGACCCAACTGTCCTGTTCATAAGGTTCCTCTCTCTCTCTCTCTGTCTCTACCTCCGTCTCTTTCTTTCTCTCGTTACGTTCCAGCTTCAACACGGGTAAACCTTCGTCTCGCCCTTACCTATGTCCGTAGCAGAGAGGCGGGAGGTTGGTCAGGGTGTCCACGTAAAGTATGACGTTGTCCTCCGTGCCCCCGTCCCGAGTCGAAAATTTCCTGTCTATACTGCTTTTGACGTAGTACCCCATACTACTTTTGCCCAATCGTGGTTAGTCCAAGGTCTACCACCTTATAGACTGAGGGTCCCCTGGAACTCGGAGTAGTGTACGAGGCAGATTCTGTAATCGAACTCGATTCCCTGTGTGGGTGGTCGCAGTACTGTCAAGGTTCCCGTTAGTAATTTCTGGTTTTTCACTCTCCACCGGGTCAAGGACCCTCGGAGGTTGGAAAGGGGTGTTATCACCGTATGAGGAGGGTGAGTAATCGGATACTTTAATGGGTCGGGTATTTTTGATTGGTGTAGGATAAAGGTCCAGCGAAAGTAGACTCTACCGAGTGTGAGACAGATACCTCGTGCTAAGAGGGTACTGGCGAGAGTGAAAGGCTCTGTTGGGGACGGAACCCCGGTGAGAACGGAAAACCCTGTCTGTTGAAAGACAGGTACCTTACACATAGAGAGATCTATGTGGGTGGAGAATGGATAGTGAAACAGAGAGTAACTTAAGAAAGACACTACCCTGTAGTTCTTGGACTCGAAGTAATTCAGGACTCTGGTCAAGACACTGGTGCCCAAGCTCAGGGTCGGACTCAAAACCGACCCAAGACCAGGACCACGTTCTCAAGTTCAGCGTCCGACTCCCTGTACCAAACTCGCACTGAAGAGTCGGTCAGGTTGTCCGGCCCCGTCGGACAGGGCAACTTACGTGGGACCGAAACGCGGAAGGAGGAGGGACTACTAGTAGGGGGACAAGAGGTGAAGACGGGGGACCTGAGAGTGAAAGGGTTGTTTCAGGAGTGTGCATGGACGAAACTCTCCTTAAGTTTTTCGTTACTGAATTCCCTTACGTTGAAGGATTCTCCACAATCTCTAGTGTTAAACTAAGTCTTAGTCTCTACTGACTTTTATTTTTCGAGAAACCTCTAGTAGACAAGGGTTACCTCACCAGTCACTGGAACACTACCTTTGAACTTTAGTCGGTGTCTCCTCACAAATGTGGTATCTTTAACCGTTTGAACTGTTTGGTCCCGAAAAGGGTCTCTCGGTCACCAATTGTGGACGGTCGTGTGGTGACGACAGTCAAGTGTACATCAAGGTTGGTAAATTGTCACCGACGGACCTCGTCGCGTAGTCTTTCGTAGGGTTCCGATGACTGTTACAGATGCTGGTAGACATCAGGTTTGGTACAGTACATACCTACACTCTCAACCTGACACTTCTTTCGACTCGTGGGCTTCTTAACTACGAAAACTTGACACCACAACCTCTTCTGAGAACTCTCAGGGAACCTGACGTTCCTCTAGGTTGGTCAGGTAGGATTTCCTCTGGTCAGGACCCACAAGTAACCTTCCTGACTACGACTCCGACTTTGAGGTTATGAAACCGGTGGACTACACTTCTCGGTTGAGTGACCTTTTCTGGGACTACGACCCTTTCTAACTTCCGCCCTCCTCTTCCCCTGCCGTCTCCTACTCTACCGACCTCCCGTAGTGACTGAGCTACCTGCACCCAAACCCATTTGAGGTCCTCGACCACTACCTGTCCCTCGGACCGGACGACGTCAGGTGCCCCAGCGTCTCTCAGTCTGTGCGGACTCGCCGACTCGACTTGAGGACATAGAAGACGTAGCCGTCCACCTAGGAAATGGTGACCGGTGGGCCTTCGAGCATCAGGACCGAACACTCGGGGACCAGGGTCGGGACGTCGGGTCACTATGCAACCGATGTCGGGGTGACTGTCGTGAGGGTCCAGGGGTTCTTCGTCTCGTAGACTTCGGTGTCGGGCACACCCCTGTCACTTCAGGACCCGCCACAACGACTCCGGGGACGCCGGCGTCTCGAACCTGCTTCGTAATACTCTCGAATACAAACTCGGTTTGGTAACTACCAGAGATGTTTTATGTAACACCCTAAAATCAATGTAAGATTAATGAGGTACAACCACCTACTACTTACATTGTGACAAGAATCGGACCTGGTGAACCCAGAGGTTTACACATCCCTTTTATTAGTATTATTATCGACCTCGCCAACTATTTAAGACGGAGGGTCGAGTCCTACAAGTTCCAGTTTGGATGTCGTACTACTCACTTAAGGAGTCCTGGTCCACTGTCAGTGAGGTTCGAGACGTCCCACTCTACCACGCCGGTTACTGGCGCGTACCGACCCCTTCTAGAGGTCCGAGGTGGAGGTGGGCCGTGGAAAGTGACAGGAACGCTTGAGAGTTCCACTACAAATTCACCAAATGCGAAAAACGTATTAGTTAAATACTGTTGCTACCTTTCAAAACTTCCCCTTTTTTGAGTGAGTGGTAGAGGACAAGCCAAAAGTAAAACCTAGACGCTAAGTCGAGTTCTGCTACAAAAATTGGAGAAGGACGGTGACACTTGTGTTTAACCTTTCCAAAAGAGCGTCGACCTGACTTCTGATTCCAGACCTATAGAGGTCCAGTTTCCTCCTGTGACCCCTCCTTTCCTTTTCTTCGCCAGTTTACAAAGGGGTGGGAGACCACTCTCCGTGGGGATTGGGACGTCCCGAAGACCTTTACTGGAAACACCTAGTTCTCTCTGTGTCGGGGCCGAACGAACACACATTTCTCACTCAATGTCGTCGAGTCCGAGGTCTTTCCCTCTTCAATAAGGGGTTCTGACTTAAAATTAATCCGACAGACTTTAAAATCTGTAATCTAGTAGCAGATTCTCCGTTGCCATGTAAACTAATTCGTAGAAATAGTAAAACCATTTAAGAAATCAAGAGACTGTAGTTAAGATAGTCGTGTGAAGTTTAAAGGGTAACGACCCTCCACGAGTCTGAGTGTTGACGTCCGAGACTCGAATGAAAGAAGGAGGACTCAGACGGGACGAGAGACCCCAGGGGGAGAACCAGTCACCAGTGACCATTTCGGGACATACCATGGATCAGAAGTGAGGTGGGTAGGGCGTGGGACGAGGGACACCTTGCCAAGGGTGCGGGTGGGGGTGGAAAGGCAAGAGTCCCGAGGCCAAGTCCGGGGAACGGCAGAGTGCCCCTGAGAGTAGGGTCGGAGGATTCACCGGAGGATCAGAGGTTCCGGTAGGAGGAGGTCCGTGTCCGGGAGGCACTTCTTTTAGTGTAGGTTGGGAATCGTCTCCTCCCGTGATCGAAGGGTGAAGGGTGGGTCTCTGGAGGTCGACGACGTACCGTACCCCCAAGACGGAGTCAAATCGAGTCAAGTCAGCGAGTCAGCACAGGCTGAGAAACACTGGGATACTTAACGTCGTGCGGTCCGGACGGACAGGTAGTGGTCGAGGGCCTCAAGTGGGTTTCCAAGACGGACGAGACCAGGTTAAGGAAAAGAACGGGAACGGGAGGGGTTTGACATGGGGTCCCTCGTAGAGTTTGTCCTTACGTTTAAGAGTGGGTGACGGAGATACAATGAAACGGGCAGTGGACCCCACAAAAGATATGAAGGGGATGTTGGGGGAAACACAAGGAGGAATTTTCATGTCAGTCATAAAGTTACACGTTGAATTTAGAGGGGCGAGGTATTTGACGAGGTAGTAAAGTCGATCTCACTTAGAGGGGAGCAAGATACTAGGCAAACAGCCATAAGAAATGAGTAAATGGTAGTCAATCGAACACAAACCTACCTCGAAACCCCTAATGTTCTATGAAGGTTTATTGAGTAGAGTAGACTGACATTGTGTCACTCTGTGTACAAAATATTTACTTCGTGTCCTATCCCACCTCCTGCCCTCACCTTACCACCGTTTTTATTTGTTTATTTATTTGTTCCGTCTCCCGAAAGGACCACCAGATCACCAACTCTTAGACGGACGGTTACGTCCCCTGTGCCCAAAGTAGACACCAGCTCTTTCTAGGGTATACGGTACTCTATAGATTCGGACACGGGGTGCTAATGACTCGTCGTAAGATCTCGGACTCCTAACTCGGTCGCATAGATCTCAAATTCGAAGTGTTGTTCGCTTTGGTAACGTTACTCTTCGCGCACGTGGAGTCGCTTCTCATCGGGGGTGAGCGACGTTACTCTCTTTCGGGCCCACGTCGGTCGGTTTGTTTGGTTAGGTGGAATTTTAATTATTATTTTTTTCTTATTTCGTCTCTGCTAGACACGTACAAAGGAAGATCCGACTATCCTAAAGAACCGAATCTTATAATGAGAGGTCGGGTTTTACTTAAAGGGTCTGAGGAAACGTCAGTGTACCTCGGTATACCGATTCAAGATGAGTCACCCCACACTTACCCCCACAACTCACGTTGAAGACCCGGGGGTCGGGAATTTACTCCCCGACCAGAAGGAGAAGTGAGTAGGGGAAGAGACAGTCGGGCTTACATCTGTCTTCTCTTCGTTTGCGAAAAGACTCAGTGTTCAACCTTCGGGGTGACTTCCTTCCGTCCCGTGCTCTGTCCTCGTCGGACCCAGGGACTACTAGCACCTCGGTGGAATGGTCGGGGTCCAATGGGAAGACCGGAAAATTCACTCTGTTTGTTTAAATTAAACAACGATGACGCTGAGAAACAGTATAATCAATTTTACCATGCAATTGATTGTATTTTTTGCAGGGGTTCCAATATCCCAGCAATTACCATCTCAACCATATTGAGCTCTTGGACTCGAAAAAGGTCCGTTACGGTAGTGTACGGAAATAATGTCATTAAAACCCGGACCTGCGTATCGAAACAAAGAGAAGTGGAAGAGAGAAACGAAATATATTAGTCGAACAAGTAAATAATTTTCTTGTAAATCCCTGAAGGGACCACCACGTCATTTAGGTAGGACCGTTACGTCCTCTGTGCTCAAGGTAGGGACTAGCCCCTTGATTCTAGGGTGTACGGCACCTCGTCGATTCGAATGCGAGACGTCGAGGACTCGGGTACCGAGTGTCGAGTTCTCGGAGGTATGACGTCGAGGATTCTGGTCTGCGGTGTGGACGTACTTTCAGGTGAGTGGGCGTCTTGCGTCACTCCTAGGGCCCACGACTTCGATTCTGGACCGGATCGGGGGCTTTCTGAAGGGGTACGATGCAGTTCGCTTTATTCGGTCTCTTTCCGTTTATGACATACTGGAGTGAATACATACCTTCGGTTTTTTCGACTTGAGTCTGTCTGTCTTTCATGTCATCACCAATGGCCTCCGACCCCCCACCTACCCAGTTTCACAAGTTGACGTCAATTTTTGAGTCATTCAAGACCCCTAGATTGTGTGTAGTACCACTAATATCGATTTCTATGACATAATATATGTATTTTTGATTCTGAAATTTATAAGAACGGTGTTTTTCTGTATTAACCACAATACTCTCCACAATCCACGGTGATACACTAACATAGTTGAGTTGTGTAACATGTCGAATTCAAAGGTGTTACAATTTATGGTTAAGATAGATTTGTCTCAACCCCCCTTTTTCTGGTCGGGTTCATCCCTTAAAATATTTGACACAATGAGTTCTCCAATCGGTTATGGATTCGGTGCATAGTGTCGACGGACGACCACTGTCCCTAAACTCTGAGGTAATTGATATTAGTGAGAACCCACTAACCAAACCTTCTGAACAACAACCAAAACGAGTCAACGATTCAACAGAGGCTGAGAAACGTTGGGGTACTTGACGTCGTCCGGTCCGGAGGGACAGGTAGTGGTTGAGGGTCTCAAGTGGGTTTGAGTACAGGTAATTCAGCCACTACGGTAGGTTGGTAGGGTAGGAGACAGTAGGGGGAGAGGACGGAAGTTAGAAAGGGTCGTAGTCCCAGAAAAGGTCACTCAACCAAAAAGCGTAGTCCACCGGTTTCATAATAATTTCGAAGTCGTAGTCAGGAAGGTTACTTATAAGTCCCAACTGAAGGAAATCCTAACTGACCAAACTAGAATGACAGGTTCCCTGAGAGTTCTCAGAAGAGGTCATGGTGTTAAACTTTTGTAGTCAAGAAGTCGTGAGTCGGAAGAAATACCAGGTTGAGAACGTAGGTATGTCCTGATGACCTTTTTGGTATCGAAACTGATATGCTTGGAATATCAGTACCTAACGCCAGCGGTTTCACTACAGAGACGAAAAATTATGTTACAGATCCAAACAGTTTCGAAAGGAAGGTTCCTCGTTCGGAGAAAATTAAGTACCGACGTCAGTGGTAGACGTCACTAAAACCTCGGGTTCTTTTATTTGGACAGTGGTAAGGAGGGATATAAACGGTACTTCACTACCCCGGTCTACGGTACTAGAAGCAAAAGACTTACAACTCGAAATTCGGTTGACAAAGTGAGAGGAGAAAGTGAAAGTAGTTCTCCGAAAATCAAGGAGAAGTGAAAGACGGTATTCCCACCACAGTAGACGCATAGACTCCAATAAATATGAAGAGGGTCGTTAGAACTAAGGTCGAACACGAAGTAGGTCGGGTCGCAAAGTGTACTACATGAGACGTATATACAATTTATTCGTCCCACTTTTGTATGTCGGAACTGTATTAGCAAAGGGTTAAACCTTGGTCAGGTAATAAGGTACAGACCAACGACGAAGAACTGGACGTATGCCCAAAGAGTCCTCTGTTTATTCCACCAGACCACAAGGGTAGAGAGCTTCTTAAAAGGTGTAAAACACTAGGTGTGTCAGTTGGGAAATCGTATCGGTCACTTCGCCTTCGTTTAAAAAAAATTCAAGGAAACGAAAAAGATACTAGGTTACCTACCACCGTTAAACTAGAGACCAAGGAGACGGAAAAGATTTAGGTCAAACATGCAGACCTTCAAGAGTCAAGTCTACGATGACTTCGGATCGAACGTCCTAAAACTCGTAATAGAACGATTATACACTTTACTCCCGTTAACACATGGTCAACTTGTAAGAAACCGTAACGGAAAGAAAAAAAAAAAAAAATTAAAATTTTAGAAATTAAGAATGTACGCAAGGGTTTGTACTTGGGGGGAGGGTGGAGGGAGGGGTATTGTAGAGAGACCCAGTAGGGGTACGTGGTCGGGGTTCGTACGACATAGGACGCAGTCTTACTTTTGACTGGAAAAGGTTAGGACACCGGTGACGACTCAAAAGGTTTAAACGACCGTATAACTCCCGTCGTGAAAGTGTCGTAGTAGAAAGTCCTAAACTTTATCGAGGTGACCTTAAGGTAGTGGAGGTGATCGAAACAGTACTACGAAGGATTCCGGGTGAACTGAAGTGTAAGGTCCTACAGACCGAGATCCACTCACTAGTGTGGTAACACCAATAGGTCCAGTAATTGTATAAAAAACATGTGAAGACACATAAGAACGGTGGAGAAAAATTAGAGAAGACGAAGACGATCCAGGCATGGTAAAGACAGGAAATAACTCCGGTAGAAACGTACTTTACAAGGGAACCATAGAGACTAAAAGAACTTCACTAGAGATCAGAAAGGGTAAGACAACAAAAGGAAATAAAGAATCTCCTGAACGTGTCCTCTTAATAACATTGACCGAAGTCTTTTTACCCCTCCGAAACTAAATCTTCTTCTCTCTTCTGTTTTGTTTCCAGTGTAAGACTCGTGGATAGTGTACAATCCGTTACGATCTCCCAGTGGGAGACACTGGCTTACAATCTTGTTGTGATAAGGTCGTACTCAAAGTGGACCACTTGGGAACACTGTTCCAGTTCTAGGGTTTCCCTGGTACTCTTTCTACGAAAGGTATACGTCTACACTATTGGACGGTGTCACAAGACGAGGACCTAGGGAACCGTCTGGTTCTTAAGCTTGACTTCACTCTCCTGAAGAGACACTGGAGTGACTCGGAGATCTCCATCCCTATGTCCATGGTCGAAGACTAAGGTTCAGGTCTCGAAACTTTACGACTTCGGAGTCTCCTTACCCCGGACTGTACACTGACTCCTTAGAATGTACCTGGACCTACCTTCTACTCCACAAACACGGTGGGTCCCTCACGACCCGTCTCCCTTACGACTGATTGACGAGACCACCCCGGGGTCCCGTTCCGACGGTGTACCCTAAACGACGAGGATGTCCCTACCAGTCTCGTCCCAACTCCTTCGCAAAGGGGGTTGATCTCCACCGACTCGGTCTTTCAGTGTCATTGGAGTCTCGTGTCCCAGTCCCGGGAGTCTCCGACGTAGACATTTCCTCTCACCTAGTCAACCAGAGTCTTCGAGATGACAGAAGACTTCTCTTCCATGTTCTACCTTGACGGACGACGTATGGATTCCCGACTCCTCCCAGGGGAGTCTTGTCTCTACGAGACCTGTCCCGAGTCGTCCCGAAGAGGTCTTGCTACGGACGGTTATTCTCGGTCGGGACTGGTAGGGGTTCGGGTCTCTCTCGTAGAACGTCCCTTCTCGGTCAAGACTAATACCACCACCACCAAATCGGCGATTGAACACAGGTTGAGGAAAAGCTGGGGTTCCCGAGATCGGGCCGTCTGAGGAGACAGGTACCCTAAGAGGTCCGTTCTTATGACCTCACCCAACGGTACGGGAGGAGGTCCCCTAGAAGGACTGGGTCCTTAGTTTGAACACAAAGGACGTAACGTCTACCTACGAAATGGTGACTCGGTCGTTTGTACAACCTTGAGACTTAAGGAAAAGTGACAAAAACAATAATCTTAGTAAGTATTGGCGGACGGAGTCTCTTGGAACGGGAGACGGACTGACAATTTGATTTCACGGAAACAAGTCCTGTGACAAGTGGACACCTACCGTCCTTCCTTCTTTAATTGTGTAGGAGACGGACTCCGAACGGTAAGATCCCCTATAAATAGTCTAATTACCGGAAAAATGAAATAAAGGAGTGAAGGAAGGGTAGGGACAAGATATCTTCTTGGACCATAGGTCTGAGGTATGCTACCAATAAAACTCTGTAATCAGACGGTAGAGGAACCAGAAGACCGAACGATTATTTCATAATAAGGAACGGAGTTACGGAGCAGAGAGTCTAGCTAACCGGACAACACGTCACTCGTCTCACTCGAATCTTGTTCGTCTCAGCGTCTCTTCTCACACCCGACGGGAGAGAGTGCTCAGAGGAGGGAGAGGGCTCCTTTTCAAGTTTGACGTCATTTCTCAGCGACTCCTCCTACCTGGAGGGACACCAGGACATCAATCCTTAGGTGGAAGGCTACGTCGCCTGTCAAAGTTAGGGACTTAGTCCCTTGGTTCTAGGGTGCACGGTGTCCCATTGATTGGGGACACGGTGTTGCTCTGTCGGGCGTTCGAGGTGTCGGGTGTGAGGTGTCGTTCTCTTTCGGACTCCCTGTGGCACTTCTGAGTCGGGTCGTGGCGGTTTTCCTTTTTATTTATCTATTTACCTTTCTCGCCCACTCCTCCTTACGTCTCTCGGTCTCCCTCCTCGGCCGTCACTGGGGTGCAAGCGTACCGTCCGAACTCGATTCAGTTCTAGTTTCAGCTCAACTCACAGAATCTCGTAAGTTTAAGGACTTGAACCTGAGACAAACTCTAAATAACGTCATGAAATAATAAGGTTTCACTCGTCTTTTCAGTTTACTGGACGATCTCATCCAGCCTCTGAATGGAGGTGACTTATTTCGCGGTCCTCACACCCTCTGTTTTTTGTTTCCACTCGAAACAGTCTAGTTCTCATTGCGAATAAGGTCGACACACACGTAAAGTCGGAGTGAAAAGAAATTCTGGTTCGAAAGGTTCCCACAAATCCCTTTTGGAAGGACCCGTTCAATTGCCACACGACTCCGTTTTTCCGGGAGGGGACTCATTTACTCGAACAAGTTGTTTTCATTTGCCGGAAGAAATAGTGTCCTAAAGAGTCTTCGAAATTACGCGATTATACACAAGACCTAGATGTTCCGCAGAGGGCGCGAGTGAACTCGTACATGCAAGAAGTCGAGTCAGGTCAAGTCGAGTCAGCACAGGCTGAGAAACGGTGGGGTGCTTGACGTCGTGCGGTCCGGAGGGACAGGTAGTGGTTGAGGGCCTCTAGTGAGTTTGAGTACAGGCAGCACAGTCACTACGGTGGGTCGGTAGAGTAGGAGACAGCAGGGGAAGAGGAGGACGGGGGTTAGGGAGGGTCGTAGTCCCAGAAAAGGTTACTCAGTTGAGAAGCGTACTCCACCGGTTTCCTGACCTCGAAGTCGAAATCGTAGTAAGGAAGGTTTCTTTAGGGTCCTGACTAGAGGAAATCTTACCTGACCAACCTAGAGGAACGTCAGGTTCCCTGAGAGTTCTCAGAAGAGGTTGTGGTGTAAGTTTGCGTAGTTAAGAAACCACGAGTCGAAAGAAGTGTCAGGTAGAGAGTGTAGGTATCTACTGATGACCTTTTTGGTATCAAAACTGATCTACCTGGAAACAACCGTTTCATTACAGAGACGAAAAGTGATACGAGAGATCCAACCAGTATCGAAAAACAGGGTCCTCGTTCGCAGAAAATTAAAGTGTCTATTCTGTGTGATTCTTCGGAATGTACTATCTATTGGTTTACAAGAAATTTCAAAAATCTTGACGTCGTCCGCTACTAGTGTGGTTCTGACCACGAATTTTTGGGTACTTTGTCAGTTTCTTTCAGGTCACTCCTTTCCGACAGAAACTTTGGATGTTCTCCGGTCTGGTCTCTTTCGTAGGTTCAAAGGGTCGGAATCTTGTCTGCAAGATCGACTGCAACCCGGTCACGGTCGGTTGGACGGTTCCCTCTACTCGCGTGTCCCTTTCGCCCGGACCGTCCACTACATCCAGACGTTCCCTTGGCAGTCGCACTACGCAGGAAGGACCCAAATAGTTGTGGGTAGGTTCCTCGGGGGACGAAACGGTAGGTAACGGTAGGAAACCAAAGTGACTCAATCTGTTCCGACACCAGGATCACACTAATCTAACTGATCAAAAGACACTCATACCAAAGTCACACAGACGGGAGACTACGGGAGAACGTTGTGGATGGTAGAATGAACCCAAAGAGAATGGAACCCGCACCCCATAGAGAAGTGCCGACGAGGTCGTTTCGTGTCGGCGACGAGGAATGGAACCTGCTCCCTATAGAGGAATGGCGGCGGCAAGGACTGGAAGTTGCACCCTATCGAGGAGATCCGGTAGGAAACGGTAGGGGAACTAAGAACGGTAGGAGATCTCCTCCGTTCTTAGCGAAAACTAGTCAATTCAGAGGTACTGGTCTCCGTCTCACTAGGTAAGGGTCAATGATCGTGTCGGAGGACTCCCACCTCTTTGGGTTGGTCGAAAGACTGGTAAGTCTTGGGAGGGAGGACTGTTGAGGTCCGACCAAAAGGACTGTCCGATAGGACAACCTGTTCCTCTCCGATCAGTCTCCTTTATCACCTCTGTGTCTTGAATGGTCCCGTGACCTAAACTTTCAAAGTTAAGATGTCAGACACGTCCTAAACAAGAGAGTGAGACCGACCGAGGAACCGGTAGGTCCTTCCCTTGAAAGGGATAAAGTCCTCCAAGACGGTCCGTGTCGGGTAACCCGTAGGAGGACCAGTGTACTGACCACGAACCGGTTAGTGTCTTGAAGTAAAAGGACGCAAGTCACTAACTACATCCTCCTCTCGCACACGGCGTCCGACCTGGTCAGTCTCGGGAGGTAGTTACGATTGGACCCGAGACACTCCGGACGAACAATGAGACCCCCTCTCCTGGTAAGTGTAGGGCATTCCGTGACGGCGTCCAGTAGAGAGGATGGTACACTCCTCTTCTAAGAGGGTCGTCCTTCCATCTTAACTCTCAACGTTTCTATCATTGTCTCGAGACAGGTATGACAAATTCGCGGGTTTGGGGGTCCGTTTCGAGTCGACAACCTGAAGATTAAATATACTTGACACTAAATTTTTTTTATTATTATTAAAGACAGCGAACGTTGGTTTTGTAGTACGTAAACAACTCCACGGTGGAGGTAATTCTAACATCGTCGGACAAAGTATTACGATAACTTTCCCCTACCGTCCAGTTGGATCCCGACTTCTCTGGAAGCCACTTTCCATTTGTTATTTGTCTTTTGACGAGCCCACAGAGAAGATCAGCAAGAACGATCAATGGATCTCCACCTCGCTGCCGTTCTGAGTCTAAGATCGGAAACCTCCCACGTTTGATCCAGAAACCGTAGTACATTGACTCGATTAAAACTTCCGTTTTCGAGAGGAGTTAAGAATTTTATTTCTCGGGGGATGTGAACACAGTTAGTGCGTCGGTTAATTTCTCCGGAGTTCACTGTTTGGTGGCAGAACAGTTCCACCTAATCTCTGTGTCTTCGGCGGAGACTACCAACCTTATTAATCCGACACTCGGACGTTCCGGACTGGGTGAACGGAACCTCCCCCTCCAGACCCTAGGAACCTAACGAGATCGTCCACCACATCCCTCGTCTGGGGGGACATTCAGAGTACCCGAACCACGACTCGTCTCTAGCCATGGTCTGCGTCCTCTGACGAAGTCTCCTCCCCATTCCGCCTCTCTCTAAGGGCCGTAGATTTTTACCAGGTCCACCCGAAATTAGTTCAAATAAAGGAACGGAAAGGAGTTCCTGGGGTGTCGGCCTAAACTCGGAAACTTTCGCACATAGTTTAAAGTCTATTAAGGAGGGTTAAGTGGGGAGAAGGGGCTGTCTTTAGCGATACTTGTGACGAAAGCAGTGAGGTCTCCGGTTCTCTCGGGGTAGACTTTCCCTGGCGAGTGGAAGGTCTTTAGTCGACCGGCACCCCAGGACCGTACTGCAACTTAACCTGGGGAGGGTGGTAGCGTTGCGAAACGCCGTTTCTCAGTGTGTCGATGACGGCTTTTTGAAGGCGGAACTACCTGTCCGCGACAGGGGAGACCCATCAGATGTCCCCGTTGGTTTGTCGCGACCTTTCTGTCCTTGAGCTTCTTTTACAATAAACAGGTGTAGAGGAGTCACTCGACACACCCACCGACTTCCTTTATAATAGTGTACCACGAACTGTCGGCAAACGAATCCGGGGAAAGGGCTCTCACCCCGACTATTCGTTCTGGAACGAGACGACCGACTCTCCGGGCCCGGGCCCGATTCCCCTCTGCGAAACCAGCTGACTCGGGCCGCACCTCCACTCCCCTCTGCCGTCGCGAGGCGGTTTGGGGGTGCCCGCGTGAGCCGGAGGCGGGACCATAATCGCTAGATGCCGGCGGGATTGTTCATTGGGGTTTGATTCGCCGAAGTGCGTTGTCTTTAAATCAGAGAATAGTAAATTCTCCGGTCTTTAGGTTTTGCCAAAATGACCCGACTTTAGTTCCACAAAGTCTCGCGAAGGAGTGTGTCCGGGGCCCCTTCTGTCAACCACGTAAAGGGTTGAGAGGTCGACGCGGGTACCCAAGAAGCGGGGAAAGAGGTAGAAGTTTCGGTCGCACACTATAGGGACGACGAAGGAAGACGAAGGTTGCGCCTAGAAGAAGGCAAGACAGACTTTAGTCTACGGGGAGAGGGAGAATATTCCTGTGACCCGGGTGAACCCATTAAAGGTCCGATTAAGGCGGGAGAGTTTCAAAGATCGAATCAGTGTGGACGCTTCTGCGAATAAAGTGTAATATTGCACGTCCTAGGTCCCTTATATATAAATCCGCAGTCCTAAGTCGGATACCGCGGAAGTCATATCTGACTTTTAAATCCAGTGTGACTCTCCCTCGTCCATGAGGAGGGACCTTCGTGCTCAAGTCTGACTACGTTCTGTCGAGCCGCAGAGACTATGTCTCACTTTGTAAGAAAGAGCACCCAAGTCGTGAAGGCCGCAGTCAAGTCGGAGATCCTTAAGTGTCATCTCTATCTGAACCTTTACTTACCCGTTCCTACGAAAGGGACCGTAACACATATTGTCGGAATCGGGGTCCACTGGGGTCGTTATCCCGGAGCGACCCACTTACTTCCTGGTAGGGATCGTACCTTAGACACTCAGCACTCTCTCTCTTATCCTACTCTGTCTGGATGCACTCGACCACGTCTTCTCCGAAGTCCTCCTGTTTTAGCCCATGTTCTGTAGCACGCCTAATACAAGGGTAGACACTTTTACTCTCCCTCTTTACACACACACAGATCTTATGGACTTATAGGGACTTCCTCTTTCTTCTGTCAAACAGGAAGGAACCTCCCACTGACCCTCCAACCTCCATATTTCATGTTCATCTTGACTTAAAAAAAAAAATTGGTACTTGTAAACAATGAAAAGTTAAATTTTTTTCTGTCAATTACTTTTTCTCTCGCTCTGGTACCCACACCCTCGAAACCGTTAAGAAAGTCGGACGGACGCCGTGAACGTATAAAACCAGAACGGGAGGGTCGAGGGTGTGGGGGTAGTGGTTCCGGTTCCAGGACGGAAAGAGCAGGGGTGTGCGGAGTGTCCGGACGGAACGGTAAGAACAGAGGAAAGAGGTCACAGGAAACGTCGGTTTAATAAAAGTCAAGTCAAGTCAAGTCAGCGAGTCAACACAGGCTGAGAACCGCTGGGATACTTGACGTCGTACGGTCCGGAGGGACAGGTAGTGGTTGAGGGCCTCAAGTAAGTCTGAGTGCAGGTAACTCAGCCACTACGGTAGGTCGGTAGAGTAGGAGACAGCAGGGGAAGAGGAGGACGGGGGTTAGGGAGGGTCGTAGTCTCAGAAAAGGTTACTCAGTTGAGAAGCGTACTCCACCGGTTTCATGACCTCGAAGTCGAAGTCGTAGTAAGGAAGGTTTCTTTAGGATCCTGACTAGAGGAAATCTTACCTGACCAACCTAGAGGAACGTCAGGTTCCCTGAGAGTTCACAGAAGAGGTTGTGATTAATGAAAGTGGTCCACTGTTTACCCCTCCATCCCCCCGGCGACTCCTACCCTCATGCCCTTGTAGTCAGTACGCAGAACCGGTGTTTGGTTTCTACCCGTCCCTAGGTCCCTTTCTCAGAGCCGGCCCTCCGACGGGAGGTGTCCCAAGTTCGGGACGAAGACGCTGGAACCTGTTCGGCGCCCTCGTGGGACTCGGAGTCAAAGGAGTAGACTCTCTACCCTTGTCGCAACATTCGTGTCCTAACTTCACTCTTAGCCTTACTTTTTACTCTTACAGTAGTTACCACGAAGAGTTCGTCCATGGGACGAACCCCTGCCAGGACTGGAGTGTCAGTGTCTCATCTTCCTCCACCTTCTGACCCTCGGTGGCCTTAGATGTCTCGCATCGAGACGTCCTAATTATCACGTCTCAGAGCTCTCGTGCACCGACGCACAAGGGGTCTTGTTCCGTGCACCGGACATCGAGGAGCCAAAGATCAAACATTTTGTATTTCAATTGTCTGTTCCGTCGTGTACCAAATTAGTGGGAACCCCCACGTGACTCTCGGAGAAATTTAATTTTTCTCTTTTCAGATAATCTTAGGGTCCCGGAGAACTGATACTATGACTTGGTTGTCAGAACGACGTTGAGTTTGTTTTGGGCGGCAAGAGACGAGTGTGTCACTTGGTGACCTTGTATAGCTTGGGCGTCAGTCTCCCCTTCGTTTGTGCTTCCTGTGAGTGCTCCCCGTCTTTGGTCGGACCGACTGCCCGGCTCCCCGACCCCTTCGCTCAGTCCTCCTTTCGGCGTCAGGGTCCTCCGTTTGGGCGGACCGGGGTCCGGACCCCCACCCGAGCCTCGAAGAGTCCGGGGGCTCCGACCCGCGCTCAGTAGACTCATAAGTGGAGTGACCCTACGCTGGAGGGTAGTGGTGTAAAACACGGGTGGGACCTGTGTCACGGTTCCGCCTGTCTCCACACCGGTCCACGACTTCCCTCTGTCGTAGAGGAGTGAGGGACATAGGGGGCAGGTATAGGTTTTACCGTGAGGTGGCTTACAAATTTTTCTGTTTGCGACACGTCAAAGAAATCTGATTTAGACTCTACTTCTTAAGTGAGTGGGTTCAGGACCAAGGATATAAATGATTGATCTATTGGTGCTCGTTCAAGACTTTGAGAGATTGTGTTAAAGGAGTCGATGTTTTACTCCTATTTTGATTGAAAAGAGTTAAGTTTGTACCGTGAAACGTTGTAAAGACTTTAGTATGGAGCAGAAGACTAACCACACTATGAATTAAACGATAATATGAAGAAATCAAAGGTTTTTGTGGACCCTATAGTGACTTAAAAAAGTTGTCGGAATAATTGGGATCTTCGAGATAAGTGTATGATACTTTCCCTTTCACTTTCCTAATCGGCGAGTCAGCACAGGTCGAGAAACGCTGGGGTACACGACACCGGGTGGTCCGAGGAGACAGGTACCCCTAAGAGGTCCGTTCTTATGACCTCACCCCACGGTACGGGAGGAGGTCCCCTAGAAAGGCTGGTCCCTACCTTGGGCGCAGAGGACGTGACGTCTGTCCAAGAAATGGTGACTCGGCGATGTCAAGTGGTTAAATTTAGTTTGTCAAGGCACCAAGAATCATATCAGTGTCTAATACGTTGGTAGGGATGTTTTTCTGGAAAAATAGTGGGGAGTTTCTTGATACGAGAAGTCAAGGGCAAGGAGAGAGACAGAGATTTCTGAACGGACAAGACCTTGATATCTACCTGAGTACTTCGCCAGGAAATATTGACTGAAAAAAGTGAATCGTCTACGAAAGTTCCAGGCAGATCCAACATCGTACAGAGCCGGGAAGTAAGGAAAGGTAACAGGTCACTACAAGGGAATATACTTATATGATCCAAAATATATGGGTGAGTCGTCCACTACCAATGAAGATAAACCCCCCAAAATATACTAATTATAACGACACTTGTAAGTACACATTGAAAAATACGTCTACACACAAAAGTAAAGAGAACACATGGATTCATCTGGACCGGAACGACTCAGCTAGTATTCCATTGAGGATACTCAACGGTCTGACAGAAGGTTTCCCCGACGTTGTAAAACAGAAGGTCGTTACCTACTTCTGAGGTCAAAGAGGCGTAGAAACGGCTCTGAACAATAATAGACAGAAAAAATAAGAGCGGTCGGGTCACTCACACTTCACCATAGAGTCTCACCAAAACTAAACGTAAAGGGATCACTGATTACTACCATTCGTAGAAACGAATAACCGGTAAACATGTTGAACATCTTTGACAAATAAGTCTAGGAAACGGGTAAATTTTTAACCTAAAGGAAAATAATAACCCAACATTCTCAATAAATAAATTTTATGTTCAGGGAAAGGTCTATACACTAACGTTTAAAAAGAGGGTAACACACCTGACGGAAAAATAAAAGAACTACTACAGGAAACTACGTTTTTCAAATTCAAAACTGCTGCAGGCAACGTGGAAGAAAAAGGACAAGCAACGCACACCTATAGGGACAGGCTCGTGGCAAACAACTTTTCTGATGGGAGAGGTAACTTAACGGAGATGAGAGAAGAAATTTCAGTCAACTAGAACGGGTACTCCCGAGTAAAAATCGGAGGGTTAAGATAAGGTGACCAGACATAAGATAGGAGTACGGTCATGGGGTGACAGAACTAATGACAGCGAAATATCATTCAAAACCTTAGTTTTTACACTTAGAAGGTTAAAACAAGAAAGAGTGCTGACAAAACCGATTAGATCCAGGGAATGGAAAGGCACATTTAAAATTCCAGTCAAACGGTTTTGGATGTCTTTCGCATCGGCCCCAACCCTCACATAACTCGGACGTCTGCCGAGCCCCCGAGGCCCGAGGATCCCCCGCGACGACGAATCGGGAACGCAGCGCTGGCCGAGACCGCCGGGGTACCTGACATCGGGTGGTCCGAGGAGACGGGCACCCTAAGAGGTCCGGTCTTGTGACGTCACCCAACGGTAAGGGAAGAGCTGGGTCCCTAACTTGGGTTCGGAGGACGCGACGTCCGCCTAAGAAATGGTCGACTCGGTGTCCCTTCGGGATCCACCGCGACCCACCACTCTTAGGTGGACGATTACGTCCTCTTCGGCCCCACGTCCAAACTGGGGACCCAACCCCTCTAGGGGACCTCATCCTTTCCCGACGGGTGAGGTCATAAGAACGGACCCTGACCCCTGAGAACGGTAGAATTGTTCCAATACAGAAAAGTTGTTCTTGTACCCAACAGAAAGGTAAATAAATCCAGAAGAAAATCGCTACTTAAAAAAACAAACCTCTCATTCTTTAAACGTGAAGACAAAATCCTTATATGAATAAGGATTCGTATAATAAGAAAAGCTACGATAATATTAACTTTAACAAAAGAATTAAAGAAAAAACCTCAACGATCACATGTCTTTATGTTAACTAAAAACACATGACTATGACACGAGACGTTCTGACGACTTGAATAAATAATTAAGATGAGTAAAAAAATCACCTAAGGAATCCTAAAAGGCATATCCTCTAGTACAGCATACGTAGAAGGAGGAAAGATTATACCTACGGAAAATATAGAAAAGGAAGGGATTAACAGGAGTGTCTCCGTAATGAAACGGATGTTTCCAGGCAGATCAGTTCCGATACCAAAAAGGACACCAGTACATACCTACACTCTCAACCTGACACTTCTTCCGACTCACGGCTTCTTAACTACGAAAACTTGACACCACAACCTCTTCTGGGAACTCTCAGGGAACCTGACGTTCCTCTAGGTTGGTCAGGTAAGACTTCTAGTTGGGACCCTAAAGAAACCTTCCTGACTACGATTTCGACTTTGAGGTCATGAAACCGGTGGAGTACTCTTCTCAACTGAGTAACCTCTTCTGAAACTACGACCCTCCCTAACCCCCGTCCTCCTCTTCCCCTGCTGTCTCCTACTCTACCGACCTACCGTAGTGACTGAGCTACCTGCGCTCAGACTCACTTGAGGCCCTCAACCACTACCTGTCCCTCCGGACCACACGACGTCAAGTATCCCAGCGTTTATCAGCCTGTGTTGACTCCCTGACTTGACTGACAGACTGACTCTTAGACACAGCGCCACGACTAGCTTCGCCGTCTTACTTACAGGAGGAGAACGAAGACTCGCATTTCCCCTTCGTCAGTGAGTACCAGTCGAAAAAAGAAAGTGTCTACAGGAAATAGTCCGACTCCTTCGAGGGAAGGCAAGGAGCAAACAAACAAACACGCAAAACAAAGGAATACCATCGTAAAAATAGTAGTCTCGTGCAACCTAAAATAACTTACACTTAAGACATCCAATCAGGAAGTAACCTTCCTAACTACGACTTCGATTTCAAGGTCATAAAACCAGTGGACTCCGCTTGTCTGCTGACTGACCCTTTCAGGGGCTAAGACCCCTTCTAGCTCCCGTCTTCCTCTTCTCGCACAGTCTCCTACTCTACCGACCTGTTGTAGTGACTATGTTACTTGTACCTGAACTCGTTTGAGACCCTCTGCCACTCCCTGTCCCTCCGTCCCGCACGACGTCAGGTTCCCCGGCGTCTCAGTCTGTGCTGACCCGTCGACTTGTTGTTAGGACATCTCTGTTACCCGCGAAGATCTCGAGAGAGGCAATAAAGCGAACCGCTATCTACCGAGAAACCTGGTGAAGTGATCGAAAATCATGGTCCAGGTTCGTTCCTTACGGAATCAAGACGGATCGACTACCAAAACTCTGTAGAGTCTCGTCTACTCCTAGGAAAGAGCAATCGGGAACCGAGGTCGACCAGAAGGTGAACCTGGGATGAACTTGACAGAAGACCCCGAATCCAAGGAGCGGAAAGATTAAAATCCTAGTCGAACAGTGTCAGATGTTTTTCGCATCGATCCTAACACTGTCCCTAACACGACTTAGACTCTAATGAACCGACTGATAACGGTAGAATTCTATGACACAGAAAGGTTAGTCTTGTCCGTTACAGAAACGTAAAGACTACAAACTCCCGACTAAGGACGTTGACACCCACTAAAGTCCCGGACCTTATAGTTTTCAACTGAAAGTACTGTTAGTCTAGTCTAAGAAAAAAACGGGAGACCTCTCTCTCCACCCCAATCTTACCCTAAACAAAAAAAAAAAAAAAGTAGGAAAAAGGTGGAATTAAGGATGAGGAGTCGGAAACTTGGACCCATATTCTGTATGAGAGTTGAGTGGACAAAACATTCAAAAGGTATCCAGAAGTAAAATGGGTGAGTCAGTCGAGAAACTCCCGTCTCTGGTTCGGACTTTACAGAGGACTTTGGAGGTCTCTTGGTCCATTTTAGAAACAACACATCGTTTCGGAACTGCTTGTGTCAAATGCCCATTAGAGACGGAAAATCGTTACTATCGAATGCCACTTCCTACAACCTAAGCGCTAGAGACTTCTTCTAAATCGAAGTCCTGGTCCCTGGTCCGAACTAGTGAGTTCTCGAAAACACATCGTCTTAAAATATTTTCATACTTTCCCCTGTCTCTTTCGAAGACTGTGTCTGTAGTCTTCCCCCGACCTCTCACGGGGGTGAGTGATCAGATAGTTCCGGAATATATGAAAATGGTCTACGGGTGTAGCACGTAGAATTTAATTGTTCTAATCTTGACTGTTATCTTTCCAGAATGGTCTGGGTGAGGGCGTTGTTTATAGAAGTCTACTGTTCTAGGCACTCTTCCAAGAACAATTCCTCTTTGAAGAAGAGCTCGTTCTACGTCGTAGTGTAGCGGATGCTATTTCGCTACGTCTCTTTTGCGAAGAAGAAAAGAAGGGGGACTCTCGGGACCCGGAGAAACAGGAAGAGTTCCCGGGACCTGGGGAAGGAGGAACTCCCGGGGTCCGACGAATAGTTGGATGACTTCTTACTTGAGAGAGTCGTTTTAACAGGCTGCACTCTGAACCGAACAGGTGTGGTGTGGGGGATCACATACCTCCAAGACTCGTCGTCTCCTCTGCTACTGGGACCGTGTACCTGGTCTTTCTGGGGCTCTGGGTCTCGCGGCCCGGATGGCCGCAGGGACGGTGGGGACGTCCTGGGCGTCGAAGGACGCGTGTCGTGCCGTCCCCAAACTTACTCCCTGAGGACCCCAGCCTTCTCTTCTTTCTCTCGGAACGGTTGGAGGGAAGGTTTGAGACGCTCCTTTCATTCCGACTACGTTCTGTGAAGTAGTCATGGGACCACGGCTTCTTACCTACGAAAACTCGACAGCACAACCTCTTCTGAGAACTCTCAGGGAACCTGACGTTCGTCAAGGTTGGTCAGGTAAGATTTCCTCTAGTCGGGACCCTCAAGTAACCTTTCTGACGACGACTTCGACTTTGAGGTTATGAAACCGGTGGACTACGTTTCTCGACTGAGTACACTTTTCTGGAACTACGGTCCTTTCTAACTTTCTCCCTCCTCTTCCCCTGTTGTCTTCCACTCTACCGACCTACCTGTACCCAAACTCACTTGAGGCCCTCAACCCCTACCTGTCCCTCCAGACCACACGACGTCAGGTACCCCAACGTTTCTCAGCCTGTACTGACTCGCTGACTTGACTTGACTACAGTGTCACGTCTAGTGTCGTGTCTCGCGACGGACTACGACAAACTTTTCTTTAAGACTGTTTCGCACCGCACGACCGTAGTATTTCGCAGTCGCGGTGTGAATGGGGGGTCCTTCCCTGTCTACGGTGGGAGTCGAGTCGACGGGGAGGTCCTCGACAGAATCGCCACTACCGTTGTACTGTTTCGAAAGCTCAATTCTGAAGGATAAGAGAGGAGGTTTGGAGGGGGCTTTTAAGACTAAACCTGTAAGTGACTGTACTTTGGGTCTCGAGTGACTTGTTTCCTTTCATCAGCAAAACAAAACAAACGTTTTTCTATTTGGGTTCAGATAGTGACTCGTGTCAGGGCCGTGTACGATTCGGGTTTGTGTACGGGCGAACGAGATGATAGCAATAGTCCCTCGAGAGTCCCGCGGGTAGCAGAGGTAAGCATCCGACCCGTTCGTAAGCCCGACCTAAAGAGACCATTTCTACTCATCCCCAAACACCGAACAGACGTTTCCGACCCTCGGTAAGACGTGTTTGGAACGGGACGCGCGTGTCGTCTACTCACCGAGTGGGTTCAAGGACCGGCACACACGGTGAGCCCCTGACTCGTTCCGTCCGCGATTAGTTACAAGTAAAGCCCTTTCTCCTCCGCGGGTCTTACTCAGTCCACGACACGATCCGCGACCCTTCCACCTACACGTCTTCGGTCAGAGACGGAAATTCCGTGAGTGACTGGTCGTAGCTACTTCAGTCCTATATTGGCAGGAAGACACTACCACGGCGCACCCGGCGTGCCTGGCCTCCTCTCGAAGGGTCTGTCTCACTTTAAGGACACCGAGAGCCTCCTACTTATTAAGTAGTCCGTCCGTCCGTCCGTCCGTCCCTCTCTCTGAGTCTTGGACAAAGAAGTAGACGTGAAACTCTTATTTTTCTTGTCTAAAGAGGGGCCTCCGTCCCGTCAGATTACCGACTTCAACACCTGAGACTTGTCCAGAGCCGACCGGAGATCGGGACGGTAGTTCTAAGTCCTTTATTGTTGCGACGGGTCTCCGTCACCAGGGACGGCACCGAGAACCGGGTCGTGTTCGGAGGAGACAGGGAAGACAAGAGACGTCGTCCCACCCCAAGGGGGGAGTCGTCGCTACGGAGTAGTCCCTCTGCCCGTGACCACCATTTCTCGGGCGGATGGTTGCGTCCGCTGTCTTCTCTACGCTCAAGTCAGGGACCCAGCCCTTCTAGGGGACCTCCTCCCGTACCGTCGGGTGACGGTCATAAGAACGGTCCTCTGAGGGTTCCTGTCTCCTCGGACCACCCGATACCAGGTATCCCAGCGTCTCAGCCTGTGCTGACTTCGCTGAATCGCACGTGCGTGCTACAACTTACGTTTCGCAACAAAACAAAGATAAAAGTAAAAACCGACACGACCCAGAAACACCGTCGTACGTCCGACGGGGAGTCGTGCACCCTAGAATCAGGAGACTGGTCCCTAGCTTGAGAGGAGGGGACGTGACCTTCCACCTAAGAATTAGAGACCTTGTGGTCCCTTCAGGGGGGTGGGGTTGAAAAAAAACCAAGAGTTTTTCTCCGTTGTTGTCTCGAATGAAAATTGTTTCGGAAACTGTGTTATGAGCCAGGTAAAGTCAGTGGGCCCTTGGCCGTGAGTAACGACAATGTCCCTCGGGCTCGAGTAGCTTACTCCGGACACTCCTATTGGACACTTCGCTTTGGAGACCCAAATAACGAGGTCTTCCTCCTGGAGGACACCTCCGTCCCTTCGATTCCCTCCGACTGACAAAGGATTTGTCTCTCCGACACTCACACCGGTCCCACCTCCGCCCCGCCCCACACACACACCATAAACTTAACTTGGTAGGTAGGGAGTTTCCGGTTTCCAGAAGTAAAGTAGTTAATCCCTACACTAGTTTGTTTACTTTGTCTTTTAGTGTTCCCTGTTTCAACGGTACTCTAGTAAAATAAACTCAACTCTAAAAATTTATTATTTTATAAGTGCGTCAATATTTTTTGAATTATAGTTATATATCGTGTATATTCTTTATTTTTCTTTCTTTAATTTATCGTTCTGGGTATGTAGACACGTAGGTCTAAATTCTCTACAATCGTACTATTATAAACGAAGTCTGGAAGTCCAAAAATAAAAAAAGAAAAAATTTCTTCACTTTATAATCTCTAAGATGACATCCTGTCCGCAGGGGTTGGAGACCCTAGCTTACGGATACTAGACTCCACCTCAACTACAGTATTGTTATCTTTATGTGACGCTTTATTTACATTATACGAACTTAGTAGGACTTTGGTGGGGTGGAGGGTCCGGTACCCTCCTAACAGAAGGTGCCTTTGTCAGGGACCCGGGTCTGTCCAACCTCCGGGGACTACACGCCAACCGGTGGGGTTTTACTCAGAGAAACCGTGCTCTTAATTAAACTAATAAAAATTCCGGGTTTTCTGAGTCTTTCTTTGAGACTGGAAGGGGGATTGACGGATTTTCTTTAGACGTTTTTCATATCCAGTCCGTAGCACCCCTCGTGAGACTCTCTGGTCTCGGGCGAGACACGGGTGACGGAGCGCACTGGGTCGCTTGTGAATCGATGAGTCGTAAACGAAGGGGCAGAGGTACACTTAACGGAAGAAGGGGAAGTCTCAGGGTTTGGTGAGAGGTCTAGGAGACAATAGAAATCGGTTTACACTCTCGAAATCGGTAAAATCACTAAATGAGTCAATGGGTCCCAGAGAGGAGACATATGTATAACAAACTAAAAACTGAAAAACTTTGTTTTGGTAACAAACTAAAATAGAACAGTCATTCAGAGTTCAGTTGAATTGAGAATCTGTTCGGTTTCTTGGAGCATAACATCTCCTTTTAAAGAAGGAGGGACTGCAACAGTTTCGAAGTGTGAGTGGGAAATACACATATCAAGTACGGTTGGAGTCGGAGAGCTATTGTCTGCGGTACCAATCTGTCCGGGCACTCCACAAATAATATTAACGTTCTACGGGAAGTTATTATTGGTTATGAAACCGGTGGATTCCCTTCTTGCCTGAGTAACTTTTTCTGGGACTACGACCCTTTCTGACTTCCGTCCTCCTCTCCCCCTGCTGTCTCCTACTCTACCAACCTACCGTAGTAGCTGAGTTACCTGTACTCAAACTCGTTCGAGGCCCTCAACCACTACCTGTCCCTCGGGACCGCACGACGTCAGGTACCCCAGTGTTTCTAAACCTATACTGACTCACTGACTTGACTTCACTTATTGGTAGTCCTTTAAAATCTTTTTTAGTTCGAAATGATAAATAGTCAAGTCAAGTCAGCGAGTCAGCACAGGCTGAGAAACGGTGGGGTACTTATCGTCGTGCGGTCCGGAGGGACAGATAGTGGTAGAGGGCCTCAAGTGAGTTTGAGTACAGGTAGCTCAGCCACTACGGTAGGTCGGTAGAGTAGGAGCCAGCAGGGGAAGAGGAGGACGGGGGTTAGGGAGGGTCGTAGTCCCAGAAAAGGTTACTCAGTTGAGAAGCGTACTCCACCGGTTTCATGACCTCGAAGTCGAAATCGTAGTAAGGAAAGTTTCTTGTGGGTCCTGACTAGAGGAAATCTTACCTGACCAACCTAGAGGAACGTCAGATTCCTTGAGAGTTCTCAGAAGAGGTTGTGGTGTCAAGTTTGCGTAGTTAAGAAGTCGTGAGTCGAAAGAAGTGTCAGGTTGAGAGTGTAGGTATGTACTGGTGACCTTTTTGTTATCGGAACTGATCTGCCTGGAATCAGCCGTTTCATTACAGAGACGAAAACTTATACGATAGATCCAACCAGTATTGAAAGGAAGGTTCCTCATTGACAGAAAATTAAAGTACCGACGTTAGTGGTAGACGTCACTAAAACCTCGGGGGGTTTTATTTCGGACTGTGACAAAGGTGACAAAGGAGTATATAAACGGTACTTCACTACCCTGGTCTACGGTACTGGAATCAAAAGACTTACAACTCGAAATTCGGTTGACAAAGTGAGAGGAGAAAGTGAAAATAGTTCTCCGAAAAATCGAGGAGAAGTGAAAGACGGTATTCCCACCACAGTAGACGTATAGACTCCACTAACGATAAAGAGGGCCGTTAGAACTAAGGTCGAACACGAAGAAGGTCGGGTCTCAAAGAGTACTACATGAGACGTATCTTCAATTTATTCGTCCCACTGTTATATGTCGGAACTGCATGAGGAAAAGGATAAACCTTGGTCAGACAACAAGGTACAGGTCAAGATTGACAACGAAGGACTGGACGTATGTCCAAAGAGTTCTCCGTCCAGTCCACCAGACCATAAGGGTAGAGAGAGTCTTAAAAGGTGTCAAATAACACTAGGTGTGTCAGTTTCCGAAACCGTAAAATATCCTGGGTCTTTAATGTGTGGTGTGGACCCTGGTGTGTCTCTTCAGTGTCCATCTCTCTCTCCCAATGCCCGACCTCAAGACAAATATAACCCCAGTTTCTACCCCCGGATCCCAAATTTCCGGGGGAGAAATAACCACTTAAATCTTGTGTTCTTGTCCTTAAATTTCGTGCACGTGCGCCTGAGGCAGCGAACCAGCACAAACTGAGGCACTGGGGTACCTGACATCGAGTGGTCCGAGAAGATAGGTACCCGAAAGGGTCCGTTCTTACGATCTCACCCAACGGTAAAGGAGGAAGGTTTCCTCTTCCCTAGAAGGACTGGGTCCCTAGCTT
This sequence comes from Capra ibex, assembly GCA_006410555.1. Taxonomy (NCBI): domain Eukaryota; kingdom Metazoa; phylum Chordata; class Mammalia; order Artiodactyla; family Bovidae; genus Capra; species Capra ibex. The sequence goes on along the minus strand of SJYO01034137.1, from coordinate 2,480,812 downwards.
GAGTACAGAGGACGAAACCGTCTGCTTAAGAAATGGTGAGACGGTGGACTCTTCGGGTAAATTTTGTGTCCTTCTCTCTTTTGTTCAACGGGCTCACCACTCAATAGTTGTAGCTGTTTTTCTTTTGCTTTAGTTGACTTCTGGAAGTCCTCCCATCCGCCCGACTCAGAGATAGACCGGCACACACATGAGTTCTAGTGGAAACAGTCTCGCCTACGGAGTCGTCACCTTCGACTTCAGTCCGCGAACACAACGGTGCTCTTTTGGGTGCGCAGTCCCGAGTGTGAGGTCACCCAGTGAGGGGACATACCAAAGTGCGCAGGTAAGGTACACACTAAGGTAATTGCTGTATGCGATCTCGGGTCGCTACGACGAAGATCTACAGAGGGGTCCCTTTCGAAGTCATGCACGTCTTCCGCTGTCCAGATTTCTTCAGGTGACGTCTTGTCAAGGATTGTCCCGCTTCTCCCCTCTCCTGAGCCCGTGTCGTCAAGGATTGTCCCGCTTCTCCCCTCTCCTGAGCCCGGTCCGTGGATAGCGACACATTGTTTGGAGGGACCGCCTTCCGAAGGTTAACGTTATTAGCGGAGAAGGCGAGTGCTTAGAAGTCAAACCCGTCTCAAACCATCCCAGTCGAATAGAAACGAGGTAGTCAACCCCCACCCCCGTCCCGGACCTTTCGACCCCGATGTCCGTCGTTCAAGGTCTTTGTTCACAGGATTACCTTGGTTCGTCTGAGAGTGCCGCAAAAAGACCAGGTCGGAGTTTTCTACCTATGGTAGTGAAGACGGTGTTGATTGTCCAGTTCCATTAGTGTCTTCAGGTAAGTTCCAGTTCCCCTCCCGTCTGTCTCTTCAATCGGGTCCAGAGGGTCCAAGTTCCCCTCACAGGGTCAAAGTAAACTTCTGGTGCCACTACCCTACGTAACCCCACTAGTGAAAATCTTTCATGTCAGACGACGGGTTAGATTGACAAGGACCACCCCATGTGTCTCTATGTGACTGTAAAACCAAATAAACTACGACAAATGTTTCGATCCTTTCCCGCCCGTAGAAAAATTAGTTCTGTCGTCATATTGAGGTACGTCTTTTTTTCTGACTTCACAAACCCTCCCACCTCTGAACGTAACTAGAGACAGAATGCAGTATGTCCTACTTTTCTATCCTGAAAGTTCGGTTCTCTCACAGAAAGAAGGTGTCCCTTCAAAGTCCTTGTCCGTGTTCCCTCTTAAGTAAAAATTCCAAGGAAAGAGAGAGAGCACTTACCATACTTGTTTTGAGAACCGAGATGGTTGTCTCCTGAGACTGTCTTGCCAATGTTTAAGACAACAAAGGAAGTCCCGTGTCGCAACGAAGGAGACCGAAGCCTTTTCGGGATTCGCCCCAAGACCCACAGGGGTGCGTCGCGCGACCGACCTCCCCGCGGACCTCGGCCCTCCCGACCCTACTCGAGACTGAGACGGGGGACAACAGAGGCCCTGGGAAACAACAACGAACAACAAATCGACGAGTCGACGTAGACTGAGAACGCCGGGACACCTGACATGGGGGGTCCGGGGAGACAGGTACCCTAAGAGGTCCGCTCTTATGACCTCACCCAACGGTAAAGAAAGAGGTCTCCTAGAGGGGTCGGGTCCCTAGCTTGGGCCAAGAAGACCTAACGTCGGTCTAAGAAAATGACGACTCGGTGGTCCTTTCAGGATTCGTTCTATAAATTGAAAAGGTCGGAGTTAAGGGAGGATACCTGTCGCTCCGATTATTATCGTGAATACTACAAAAACATTTGTGACACTATTAAGTGCCTAGGAAAAATCTAAACTGTTCACGAAATTTTCGTAATCAACAATCATCATCAGTGTTCCCTGTCGTCTGAGTCTTTCAACATTTATGAATTGAACGTGGTTCAGGTCGCAATTAGTACGGGTGATGGGGGTTCTCATTGGAGGTCTCAGGGAGGTTGTCTCGTCCACTAATTGGAGTCCAAAGTCACCCGTGAAGAGAGAGGACAAGGAAGTGCACGCCTTCAACCTTACCAGTTTTGCCTGTCGACATCCTCTCTTCTACCCGCTGTTCGGGGGAGGACCCAAAGGTAGAACGTCTACTCCGTCGCCCCCCACCCCTCCCCCCACGAGGGTGTTCCCCGCACCACGGTTCTGGGTAAGGTTCGGTTCTGGGTAAGGATCGGTTCTGGAAAGAGAACCTTCTCTTCTACACTCGAGAGAAGGGTCGAGGGCCCAAAGGGACTAAGCCGAGTTATTTCTCGGGGAGTGGGGACGAATCCGGTCCCCTCGTCTTCGTTTTCTACAGAAGAAGCTTACCACTACCCGAATCCTCTTTCTGCTGACTGGGCCCCAAAAGAACAGACAATGAATGATTGTCCCACTCACGATTCGCCGAAGTCAGGACAGACTGAGACGGTGGGATACCTGACATCGGGGGATACCTGACATCGGGCGGTCCGAGGAGACAGGTACCCTAAGAGGTCCGTTCTTATGATCTCACCCAACGGTACAGGAAGAGGGACTGGGTCCCTAGCTTGGGAGTAGAGAATGTAGAGGACGAAACCACCCGCCCAAGAAATGGTGACCACGGTGGACCCTCCGGAATAATTGTCCCACTGGAACCCGTTTACTGGACGACAGAAAACCGGAGTAGAAAGAGTCGATGCGAAACAATTTACGGGGTTTCTAAGGAAAGACTCCCCTTAAATCGTGTTCCCGATCCGGGTCCCACTTCAGTTACTCATTCTCGAAGTCCACCCGAACCTCCCTCCCACGCAAGGGTGTCACCGCCCCTCGGCCCCCCCAGAGACTTAAGAACGGAAGAACGCAGTAGAGACTGGAGTCTCCGGTTTCGCGGACTTTTGAGGCCCCAGACCTTTCGTACCACCCCGGCCCCGCGCCGCTCCACCCCCGCCCCCCGTCGATAGTAAGGACCTTCGTCCCCCGGACCCCCGGAGACGACGGACTCCTCTCCGGCCCGAAGGGCGTCGAGCCTTGGGGAGGTCCGACGCGAGGGGCTCGGTTCAGGTAGACCTGTGGGACCGCCCCTCGACGGGTGCCGAGGACGAAGGGGAAGCCCTGGGTTGTCCTTTGCGTCTCAGGCTTGGGGCCCTCGCCACCAAGCTAGGTGTCCCGTCCCCTTTCGGTCTCCGCGCCGACCCGGCGCTTCGGACCTGGGGGGCGGAACGTTCTGGTCGCGGGACGATGGCCCTCTGTGCCCCGACCTACGGCCGGAGGCCGGCCTAGGCGTAGGAGAGGGTCCACCCCCGGGGCCCCCTTGCGCGGGCGGGGTGGAACGCTCGCGTCGCTGTCGCGCGGTGGGCGACGCCGGTGAGACGTCCGCCGTGCCTGCCGAGGCGTCTCCCCGCCGCCCTGGCCGCCCCCACCGGGCCGACGCACCCGGTCCGGTCGCGGGGGGTGCCGCGGGCGAGGGAGGGCCGGTCCGAGCCGCGGCACTGCGGCGCGCCGGTGTGCCACCGCGACGGCGAGGCGGGCGGCCTGCGCGGGCCCCCGGGGCCCCTCCGGGCGAGCAGGGGCGGGGCCCCACCCCAGGCGGGCGAGCCGCGGGCGTCCCGGGACTCCGGCCTCCTCCCAGGAAGGTGTGTGTGTGTGCGTGAGTGCGTGCGTACGTGCGGCGCACGTGGACGGAACACCTGCGTAAGGGACTGCCTGGCGTCGCGTCTCGTGGAAGGCCCGATTCCACGGAAGGAAATGTTTGTCCCTTTGACTCTGGGTCTCTCAATCCCTAGGACTGAGTGACTCCGGGGTCCGACCGGTGACACGAGGATTTTCCTTTCTCCCCGGGCGCTCCCTAAATGCGGGTCGGGAAGGGACCACTCACGGCGTTGGATCCTCCGACTTTGCCTGGGTGAAACGACACGAATCTGCGAGTCAGCACAGACTGAGAAACACTGGGGTACCTGATGTCGAGTGGTCCGGGGAGACAGGGACCCTAAGAGGTCCGTCCTTACGACCTCACCCCGCGGTACGGGAGGAGGTCCCCTAGAGGGACTGGGTCCCTAGATTGCGCACAGAGGAAGCAGAGGACGCTACCGTCCACCTAAGAAATGGTGGTTGCGGCGGACCCTTCAGGCAAAGTGCATACTCCTTTACTCCAAGCTATACCTGCTTTCAGTCCGACAAGCCTCCACCATAAGTCGGGATCCCGACCAACGGTGGTTCAGACACTTGAGGGACGGGGTGTCGGGACGGCGGGTGCAGACACTGAAGGTCTACCGAGATCAAAAACCGCCACTGGAAGGGACCGTGCAGAGGTTCACAGACATTGACCTTTGAATCGGAGTCAACTGCGAGAAATAGACAGAAAGGACGGAAAGAAAGCTATGCCCATCCTAGACGATTTTTACCTCAGCGACGAGTGATCATGCAGGAGTCAATATCAGACTTATCGTGATAGCACCCACGACGGACCTGAGAAGTCGACCTTTCTCAGCTACCTTTTGACAGGTCCATTCTCCGGTTTCAGTTCTAGTTCACTTCCGTGCCCGTCTGACGAAGAGGTCCTCAGTGAACCGTTACATCAATTTCCCGGCAAAGACTGAATCGTCCAGTCCCCACCCTGGGGCCAGGACGTAACGATTGTTCGACGGTTCACTACGACCAGTGGGGTACGAGTCTCGTCGGCCGAGAATAGGTGTGGGAGCGGTAGTTCATTTAATATTACTTTCGTCAAGACTCTGGTTTAGGGCGGCGTGGATGTTTGTAATCCTGAAGGGTCCTCCGGGTCACCACTTTACCAGGTGAACGGTTCCGTCCCCCGAGTCCTCTACACCCCAGTCCGGGACCCAGACCCTTCTCGGGGACCTCGTCCTTTACCGTCGGGTGAGACCATAGGAACGGACCTCTTAAAGTACCTGTCTCCTCGGACCGCCCGATGTCAGGTGCCCCGGAGTTTCTCTGTCTATGCGTGAGCGGTGTCCGCGGTTCGGATCGACGACGGACAAGGACACTGTAGGGTCGGGATACGGGAATGCGGGAAGCTACTCTTGGCACTCCTTCTCGAGATACCGTCTGTCTGGCTTCAGGTGCGAGGGAAGAAAGCGCCATTGCCTGGACTTCCACGCGCCTACGACACTCGGGCCCTGGAGCGAAGAGAGGTCAGAAGGGGTCGGGCCCCCCCACCCCCCCACCCCACCCCAAGTGCTGCTTCAGACTCGGTTACCTTGCGCTCGTGTTCCCTCCGCTAGGTGAGGGTCCGATAGAAGACTCTCTGTCGGGTTGAGTAGGTTGGCTTTGTAGTTAGCTTCTGAAGATGAGGTTGAAGCTTCAGTTGGTTGTACTGGGTTCCGTGGGTCTAAGGGAAGAAAGGGGAGAGACATCCTTCCCTTTCTTTTTCCTCTTTGTACCCCTGGGGTGTTGAGTCGAGACTGGACCCTTCTGCTATGAGATCCCCTCCTTTGTCACGGTTCTTCCTTCACGGTCCTTCTTCGGGCGCAGGGACTTGGTTGGACTAAAAGGTAGAGCTATCTCCACCAGTAAACTCTCTCGTCAGAGTGGGAAATTCGGGACATAAGACCCCACCTTCCTTCCTCGACAACCAATCCATGGGATTAATGGAACCCAAGGAGACTCCGTTTACGTCATTATAAGAGTACCGTCTTGATTGACAAAATGGTTTACTCCACTGTCTTAGGAGATTCTCATAACCCCGACCCCGTTCCTCTCCTGTTCTGGTTCAAAGACGCGGGTTTCGCTATCTAAGATTGCGACGAAAGAACGTTTGTACTTCTGAGCGAACATACATAGAAATATCGGTACTTGTATAGTACCTGTGACGAGTGAATCGGTTTTCTACATAAAAAGTGTAAAGAGTTAATTTAAGGTCCCTTCTAAATCCTTCGCTGCAAACTTTGGACCCCAGAAAGGGTGCAAATGATTGATGGAGAGAGGTGGAACCAGTAGTTGATTTCAATACAACGTATATGTATTTGGAGAATACAGACATGACTCCACAAAATAAGTTTCACAACAATATCGGGTTCCAGTAGTAAAAGAAATAATGTAATTTCTTAAACCCCTGAAGGAGTCGTCGGGTCACCAATTCTGAGACGGAAGGTGACGTCCCCCGGGTCCAAGCTATGGACCAGTCCCTTGACCCCAGGGTGTACGGTACCCTACACCGGTTTTTACAAGTTTTATTTATTTATTTAAACCGAGTGCACTACTCTGGCGGGGGGGTGGGCGACCCTAGAGGTCATTAGGAGGCACCCCCTGGAAGGAAATAGGCACAGAGGAACATGGGGGCAAAGAGCGAAGAGGACTGAAGAGACCCAGGAGAAGCCTGGACGCCAACACTGGGTGTAGGTGTCTCTTCAGTAAAACTACTCCCAACCACCCGCTACCCCAACCCCATCCTCCTGGGACCTCGGGTCACGACGATTACCACACTTGGTCGTCAGGGGTTGGAGGTCCGGCGACTGGTAGACCCCGGACAATCCTCTGTCCGACGTGTCGTCCTCCACCCACCCGTGCACTCACTTCGAGGTAGACAAGTGTCGGCGAGGGGCAGCGAGAGGGTAGCGGGGGTCCACCCTGGTGGATCAACGTCCTTTCGTTCGAGTCCCGAAGGTGACTAAGACGTAATGCCACCCGACACATTAATGAAGCAGTATATAGTGTCACTCTATCATTATCTTTATTCACGTGTCATTTACACGAACTTAGTAGACCTTTGGTAGGGACGGACGTGGGGGCGTGGAGGGTTGGGGTCAGGCACCTTTGTAACAGAAGACACTTTGGTCGGGGACTAACCCCTGGTGACTGAATGTGAGATTTATTTCGTTTCAATTTGTAGGGAGGAACGTCTACCGTGATCACCAGTTCTTGGGTGGACGGTCACGTCCTCTGTGTTCCCAAGTGAGGGACCCAACCCTTCTAGGGGACCTCCTCCCGTACCGTTGGGGTGAGGTCGTAGAACGAACCTCTTAGGGTACCCGTCTCCTCGGACTACCCGATGTCAGGGACCCCAGCGTTTCGCAGTCTGTGTTGACTCCCTGGTGCGTGTGTCGGGGGGTGAACGTCTTCTCGGAGTCGGTAGGGCTCACGTCCGACCAGGGACAAAGACACGGCGGAGGAGTGACGGAAGGGAGGCGGACCTCTCGAAGACAGGGTCGACGAGGGAGAGACGGAGACGGAGGAGGTAGAGTACCCCAGAGAGAGAGGTGGTAGGGCGGGGAGGGTGGCGAGGGACCGGGGAGTGGGTCTCGTTTGGTTCACGGACGTCGAACAGTTTTCGGAAGGCAGTGGAGGGCAGGAGGAGGGCGGAAGACGGGAGACGGGTCCCGAGTAGAAAGGGGTAGTAGACACGGTCCCGCTCAGAGCGACTTGTGTTTATTTATGTGTTTTGTGTGTTTATTTGGGAGTTGTTTCCCACGAAATAGACGGTCCAGTGTCTTATTGGAAGGGGGTGGGGAAGGTTGACGTGTGCTTAGACTAGCTCTACAAGGAAACGAACTTAGAGACGTCGTCGAGGACCGACCGGACACGCGTAGGGGCAACGGTACCAATGGTCCGGGAACCACTGGTCCAGGACGGGGTAGGTAAGGTCGGATTATAGAATGACGAGCGGGTGTCCCGGAGGACCCGACGAGGACGGGTCTGTGAATCGGAAGAGGCTTGCCGGGTCGAGACGGACAAGAGGACACAGGGAGCGACGGACACGGACCTGCCGGGGAGGGAATTGAGACGGGCTGGCGACGACGGAGTGGAGGGGGCCCTTCGGGAGGGACTGACGAGACACGCAGAGACACGCAGAGACACGAGGGTCGTTGGGGGAAACCTCCAGAAAGGGTCGCGAATCTCGAGTAGAGAGAGGGGCTGGTCTACCTTAAGGAGTCCCTTTCTTCATGTAACCGTGTGAAGACATAGGACTTCGGTTCGGGTGACTCCAGAAGTTGCGGACACACAATTTACTGCCTGACTTGCACCCTCTGGGCAGGGAGTGGATCCTCCACTGATTCCTACCGGACCCTCCCCACTCGCCCCTCCCCTCCCGAACCCTTCCTCGCACCGACGTCGGGGTGCCTCATTCTCCCCGGAAGACCTGCCGTCAGGTCCCTTTCGTGCAACCGAAGTACAGGAAGCGGGGGAAGTCGTGGTCACAGACTCGGGCAGGAGAAGGAAGAGTAAGAGACTCCCTAGACCCCAGAGCAGGGGGCGGGTGGGGTCCGTGGGTAGTGACTCACGACTGGGACGGACCGAGGACACCCTCCCCGACCTGTTACGCGACCCGTGACCTGGACCCAGACAGAAGTAGGGGTCGGACGCTAAGGACCTTCCTCGGAGGATTCCAGAATCCACTGGCACCTCCCCCAAAGGGAGTCGTCTCTCGTTCCGTAAGGTTCCGAAAACCACATATGAATCTGGAATGGGAGGACCGGGGAGACGGGTTAGGGACTTGGGGTTGGAGAGAACCACCACGAACAGTCAGCGAGTCACACAGGCTGGGGTACCTGACCTCGTGCGGTCCAAAGGGACAGGAATCGACAGAGGACCTCGAACGAATTTGAGTACAGGTAGCTCAGCCACTACGGTAAGTTGGTAGAGTAAGACACAACAGGAGAAGAGGAGGGCCGAAGTTAGAAAGGGTCGTAGTCCCCGAAACGGTTACTCAACTGAGAAACGTAGTCCACCGGTTTCCTAACCTCGAAATCGAAGTTGTAGATATCCCGTCTTAACTTTGGGGGCGTTGCACCAGGACGGAGGGTCCTGTACGGACAAGCTTCAGTCGTGTTTCCGACTTAGGGACACCAATGACTACCTCGTCGGTAGAGTCCGGTAGAGAGACTTCCTGTAAGACCTCCCGGGACGTGGACGTGATTCACGAAACCGGACCCTCGCCCAGGGAAGCGAAAACGAGAGTCGAGTGACCGGTCTCGACCAGTGTACCGGGGTGGGTCGATGTGCCCCCGATTTTCGTGTCAGGGGGGCCTTCTGCCCCGCGGCCGGACGACGTGAGTACCGATGTGTCGCCCATTCCTTTCCCTTCAGACTTTGTCCCGTTGTTCCCTTTGCCTCTGAAAGTCCCTTCTTCCGTTTCGACCAACCGGCTCTCCGTGTCGTTAAACCCCGACTGGAACTTGTCTCGGCTGCCGTCTCCCACTCTGCCAGCCTACCGTAGCGGCTGAGCTACCTGTATCATTCAAGCTCAGTTGAGGCCCTCGCCCACTACCCGTCCCTCCGGACCGCACGACGTCAGGTGCGCCAGCGTTTCTCACCCTGTTCTGACTCGCTGACTTGACTTGACTCGACTTGACTCGTCTCGGTCCGTCCACGTCAGACTCCGGGCCGAAACACTCGCACCTCAGCCCCCGACGAGGGACGCAGAGGTGTCGTGGAAGGGGAGGGGTGTGCCGGAAGAAGACCCGGGCGCCCTTCGGATCAGTCGGAACTTCCTGGGACGGAAAGGGACCTTTAACAGGGCCACTCACGCCGGTGGGAGAGATTGGGGTCCGTGGAAAGTGAAACCACAAATTAGTGTAACGTGGACTACAGTCTGAGACGTGACAGACTACCTTGAACGTGCAGGAAAACAAAACTACGTCGGAGATGATAACGGACCTTTTCGGGTACCTGCCCCCTCGGACCACCCGACGTCAGGTACCCCAGCTCTTCTCAGCCTGTGCTGACTCGCTGAAATGAAAGTGAGAAGTGCAAGTGCGTAACCTCTTCCTTTACCGTTGGGTGAGGTCGCAAGTACGGACCTCTTAGGGTCCCTGCCCCCTCGGACCACCCGACGGCAGATACCCCAGCGTGTCTCAGTCTGTACTGACTTCGCTGAATCATCGTCGTCGTCGTCGAAGAAGGGGTACCGTTTAAGGAACTCAAGTCTCAGTTAGAGGTAAGAAAAAGAGGTGGACGAGGGTACCACACCCTACTCCGTAAGACATACGGACCCAGGTGGGGCCCTCCTACTTGTGTCCGTGCTCCCTCTGCAGTTCCCCTCCGAGTTTCGACTCCCTCTGTACGGTCAGAGACGGAGTCAGACAGTTTCACAGGTCCTTGGTGAACTTAACTTAGTGTAGCAGAAACTGGGGACTTTGTTGTGACAGTCGATATGTAACGACATAGTCGTCGCCGAAGTATCTTCACGGAGACTGGTCGTGGGACCTAGAGGTACAGCCGGTCATCTCTCCGGCGACCAGTGTCCACCGACAACCCGTAAAACTTACACTGGTAACTCTGACTCTTTGGTTTAAAACTTGATTTGACCTTCTACGATGTTAACATTTTGGTATAGTCCAAAGTTTCTGATTTATTTTTTTTTACGTTTCACAGGGCCATTATAAAACAAGATAACTAAAATTCCGGTATTATAAAGTCTAGATCATGTAATTCACTGGAAGTAAAAATTTTATTAAAGCAATAGAGCAACATGAAAATTTTACACGTCAGAATCTTTTGAATTTTACTGTAGACACAGGACGTCCTATAAAGATACCTCGTAGTGCATAGTCCTTTCGGGTCCCGTCCTAAACACTTTCGAATTAAGTAAAGTGTAACGATAAAGGTTTCGACGTTTCACAATGAAAACCGGTTTGTATTTCTTAGACGGACGTTACGTCCTCTGCCTCCAAACTAGAGACCCAACCCTTCTGAGGGACCTCTTCCATTACCGAAGAGGTGAATGGGTGAGGTCACAAGAACGGACCTCTTAGGGTACCTACCTCCTCGGATCGTCCCATACCAGGTACCCCAGCGTTTCTCAATCTGTGCTGACTCACTGATCGTGTGATTAAACGTCTTTAAGAGTGTTCCCACCGTAAACTTTAAACCCTGTAAATTAAAAAAAATTATGAACAATAAACAAAACTAACGTGGTCCACACCCTAGACAAAAACAAAAAAAAAAAAAATCAACGCCGGACACCCTAGACCAAGGGACTGGTCCCTAACTTGGACCCAGGGGACGTAACCCTCGTGCCTTAGAATCGGTGACCTGGTTCTCCCTTCAGGGCCCTGTAAAAGGAAAGAGAGAGATAAATGAAAGGACGAAAAGAGGGTTTGGATACTGACGTTTTGGGTAGATTTTCGTAGAATAAATAAGGTATTTGTCTAGAGGTCTAGAATGGTTTATTGTTAACGGCGAGACATAAAATGTGTGTGTGCGTGAGGGGATGTCCCTGATTGTAAAAGGGTACACATTTCGCTGTACGGACTAACGACCTAATTCGTTACCTTTAATTAATAATGTCATTAATGAGCCGGTGATTTATAGACTTACGGTCTGGACTGCATCGACAGGACCCTCGGTGGAAGTCGAAGGACTTACGTAATCATAGTTGTCCCGTCGAGTTCGGTTGCATAAAATTTTTGAGAAAGAAGACGACGAGAAACGTCACACTAGGTCCTCGTAAACAAACCTCCTTCTCCTCCAACCTGTGGAATCTGGTGTCCTCCCCTCTTTTTTTTTTTTGTCGACCGAAGACCTTGGGTAGAAGGGTCCGGTCCTCTTATCGTTAACGGACTTTTACTCTCGAAGTCAGAAGTCTCACCGGCACGTTATCCCACACCTGTGTACGGTACACTTTTGCGATCGACCCGGCACCCTCTTTGGAACCACATCGCCGGTCCTCCCGAGTCTGGGTTCGACGGTAGGGACGTCCTTCCCCGACGACGACCCCTAAGACTTCGACGTCCCCACTCAGGGGACCCCCGGTCCCGAATCCTGAGTCGAGAAACAGTACCGGATGCAAGTCAGGGACCAACCCCTCGATCCTAGGACGTTCGGAGAGTCACGTCGGTTTCTTTTTATTTACCTTCGACGTCCCTTGGTCCGGTTGCACGGACGTCCTTCAGGGGGACTTGAGAAAGATTTCATAGGAAAAACAAAAAAAGAGAGGTACCATAAGACCCGTGTGGTCGGTAGGTCGCGCGGAGTGGACGGAAGAAGGGACTCCGGCTGAAACAAGTCCCACCTCTTTTCTAAAGGAAATCCTTTGTCTAGGCCCAGTTCTGGTGTCGAAAGATTTCGTTGAGCCGTCTTACCCCGAAGAGACCGTCTTTTTACTCTTTGGGGTGGACGAACAGAGAAGCAAAGGAGGACGGCACCCCGAGGCGGAAGTAGGCCCTCCACATACTACCAATTGCACCGACTTCGTCGAAGTCTGTCAAGTCTCGTACCTAAGTGTCCTATTTTTACGAAGTCGAAGAACTAAAAAACGTGGAACCCCATCCCAAACTCGAGTTACCACTCTCTCACGTGTTGAAAAACATAAAAAAAAAAATTTAGTAGGTAGGTCAATTTGGTGATGAATCCTGTAGACCCCCAGTGGTCTATTAGGAGGGACTGTGTTCAGAATAACAAGGACGAAATTTTGACGGTCAAATTGAGTCTTTTGGTAATCCGGTGTACAGTCTCCCGTAATTTCCTTCACTGAAGTGATTTTCGGTCGACTCTTTGAGATGACAAGGACCTAGGGACGTTTCGAAAGTAAGACATCCAGTCTTGGTAAAGGTAGAAAAGGTTTTGTCGCTCAGGAGGTTCGTTTGTGTGTTCGGGTTTCCAATGTCGTAGTGGGGTCTACCAAAGGTAAGGAGAACCTTTCATGGTGACAGATAATTCTTTTCCTTTAGTCATTATTGTCTTTATCGTCGACCCACATCGTGAAATGATAGAGCCCATCTCGTGACTTGTAAAATCTCATAATAAAAGAAATTAGGAATATTACACGTAATTAAGTTTTATGTAAATAACTCACTGGGGACAGAACTGTTCAGGGAGAGAGTACCTCGAGGACAAAGTAGGACATTGAAGCCTTTGTAAACAGGTGGAGACTGGCGTCGACACCGACCTCTCTGGTGAGGGGTGAAGGTCACCGAAGACTAAACCCCTCTCTCCTTCGACCCAGACGGGACTTCTCGTCCGTCCAAACGGGCCTTCCGACCGCTACCCGTCTGCCACCTCTCTGTCTACCCGTGGTCCGACTTGTCGACCCCACACAGGGACGCCCGTCTTTGAGGTCCTACCTCTGGTCCTCCTCGACTCGGGATGGGTCTATTCTCTGGTGTCAAGAGAGTAAGAGTTCCACACCCTCTGGAAGGGTTGACGGACACGTACCCTTCCGCGGAGCCTCAAGTCTTCCCTCCCCCGTTGGGGAGTCTCATTCACTGCGTCGAGGGGTGTCCGGAGAAACGACCCTAGGCAGAACCGATTCTCCACACGGGCGTGGGCACCCTATTGGGTGTGTGTCTGAGCGCGCACTCACGAGGCAGGGAGTCAGCACAGACTGAGAGACTGAAACCCTGACATCGGGCGGTGCGAGGAGACAGGCACCCTAGGAGGTCCGATATCTTATGACCTCCCCCAACGGCAAAGGAAGGCCCCTAGAAGGGCTGGGCCCCTAGTCCGGGTGTAGAGGACGCAGAGGACCCAACCGTCCGTCTAAGAAACGGTGACTCGATGGTCCCTCTGGGTTTGGTCCCTTTCGCTCCACTAACCCGTTTCCTTTGGGTCGTCTTACCGGACATTCTCACTAAGTTTCGCGGTGCACCCGCTGCGAGAGACTCAGGCACGCAGACAGATAGGTGCACCTGAGAGAAAGGAGGACCGTTCGTGACGAGGGGTAAAGAAGTACCCTTAAGTAGAAGCCGTCTCGACACCCCCGGAACAGGGACCGGTGACCAGGTCCCCCACCCTAAGTCGTACGAGTACCGACGTCGGACTGGAGGTAGAGGCCGACCCTTGACTTCTGGACGAAGTTCGACGACCTGTAGTGAAAGTAGGAAGTCTCTTCCCGTAAGGTGAGTCGAGGAGGCTCCGAGGGCCTGTCCTCACCCGGGGCCACCGGTCCGTCCCGAATGATTCCGCGGGAACCATCTGAAGTGGGTGAAGAGACAGGCGGAGAGTGACGACGAAGAGAACCTGAAGGACCTAGTGGAGGGCTTGTTTACGGAACCCGAGTGCGGGAACAGAGTTGACGAAGAAATTCTCTTGGTTCTCACCCAATAATGGCGGTAAAGTGTCTACTCCAGTAGCTCCGGTCGACGGAAATTCAGGGTGTGTCAACCTGCATCGCCTCGGTCCCGAGTGGGTTGCACACAGACTCGGGGACCTCAGTCGTAGTCCGGGGTCGGTGATTTACGAAAGAATGACGAGGTCAGATTGGTCTTACACATGACCCCTCAACGACTGGGGGTGACCACGAAGGGTTCCGTCCGGTAGGGTAGTACCTGTCAAGATCACTGGTCTTACAAGACCAACTATAAGCCGGGTATAAGTGTAGGGACTTTGCAGTAAGCAACAAAGAAGGAATGGTTGTTTGCAGGAGCAGGTACAGGTCCCCGACCTGCACCACAATCTGTGACCCCGTACCGAGATCCCTCGAGGTCCACCAAGGGAAACCGGGGACTCTAGAGACGGGGGTTGACTACCCGTGGCTAGTCGACCCCTGGGAACGCCCCCACGGTACCCGCGTGTTTCACTCACGGAGTGGGTCGGTTCGACGGGACACGGTGTAGAATCCTTTCCTACGGAGGACCAGGTGTGTTGTCAGGACGTCCCGACGTCAATAGTCTAGGGGGCTCTGAATAGGTACGGTAAGCCCTGGTAGTTAGGTGGAAACCTAACCGGAACCACCGACTTACCTCGAGTGTGGGGACTATGTTAGTGTCTTTTGGAGTTACGTCGTACGTAATGGTTCTACTCTCGTCTCTGGGCCGGTAGTGTCCCTCACCCCTTCGGTACCGACTCAGGAACTTGAACAGGGTCTCTCGTCGGAAACCTTCTGGGTGACCTAAAAAAGACGACAGCACAGAAAGTACGGGGTAAGACATCCCTTGTTCCATATTCCTTCAACTCAGAACAAACGTTCGTGAAGGGTTGGAAGGAATATGGAACAAGGGATGTAGTAAGGGATCGAGAGCACGGTGGTTTATGCAACCGTCGTGTCCGTATTCTATGGATCCAATCTAGGTTCACTCGGCTCTTGTTACAAATAAGGTAAAGGGGAACAAGGGAACACAACGATGACTATGTGTTTCATCGGTAAATGTCCCGGTCATCACTCGTCTTCAGAAACCTCAGACGGTACACATACATTTTCACCTAAACACTTTGACGACCCGAGTGGACGGACGAACCGAGAGTCCTCCAGGGTCCCGTTTCGTCGCAGTACACCGTCAATCCAACGACGGCACGGGACCTTACCGCTTGTCGTCACTATGTTCACGGAAGAAGGTAGGTCGAAAGGAACGTTGTATTTGCTTACGAGTTTCAAAACAAAGGAAGGGAGACTAGATAATTCAAGAGTAAACGAAAAATAAAAAAAAAAGGAAAAATTTTTTGTAAAACTCCCTACTCTAAGATCTGTGAGTAGAGACCTCAGGACTTCTCCGTTTCGAGTCTAAGGACCCTTTACTTTGGTGTTAGATCTTGATGTATAGGTGGGTAGGTAGATGGGTGGGTAGGTAGGTAGGTAGTAGGTAGGTAGGTAGGTAGTAGGTAGGTAGGTAGGTAGTAGGTAGGTAGGTAGGTAGGTAGTAGGTAGGTAAGTAGGTAGGTGGGTGAGTAGGTAGGTAGGTAGTAGGTAGGTAGGTAGGTAGGTAGGTAGGTAGTAGGTAGGTAGTAGGTAGTTAGGTAGGTAGGTAGGTAGGTAGGTAGAAGGAGGGGATATGAACGAAAAGGATTTCCATGGTTTCTCCTCAACTTTAGTGGAAATTAGTGTCTTTCGGGGTCGGTGGATGGGTAGGTAGGTGGGTAGTGACAGGGGAAGGTAAATGATTAAATAAGTTATTTATAATTCGTATACGGTTCTCGACGTAACCCCCGATATGATTCTGGGACTTTACGACGTCATTTTTCTGGAGAAGAGGATCTCGAATGCCAGATCGTCCCTCCTCTGTAATACGTTTATTAAGATGTTTATTGATCGATGTCAAAATTAGAGACAGAGATTTCTCTCATACTCCACAAAACGTTTTGACATTGTTAGTCCTGGAATAGAACGGACCTAAGAGGCCTTCCACTGTAAGTTTGGTTGTTCCTCGTCCTCCACCCACAATTATTTCATTTCCTCCCTCTCCTTCCCACCCACTAAATCCACTGTCCCAGTCGTACTACTGGGGCGTCGCTGTCCACGTGACGTTTCCTGGTGGATTTCCGGTCACACGGGTGATTCACACTCTAAGTTCTCTTTTTACCCTTCGGGGTTCCCTTCTTCTTAATTCGTACACTACTACCTCAGTCTAAGCACGTAATTTTCTAGTGCGGTGATTGAACAAATTTCTCACCTGAGGTCTTTCCCCTTGGTCCCCTACCTCACCTTCCATCCCCATGTCAACATCTCTCTCGACAATCCTCCGGGGTCGTGACAGGTCCCTCTCCGTTGTCACAGGTCCTGACCTTGTCCCCGTCACCGTTACTTCTCTTCACCCTTCGAGTTCCGTGTAAAACCCTCCTCAACCGGTCCTGAGGCGCCACGATACACCGCCGGGAGTGATGTCCCACGTGTCGAAGACCCACCAGAGGAAGGTTAGGTATTGACGTATTCCCAGATGTCCCAGTCTCTCTCCTCTGAAGCCGATAGGGTGGAAGATGGATGGGGACGAAGAAGACTCTCACACCAAACGTCCGGGACCGTGACAAGATTAACGAAGAACGACTAATTCTTTGATACCCCTTATATTTGGAACTTAAAAAACGTGGGTCGGGAGAAAGAGACGTGTGGGGATCGTAAATGATCGGACGTCCCACCACCACCAAATCAGCGGTTCAACATAGACTGAGAACGTTGGAGTACCTGACGTCAGACGGTCCAAAGAGACAGGTACCCTAAGACCTGTTCTTAAGGTCCGTTCTTCTGACCTCACCCAACGGTAAAGGAAGAGGTCCCCTAGAAGGGTTGGGTTCTTAGTTTGGACCCAGAGGACGTAACGTTCGTATAAGAGATGGTTGACTCGATGATCCCATAGGGATGTCCCATCTACCAGTTGTAAACTAATCATGAACCCTTGACTCAGTAGTGAGGTATTAAAGTCCTTTCCGCCCTGAGGTTACGTCAGAGTAGAGGTAGGACAATGACAACGGGTAGTCGGAAGTTCTATGGACCCTTCAATTCGTTCGGGTCTTCTCTCTGCTACCCTGGTCATGTATGGGACAAGGGATCGTGTCCTTCACCCCTTTTGGTGTAGTAATGTTAGGGACTCATGTTCTTTCTGGTTTTGGTCGTAGTTTTCCACTCCACCGAATCTAAAGAATTACCAAAGAACATTAATTGTATCAAGAGTATCAGATACGAGAAAAGAAGGACGGATCAACGGTACGTCTGGTAATCAGGAAGAGCCACGAGCACCGTCTGTAATGATTAACTAGGGCTATGAGAAGAAGTCTGACTTTGAAGTCCTAGTGAGAGAGACACAGTTCGAGAAGTCGACTGTTTTCAATCATGTATTTCAATTCGAATAAAGGGTAAGAACAAAAACTGTAAAAATAAACCAACCAAAAACACAAACAAGAACTGAAAAATTAGTTTGATCGGTTAGGTCTCTCTGAAAAATTTGTTGGTAAACGAATTTCGACGATCCATCCATTCTGAGGACCAATGGGGACCCTATTGAATGTCAGCCAAGAAAATTACTTACCAAGAACCATAGATGTTGTGTAAGGTCACGGGAGGGACGGAACCGAATAGACCTCTCGTCTAAGAAAAAGTGTAAATGGATTCAAGAGAGGACACCCAAAGGGTCCACCATGCCACCACTACTTAAGTGGACGGTTACGTCCTCTGTGCCCAAACTAGGGACCTAGTCCTTCTAGGGGACCTCATCCTTTACCGTCGGGTGAGGTTACAAGAACGGACCTTTTAAGGAACCTGTCCCCTCGGACCCTCCCTATGTCAGACACCCCAACGTTTCCAAACCTGTGTCGACTCGGGACGCAGAAAGTCTCTTTCTAGATGTCTTAGTGCTCCACTTTCCTTGAAGGACAAGTCTAGAAGGACTCGAAAGTGGCGACCAGACAACAAACCCTTAGTGCCGGACCTCCATAGAGACATATCTTGACTCATGAGTAAAACCATTGATATCGTTTTGTTCGCTGAAACCTGAAAGTCTTAAAGAATCTCTTCGATAACCTAATAGAAGAATAGAATTGTTGTCAATCCGAAGACGTGTATAATTGGTGTTCGGTTCCAGTAAGATACTGAGAACTCTCAGGGAACCTGACGTTCCTCTGGTTTGGTCAGTTAGGATTTCCTTTAGTCGGGACTTATAAGTGGCCTTCCTAACTACAACTTCGATGTTATGAAACCGGTGGACCCCGCTTCTCGGTTGAGTAACCTTTTCTGGGACTACGACCCTTTCTAATTCCCGTCCTCCTCTTCTCCCGTTGTCTCCTACTCTACCAACCTACCGTGGTGGCTGAGGTACCTGTACTCAAACTCGTTTGAGGTCCTCTGTCACTTCCTGTCCCTTCGGACCACGCGGCGTCAGGTCCCCCAGTGTTTCTCAGCCTGTGTCGAAGCTCTGGCCTGTCGTTATTGTTTCCGGCAGGAGATCGAGGGGTCCTTCTACTCTCAGGAGGCGACCGAACTAGCAGGGAAGTGGAGTCATTACCTCAGGGTTTCCGGGAGACCGAAGTATGGGGTCTCCTCCTCTCTGCGCTCCTGAGTCCTTCCTGTCACACGACCCAGTGCTTGACTTGGTGCTCACATTTCGGCCAACGGAGCCGGGACTGGGCCGAGGTACCTGAATCCGGGAGGGCGGCGTCAGTGAGGCGCCCGAGGTGGCAGTGAGGACGGGTCGGCCGGACGCGCCTCGCGTCGAAGCTCGCCGCGGCCCGCGGGCACGTGTGATCCCCCGCGCCCGCCCGAACGAAAGGGCGGGCCGGCAGCCGCGAGGGGGCGCCTCGTCCCGGCCCCGGCCCGGCCCGGCTCGGCGGAGGCGGGACGTCGCGCCTCTCTCCTTGCCCCGACCCCGCCCCCGACTCGTTCCCCGCGTCGCGGGAGCGACTGCCGGCACGCGACCGAAGACCGAGACAGAAGTCCCGTCTGGGACTCTTGGCGCCTGGCTCCGGTCCAGTGCCTTCCACCGCCGGCCCGAGGACCCGCGCGGACCGTCGGTGGGGCCCGACGCAGTCGGGGACCCTTCCTGAGACTTCGCCCGACCTTGAAAGATGGCAGTGTGAACCGGCGGCAGACTGGGGAAGGGGCCGACCCCTCCGGGCTCGACGAGTCGGGACCCGGCACGGGGAGAGACCTCGAGCAGGTGCTACCCCCGAGTCTTCACGAAAGCTTCGAAGCCCCGACCGCGGTCCCGGTCCCCCGTCGGGGCCGAGCAGAGTGCGCTACCTGAAGACGAGGTGACCGGAGGAGAACCGTGTCTCGCCCGTCTTCGGTCGGGTCCTCTGGTCTCGGAAGGAGGGGCGGGACAAGACGTGGCGTGAGAAGGTCTTGGAAGTTGTCTCCGGAACAAGAGGTCCCGACCTCTGGTGTCAAAGGGTCGGCGAGCTCCCCTTTACTCACCTCCTTCGGTCGGGTCCCAAAAATAACGGTTTATCAAGAAAGGGCTCCTCCTGTTGCGTCAGCTGAGCGGTTCACCCCCGACCTCACCCAGGTCGGTATTTGGTCGAATTACTTGTGACCATCTCTTGACGTTTATAACAACTGAAGTTTTGCGTGTGTTCTTGAAATCTGTGACTAAGGATAGTCGGCCAGGCCGGCCATGGCTGCGGCGCGTCAAAAGCGGCAGCGAATCGTTACCCTCTCTTTGACAAGAGAGAATAGTGACCTCCACCTCCATCCTGTTTCGTGAAATAACCTGACTTATCCATACTTTAATCAAATAAGAGAGAGTGAACCTCTTCCGTTAACCGTCGGTTCTCAGTGAACCTGTTACCCGTGAAAGCTCCAACCCTCCACCGGAAGGAAAGGACAATAGAGTCATTTAGGATTGGCGACACAAAGAGATGTCTATTTCAAAACTTGAAAACGGTCCTCACAGGAAGGTTTTGATAGTAATCTCTTTTTATCGAAGTGTATCTCTGAGTGTCTGGTCCCATCCTTACTTCCACGCCTCTCACTTCAGTTCATACGTTTTAAATTCCCTCAAGAGGGTCGTTCAGTCCTTAGTTTTGTTAAGTATAAAATTACGAAATAAAATGACTTTTTATAGAAAAAGACCGACGTGTCTGACCAAAAATCCCAGAAAGGGCTGATCCATACCTTGGTCCCAGGGACGTCACTTTCGAGATCCACGATTAGTGACCTGACGGTCCATTAAGGGAAGTCGAGTCAAGTCAAGTCAAGTCAAGTCAAGTCAGCGAGTCAGCACAGACTGAGAAACGCTGGGTACTTAGCGTCGTGCGGTCCGGAGGGACAGGTAGTGGTTGAGGGCCTCAAGTGAGTTCGAGTACAGGTAGCTCAGTCACTACGGTAGGTCGGTAGAGTAGGAGACGGCAGGGGAAGAGGAGGACGGGGGTTAGGGAGGGTCGTAGTCTCAGAAAAGGTTACTCAGTTGAGAAGCGTACTCCACCGGTTTCATAACCTCAAAGTCGAAATCGTAGTAAGGAAGGTTTCTTTAGGGTCCCGACTAGAGGAAGCCTTACCTGACCAACCTAACGGAAACTTGTGGTGTCAAGTTTTCGTAGTTAAGAAACCGCGAGTCGAAAGAAGTGTCAGGTGGAGTGTAGGTATGTACTGGTGACCTTTTTGGTATCGGAACTGATCTACCTGAAACGACCGTTTCATTACAGAGACGAAAATTTATACGATAGATCCAACCAGTAGTCTCTTCCGTTACCGTGGGGTGAGGTCATGAGAACGGACCTTTTAGGGTACCTGCCTCCTCGGACCATCCGACGTCAGGTACCCCAGCTATTTTCAACCTGTGCTGACTCGTTGAAGTGAAAGTGAAAAGTGAAAGTACGTAACCTCTTCCTTTACCGTTGGGTGGGGTCACAAGAAAGGAC
The DNA here is from genome assembly GCA_006410555.1 of Capra ibex. Lineage (NCBI taxonomy): Eukaryota > Metazoa > Chordata > Mammalia > Artiodactyla > Bovidae > Capra > Capra ibex. The sequence goes on along the minus strand of SJYO01034137.1, from coordinate 2,459,889 downwards.
CTCTTAGGGTCCCTGCCCTCTCGGACCACCCGACGGCAGATACCCCAGCGTGTCTCAGCCTGTACTGACTTCACTGAGTCGTCGTCCAACCAGTATTGAAAAGAAGGTTCCTTATTCGCAGAAAATTAAAGTGCCGACGTCAGTGGTTGACGTCACTAAAACCTCGGGGGTTTTTATTTCAGACTGCGAGAAAGGTGACAAAGGGGTAGATAAAGGGTACTTCACTACCCTGGTCTACGGTACTAGAAGACTTACGACTTAAAAGACTTAAGGGAATTACGTTATAAAAAAATTTTATGTGTAATGACTCATTTCAAGGTGCTACTGGCTTTATAGGTTTAAAATTTACTTCTGTCTTAGTCCTGGGGACTACAGAAAGGAAACCGGAGTCCAAGGTTGTCCCGTCGTACCGAGTCACGATGGTGTCTGGAACAAGGACGGAGTGTGCACAAGTGTTGTCCTCCAGACCTCGTAGAAAAAGGAGTGTTCTTACTGACGCGACCGCCCACCTCCTAGTACGTCGACCCGTCTCTGGAAGGGAAGGGGTTACCCTTCTCCTAGAAAGACGCCAGGAAAGCCTTCGAAGAAGGTTCTGACTTCACCAAACGGTCTCATGTAGTACACCTTACGACCCGACTTACTTAGTGTCCGACCTTAGTTCTAACGGCCCTCTTTATAGCTGTCGGAGTCTATACGTCTACGTACGTACGATACAGCGAAGTCAACACGGGTTGAGACGTTGGGATACCTGGAATCGGGCGGTCCGAGAAGACAGGTATTCTAAGAGGTCCGTTTTTATGACCTCACCCAACGGTAAAGGAAGAGGTTCCCTAGAAGGACAGGGTCCTTAGTTTCAGAGCAGAGAATGTAGAGGACGCAACCGTCCGCCCAAGAATGGTGATTGTGGTAGACCCTTCGGACTAAACGTCAACTGTGGTGGGTTTACCGTCTTTCACTTCTCCTTGATTTCCTGGAGACCTACTTCCACTTTCTCCTCTCACTTTTTCGACCGAATTTTGAGTTGTAAGTTTTTTGATGTTAGTACCGTAGACCGGGGTAGTGTAGTACCGTCTATCTACCCCTTTTTTACCTTTGTCACCGTCTAAAATAAAGGAACCCGAGGTTTTATTGACGACGGACATTGACGTCGGTACTTTACCTTTCTGCGAACGAGAAACTTTCCTTTCGATACTGTTTGGATCTGTCGCATAATTTTTTGTTTCTATAGAAAACGGTTGTTTCCAGGTATATAAGTTTATATACCAACCTGGTATTTCTTCCGATCCATGGCTTCTTAAATACAAAAACTTGACACCACAATCTCTTCTAAGAACTCTCAGGGAATCTGACGTTCCTCTAGGTTGGTCAGGTAGGATTTCCTTTAGTCAGGACTTATAAGTAACTTTCTTGAATACGACTTCGACTTCGAGGTTATGAAACCGATGGACTACGTTTCTCGACTGAGTTATCCTTTCTGGGACTACGACCCTTTCTAACTTCCACCCTCCTCTTCCCCCGTTATCTCCTACTCTACCAATCTATCGTAGGGGTTGAGTTACCTGAACTCAAACATGTTTGAGGTCCTCTACCACTTCCTGTCCCTTCGGACCGGACGACGGCAGGTACCCCAGGGTTTTTCGACCCGTTCTGACTCTCTGTTTGTGTGTTACACAGTCACCCATCTTAATCCAGTCAAGTACTTGTACACCTACCCTTTTATTGACTATAAATAAAAGTGATCGAGATTGATGTTAAATCTTTAAGTCGTTAATTACATCGGTTGTGTCGTGTCATTGGAAAACCACGGACACTAAGTCAGCAATTATTCCTATGTCTACCATTTCCACTCTCTCCTCTCACTTTTTCAACCGAATCTCGAGTTGTAGGTCCTTTACTTCTAGTGCCATAGACCAGGGTAGTGAAGTACCCTTTATCTACCCCTTTGTCACCTTTGTCACAGTCTGAAACAAAAAACCCCGAGGTTTTAGTGACGTCTACCACTGACGTCGGTACTTTAATTTTCTACGAATGAGGAACCTTCTTTTCAATACTGGTTGGATCTATCGTATAAGTTTTCGTCTCTGTAATGAAACGGCTGATTCCAGGTAGATCAGTTCCGATACCAAAAAGGTCATCAGTACATACCTACACTCTCAACCTGACACTTCTTTCGACTCGCGGTTTCTTAACTACGAAAACTTGACACCACAACCTCTTCTGAGAACTCTCAGGGAACCTGACGTTCCTCTAGGTTGGTCAGGTAAGACTTCCTCTAGTCGGGACCCATAAGAAACCTTCCTTACTACGATTTCGACTTTGAGGTCATGAAACCGGTGGAGTACACTTCTCAACTGAGTAACCTTTTCTGAGACTACGACCCTCCCTAACCCCCGTCCTCCTCTTCCCCTGCCGTCTCCTACTCTACCGTCCTACCGTAGTGCCTGAGCTACCTGCACTCAGACCCACTTGAGACCCTCTACCACTACTTGTCCCTCCGGACCGCACGACACTAAGTACCCCAACGTTTCTCAGTCTGTGTTGACTCGCTGACTTGACTTGACTTGACTTGACTTCTTATGTCTACAAAGATATAATGTGATGTAAGAAACATTCATAGAGTTTTATAATAAATACAAGTACCTTTAAATATCATGGATAATCTAAAAGACTATTTAGAACAATAAAATTTTTCTTCGTGTAAATGATATATAGTATCATACAGTATTTAAAATTAATTAATGTCTTAAAATCGTATTAACTAAAGGAAACATTAGGATATTAAAAATAGAATCGGTAAATTTTTGTGTGGTCTCCTAGGTAGCGTATTTTTTCCAATCTTTGAGTTAGAGATCTTCACATAAACATACTGAAGTCACACTTTTTCCTAAAGAATTTGTTCTCTTTTTATTTCCTTTCTTACTATACTGGTCGTATCTCCTTTTCTTACTATTTAAACTGATCTAATCTTTGACATTTGAAAAGGGTAAAGTACGTAACCTCTTCCTTTACCGTTGGCTGAGGTCATAAGAACGGACCTCTTAGGGTCCCCGCCCCCTCGGACCACCCGACGGCAGATACCCCAGCGTGTCTCAGCCTGTGTTGACTCCGCTGAATCGCCATCGTATGGTTTCTACCAGGGACTTAATGACTGAATGTTAAAAAAAATAGAATAGTGTCATAGTGGTAGAAATAAAAGGTCCTCTGAGTCTCTTTCGGTGTTGTGACGAATAAGTCTCGGACCTAAACTTTGTGTAAAAAATTACAGAGTAGACGGGTAAATTACTATCGGCAGCATAAATATTGTGAGTGATTCTAAGTACCTCCCGACTGGTTTCTGTGAATAAGGAACCTTCTTTTCAATACTGGTTGGATCTATCGTATATGAGGTCATGAGAACGGACCTTTTAGGGTACCTGCCTCCTCGGACCACCCGACGTCAAGTACGCCAGCGACTCAGTCTGCGCTGACTCGCTGACTTGACTTGACTGACTGGTGCACGGTGGTAAGTTGTAAGTCCAGGAATGAGTGTACAGTGGCAAAGTCTTTCCGGAAGGGGACCGGTCGGTTAGAATAAAATAAAAAGAATTACCATGTTGGTGAAAAAATTTTCATAAAAATAAATAAATGAAGAAACCGTCTCGACACACCGTACGTCATAGAATCAAAGGACTGGTCCTTAGTTTGGGAACGAGGACGTGGCCCTCTGTCTCAGAATTGGTTACCGGAAGGTACCTTCAACGACTAGTCGCTGGACTTGTGTCGGCGTTACGCGGGAGAGTGTCTCAACCGCCGACCTCGGGCTTTGGGCCCGGTACCGTCTCGGCACGGGGGAGACTTCCGTCCCAGGCACCTGGGCACGGACAAGGAGGTCCGAGATGACCCTCGGACCTTGGACGGTAACGGGAACCGAACATCGGCATAGGGAGATTCGGACGGAGGTACCAGTGTCCCGGAGAGGGAACGGAGAGAGGCACCGACTTAAAGGAGAGGAAAGAGAATATTTCTGTGCTCAGGAACCTATGTCCAGAGTGGGGTTCGGGTCTACCGGAGCAGACGTTTCTCGAGTAAAGGTTTATTCCGGTGTACGTACCGGAAGTTCACCTGTACTTAAACCCCCCCTGTGGGACGTGAGGTCCCGAAGGGACCACCCCGTCACCATTTCTTAGGCGGCCGGTCACGTCCTCTGCGGCCTCTGCACCGAAGGTAGGGACCCAACCCTTCTAGGGGACCTCTTCCTGTACCGTTGGGCGAGCTCACAAGAACGGACCTCTTAGGGGACCTGTCTCCTCGGACCACCCGATGTCAGGTGCCTCAGTGTTTCTCAGTTTTTTAGTCGAAGGGTCCCAGTACCTCATTCGCCGAGCTCGCCCAGACGAAAGTGGTGCGAAGGACGGTGAGTCAAAAGAGGTGAACACCTTAACTTAGTCCCAAAATAATGGAAGTTTAACGACCTGCGTTCGCAGGATTGTCGTAAAGTCTGTGATCCCGGGGCCTTTAGAGTAAAGACGACCAGGTCCGGGAGGTCCCTCGTCGCGAAAAAGTGTGAAAGATCCAGGAACCTTTACGCGAAGGTCTCCGGTCAAGGGACCGACCCTCTAGAAAGGTCCAGTATGGGAGTCAGTGACAGGGATTACTTAGAAAGGCTCGGACCACAGACAGAACTTGGACTTTTGTCCTTGTCGACGAAGGGTAACCACAGATTATTCCTTCAACCCTTGTCTCAGGACTCCGAGTCAATGTTTTATGACTTTCGTTTGCGTGTGTTTTATTAGGTTGTCCTCGAAGAGACCGCCGAGGTCCTCAATCCTTGGGCGGACGGCTACGTCGCCTGGGTCCGAGGTAGGGACCAGGTCCTTCTAGGGTGTTCGACGGTGACGCTTCGGACGTGAGATCTCGTGTGCGAGGTTTGTTCCCTTCGGTGGGCCTATGCGTCGGGCGCGGGGCGTCACCTCTCGTGGGGCGAGCGGCGCTGTCTCCTTTGGGTTCACGCCGGCGCCTCTGCGCACGTCGGTTTTTGCGTGAGCGGTCAATTAAAAATTTCTTAGACTGTTTCACACGTTGGTTGGTATAGGGTGAGGAAAGAGCCCGGCCGAGTAATAAGGAAGTGCAAACGAATTTTCGGGTGGGGCAAAACGAAAGGCCTAACCGAGACGGATTGCGGGACACACCTAAAGAAGGAAAGGGTTCTTCTTAACATTTGGTGCGTTGTCTCGACGAGAGAGGAGGAAACATACTGTTAAGTGGTAGATTACGCACAGTGACTCTAGATTTGAGTGGGCCCTTTTTAAGAGAAAATAAACTTATCAAAGGAAGAGAGATGACATTAGACAAATGGTCGATTCGATTCGGTCGTGGATCCAAATTATTTAAACGGACGGACGACAGGTGGTTCGAACGAAGAGAGGTCTGGAAACGTGATCGAAAAGGGAGACAACTCTTGATGAAAAGGGGTACCTAAAAAAAAAAAGTTTTTAATTCCATTGTAAGAAAATAGTGTATTCAATGTGTCCACGTTATTATAAAATGAAGATATTATTATAAAATAAAGATATATGGGACCCGAAAGGACTACAGAGTCACCATTCATTAGGTGGGAGGTTACGTCAAACTAGGGACCTAGCCCTTCTAGGGGACCTCTTCCTTTGCCGTCAGGTGAGGTCATAAGAACAGACCCTATAGGGTACCTGGCTCCTCGGACCACCGGATGTCAGGTACCCCAGTGTTCTCAGACTGTGTTAAATCACTGATTTGTCACTGTTGTGTATGGAATGCCACACTAGTTGTCGTTCTTCCCGGGTGGGTAGTGCTGTCCCAACCAGGGGAAATGAGTAAGGTAGGGAGGGGTGGTGTGGGCGGTGTGAGGAGAGAGACCCCTGGTAATAAGAAAAGAGACATAGATTCACAAACAAAAGCAAACCAAACAAGTAAACAAAAGCAAAAAACAAACAAACTGAAAAACGTAAAGTGTAAACGTACCTTAGTATACCATGGACTCCTATGCCTCCTTTTCCTTGGGAGGACGTGACAACCATCCGTACACTTGACCACGTCGGGGATACCTTCTGTCACCCTTCCAAGGGCTTTTTTTAATTCTTATCGATGGTATATTTAGGTCTTTAAGACCCATAAATAGGGTTCTTGTACTTTTGTGACCAAAGTTGTATACGTGAGAATGCGAGTAATTAATGTTATCGGTTCCAGACCTTTGTTGAATCTCACTTTCACAATCAACGAGTCAGCACAGGCTGAGAACTGTGGGGCACCTGACATCGGGTGGTCCGAGGAGACAGGTACCCTATCTGGTCCGTTCTTATGACCTCACCCAACGGTAAAGGAAGAGGTCCCCTAGAAGGGTTGGCTCCCTGACTTGGACCCAGAGGACTTAACCTCCGTCTAAGAAACGACAGACTCGGTGTTCCTTTCTCAGATTCACGAGTAGTTATCTACTTACTTATTTCTTCTGCGTACATACATATATATTTGTGTGTATATGCTACCTTACAATAAGTCGGTATTTTTCTACTTTCGAACGATAACCGTAATTCACCTACTTTGAACTCCTATGATGCGATCCCCTTTGTTCAGTCTCCCTCTTTCTGTTTGTGAGGACACCTAAAACACCGGCAAAGGAGTGAGGAAGCCAGGGGACGCGGAGACAGCGGAAGTGTCTGAGCACGGCGCTGACCAGGAATTTACCTCGCTCCGGACCACGGGTGGTGGTCGAAGATGCAGGGAACCAAGGACGAATTACAGAGGACTCAGCAATATGCAACTAGACCCGAAAACAGACGAGAGGAGTTGTTCCTAGAGCCGAAGTGCTCTCGCCCCGACAGGACCAGACAAGACACGGGGCGGCACAGGGACCTTGTGTCGCATCGTCGTCCGACACTCGGCAAGGCTCACGAGTGAAATCCGACTCGCGAGTCATGTGTAAACATATTTATTCACTGGAGTTTAAAATCAAATCTGTAACTCAGATAAGCATAAAGGCAGAGACACGGGTAAAAGGGTTCCCTCCGTTTCCTGCGAGACACGAAACAGACAGGAGTTCCAGAACGTCGCCCCCTGCAGTAGATCGACTCCTTCCTTAAAACTGGGAGCCGTAAATGTAGTTCGGAAGGAACTACACCCCCACCGTCCTCGGGGAAAGTCTCAGACTACGTTTCCTATTTTGAAGAGAAAGACCTTACGAAACGTATACTAGCTTCAACCCACCGTCTCGAAGTGCTCGTGGGGGGTCGGGGGACGACGGGCGGAAGGTCCAAGTTTACACGGAAGGGGTCTCGATTGTAAACAACTCACGTACTTATTACATACAATAGTCAACAGTCGATATATGGTTTACATAAGTAAAGGATCCCGACATTGTTTCATGGTGTTAACCCTACCGAATTTTGTGTTTTTTAGTAAGAGAGTGTTAGGACGTCCCACCTTCAGGTCTCAGTCATAGCGACCTGACTTTGGTTCCTCACCCGTCCTGTGCGGGGGAGCCCTCCAGGACCCCTTTTTAGGCGAGGAACGAGGAAGCCAAAGACCCCCAAGGGCCGTAGGGAGTCAGACCCCAACGTGGAGGGTCTAGAGAGGAGGTACTCGTGAACTGGAAGAGGACACATCCTCATTCTGGAGGGAGAATATGTGTAAGAACCCGAGGGGACCCCCAGGTCACCAACTCTTAGGCGGACGGTTGCGTCCCTTGTGTCCAAACTAGGGACCAGGTCCTTCTAAGGTGTACGTCGCCCCGTTACTTTGGGGGTTCGGTGTCGATGGCTTCGTAAGGGTGGACCTCGGGGCCGAGACGTTGTTCTCCTCTGTGACGTCACTCCTCGGGAGAGTCCCTTGTTTTCAGTCGGAGGACAGTGGGGTTGACCTCTGTCGGGTGCCTCGGTGCTTCCGGGTAGTGTCGGGTTTCGTTAGTTGATTATGCGCTTATGTAATTTTTGTACCTCATACGCCACGTTGGTCTTAAGTGTCTGTAATAAAATTCGTTTTGTACAATAACGTAAATCCCAAGTGGTACCTTTACACCCCACTGGTAGAAAGGTAGAGTTCTAGTAATCGAATTAGTGAAGACGTTTCAAGAAAATTTTTTCTTTGGAAATATTCTGTTGCACACACACGAGGTCTCTAATAATGGACTATAGGTAATCATAATAAGTAACTCCCCTAGAGAGAAGGTGGACGATGTGGTTTATTTCTTTTAGTACCGTATTTACTTTTGTGTGTCTCTTAATAAACCCCTAAAAGTGACTCAAGACTTAGGCTCACACTGATTTAAAGGTCACAAGTGTCATAAATTTTATTCCTTCGGTCTCCCACTTTCTATCTGTGGGAGGGGTAGGTTGACGGGGAGGTGGGTGGGGGTGGTCCGCAACAAATTTTCAGTGTCCTCCTTAAANTTTACTTTTGTGTGTCTCTTAATAAACCCCTAAAAGTGACTCAAGACTTAGACTCACACTGATTTAAAGGTCACAAGTGTCATAAATTTTATTCCTTCGGTCTCCCACTTTCTATCTGTGGGAGGGGTAGGTTGGCGGGGAGGTGGGTGGGGGTGGTCCGCAACAAATTTTCAGTGTCCTCCTTAAAGTCCAACGGACCCCTGGTCTGGGTTTATTCTCCCACGTCAGTCTCGACAAATTTACCGAGGTATTCGCTCACACAGGTGATGACAGTTATCCGTCCACTCTCGGTCAAACAGAATTACGTGGCCACGGGTAAAGGTAACGCTCAATTGTCATACATTTCATGAGGGTGGAAGGGTCACGGGGTCTCCGTCGAGGTTTTTATTAGATGGACGACATTTGGACCACTGACAGCTCCTCCTCTTTATCCCAAATTTCGGCATCGAGGCTCCGTTATGGTCCTCGGACTCGTCTCAGTAGTTCTGACTCACCGTTCGGAAAAGACTCTTCCCGCCAACCTAAAGGTAGTCGACGGGGGAGGGGCCCCACAATTAATTTTATTGGCTCTCTCGTAATCTGATCTCCCAGTGTCGACGGAAAAGAAGAACCGCTCAATTCCCCCGGAATAACAACAGACCAGACATTCAGCGCAGGTTGAGACGGTGGGATACTCGACGTCGTACGGTCCGAAGGGACAGGAAGCGATAGAAGACCTCCGACGAGTTTTAGGCAACTGAACCACTACGGTAGGTCGGTAGAGTAGGAGACAGTAGGGAAATGGAGGACAGAAGTCAGAAAGGGCCGCAGTCCCCAAAAGGGTTACTCAGTCGAGAAGTGTAGTCCACCGGTGTCATAACCTCGAAGTCGTAGTCAGGAAGGTTACTTATGAGTCCGGACTAAAGGAAATGTCAACTGACCAACCTAGAGGAACGTCAGGTTCCCTGAGAGTTCTCAGAAGAGGTTGTGGTGTCAATCTTTCGTAGTTAAGAAACCACGAGTCGGAAGAAATACCAGACTGAGTGTAGGTATGTACTGGTGTCCCTTTTGGTATCGAAACTGATGTGTCTGGACACAACCCTTTCATTACGCAGACGAAAAATTATACGACACACGCAAGAAGTCTCAAAAAGAAGGTTCCTCGTCCGTAGAAAATTGAAGGAACGACGTCAGTGACAAGTGTCACTAAAACCTCGGGGGTTTTATTTACCCCGACTTATAAATAGGTTGTAGATGGACCAGGGAATTTATTCCCGTGATGCGGTAACCCGTGATGCGGTAGCCCATGATGCGGTAGCCCATGATGTGGTCATGAAACCGTGGACTACGCTTCTTGACTGAGTAACCTTTTCTGGGACTACGACCCTTTCTAACTTCCGCCCTCTTCCCCTGCTGCCTCCTACTCTACCGACCTACCGTAGTGGTTGAGCTGTCTGTACTCACACTCATTTGAGGCCCTCAACCACTACCTGTGCCTCCGGACCGCACGACGTCAGGTACCCCAGTGTTCCTCAGCCTGTGCTGACTCGCTGACTTGGCTGACTAACTGGCTACGGTAGCATAAGACGTCACAACTGTTGGCAGTGCATGGGGATTAAGGAGATTCGCTAGTCCGTCTACTGAAAGAAGACAGAGAAGACAGTTTGTGTGTTTTCTGAAGAGGTCCTCCGAGTGACCCGGACCCGGGACTCGGACCGTGGCTATAAACTGTCTACTCTTGGTCTGGGAGACGAACTCCTGGGGTGCCGGACCTCGTTCGCCCTTTGACATGCATCGACCGTAAACCTCACCCCGGAAAGGTCTACGAACCTTAGGGGCAATCTCGGGTTCCCCTCCCGTTAGTAAGAAGACTCCTTTTTCTACGAGGTCTTCAGAGGACACGACACTTGGGCACACTCCGTCCTTGTTCCAGACACCGTCGTGACTCGGTACGACGACACGACCTTGGACTCCGGTTTCCTTTCTTTAGTCCCCAGGACTAAGAATCGAGAAATTATTATTATCAGTAGCTCTACAGGGACCACCAGGAGACAATCCTGTAACACGAAGGTGGTGCGGGTCTCCCGTACCCAAGCTAGGGACCAACCCCTTAATCGAAGGGTGTACGGAGCTCAGCACCGGGGTTTTATCTTTTGTTTACTTGTTTTTATTATTGTCATTGGAACTACGGTCCGAGTCCGGTGAAGAGGAATGGCATCCCCTGACCCTCTTCTATTGCACGATAGAAGAGTGACTGAGTCCAACACCTGCCTACACACTTTATACGTCCACCCTTGTACCTCCTCGTAGAGGAGGAAGGACAGGTGGGTAGATCCCTAGTTTGGGGGACACGGACGGGACGTCCATCCAAGAAATAGTGACTCGGTATATGAAGTTAAAAAAATTACATAAAAAAATTAAATTTTTTACGTTTTTTTTTGAAATAATTTTTTTTGACAACGTTACCAAATTCTCTTTTTCATTCACCCAGTCACGATTTCATACCAAGTGTCATCTTTCAATGGAAAAAGGGACGTCCTTAAACCCATTATTTTATAATACACACTTAAAAATAATAACGTTTTACTTCACCAAGTAGATTTGATTGGGGGGTTTAGACTTTAGTGACTCGTTTAAATTTGTCTTGTATCCTCTAGTTTTTATTAGGGTGAAGACCTGGTGAAAACGAACTTGGACCGGTGTATAATCGTAGTGACCCCTCCAAACATTTTTATGACTACCGACCCGGGGCGGACGTCTCCAAGACTAAATTGACTAAACCTCACCCCGGCTGTCGTCATAAAAATTTTGTGTAGGGGTCTGCCAAGATTACACGTCGGCCTCACCTCTTGGTGGTCTGGTAACTTCATTTAACGGTCGGTCGAGTATTAAGAATTGACAGAAATTTTTAGCGTCGCGGACGACTCGGTGGTCGTGACTCAACGGCACGAGAAGACGTCGACCAAATGGTTCCCGAGAGAGAAAATGAAAAACAACTGTATGTGACAGGTGTGTCTTGACCTAGCATTCACACATCAAGTCGCGTAAAAGTGGTTGACCTACGTCGGTGTAGTGGTCGTGGTTGTGGTCTTTGTCTCGAGACGGCACAGGCGTCCTCGTGGGAACGAGTAAGGTCTAACAGGGCGTCACAGAAGTGAATGGAAAAACCACGATTAAGAGTGATCCATAAACTCAACATTGGTCATCTCTAGAGGTATTATTCAAAGGAATTAAGTAGACAGTGTGGAGATCGAGTAAGATTTTAAACACACCTTCATAATCACTTTCAACTTTCACAATCCCGAAAAAAAAACGAGTCAACACAGGCTGAGAAACGTTAGGACACCTGACATCGGGTGGTCCGAGGAGACACGTACCCCTAAGAGGTTCGTTCTTATGACCTCACCCAACGGTAAGAGAAGAGGTCCCCTAGAAGGGTTGGGTCCCTAACTTGGGTCCAGAGGGCGTAACGTCCGCCTAAGAGATGGGATCAATCGGTGTTCTACAAACAGTGGGTCCGACAAATGTTGTCTTTCCTTACCCCTCTTCCTTCATGTCGATTTATAGCTTAGTGTCCTAAGTTAGTATGTAAAAAAATTAATTATTTTTTAAAAATTGTAAGTATATTCTGACAAGTCAAACATACGATATTTAATCTATCAAGTAAACGAGTCAGTACAGGTCGAGAAACGTTGGGGTACCTGACGTCGTACGGTCCGAAGGAACAGGTAGTGGTTGAGGACCTCAAATATGTTTGAGTACAAGTAACTCAGTCACTACGGTAGGTTGGTAGAGTAAGGGACAACAGGGGAAGAGGAGGACGGGAATTGGAACGGGTCGTAGTTCCAGAAAAGTTTACTCAGTCGAGAAGCGTAGTCCACCAGTTTCATAACCTCGAAGTCGAAGCCGTAGTCAGGAAGGTTACTTATAAGTCCTCACTAAAGGAAATCCTACCTGATCAACTCAGAGGAACGTCAGGTTCCCTGAGAGTTCTCAGAAGAGGTTGTGGTGTCAAGTTTTCGTAGTTACGAAGCCACGAGTCGAAAGAGATATCAGGTTGAGAGTATAGGTATGTACTGATGACCTTTTGGTATCGAAACTGATGTGGCTGGAAACAACCGTTTCATTACAGAGACGAAAAATTATACGACAGATCCAACCAGTATCGAAAAGAAGGTTCCTCTTCCGTAGAAAATTAAAGTACCGACGTCAGTGGTAGATGTCACTAAAACCTCGGGTTCTTCCATTTCAGACAGTGACAAAGGTAACAAAGGGGTAGATAAACGGTACTTCACTACCTTGGCCTACGGTACTAGAATCAAAAGACTTACAACTCAAAATTCGGTTGAAGAAGTGAGAGGAGAAAGTAGTTTCCGAGAAATCAAGGAGAAGTGAAAGACGGTATTCCTACGACAGTACACGTATAGACTCCACTAACTATAAAGAGGGCCGTTAGAACTAAGGTCGAACACGAAGAAGGTCGGGTCGCAAAGAGTACTACATGAGACGTATCTTCAATTTATTCGTCCCACTGTTATATGTCGGAACTACATGAGGAAAAGACTGAACCTTGGTCAGACAACGATCCCATTATCCTATTTCTTTCTACAAACCGTTTTTTTATTTCTATTTAAAAGGGTCGTCTTGAGACAGTACCTACTTAAAACAGGGGAGGAGGGAGTAAGCATTCAGGATTGAGTGATGAAGTCTTACGCTGTGGTAAACCTCTATTCCGGAAAGTTCTTCACTAATTCAATCTTACTCCGACATTCGTACCTGGGATTACGTCATACCCACCTCAGGTAAATTTTTCTCCTCTAGTTTGGGTTTGGACGGGTCCTACTGGTGCGTTTCTGCGTCCCTCTTCTACCGGTAGGCGTTTGGTTCCTCGTGCGAGTGTCCCCTTCGGCTCGGGGCCGTGTAACTAACACCTGAAGATCGGAGGTCTTGATGCTCTTTTATTTAAAGACACCACACTCGGTGGTTAGACACCATAAACACACATAGTAAACTTAGTCGTCAAGGAAGAGGTCCATGTCTGAAATCTCTTTGAGAGTGTTTACATTCTCGTTTCTTCTTCGTGTGACACAGAGACGTCACGACTAAGAGTATCCTTTTTTTTTTTTTTTTTGTTGAATCGACGTTAAATTTATAGGCGGTACTCACCTTATTTATTTACGTAACGTGCATAAGGAGGTTGCGAGATAATGTGACGCCAATTTGCCTTACTTGATCTATGCGTTGTTGGATTTATGTAAAGAGTTTTAAATAACGACTCACGTTTTGTCGATCAATGTCTTTCTATTTAGGTGACACTATCGTAAATAGAATTTTACGACTTTTTGATCTCTTCCCCGAAAGGACCACAGAGTCGCCATTCCTTAGACGGACAGTTAAGCCCCTGTACCCAAGCTAGGGACTAGACCCTTCTGGGGTGTACGGTGCCAGGTTGTTTCGGGTAACGGTGCTGAGTCGGACACGGGATCTCGGACCCTTGACGTTTACGACTCGGGTGCACGGTGTTGGCGGCTGCGGGCTCACGGGACCTCGGTCACGAGGCGTCGCTCTCTTTCGTGGCGTCACTCTTCGGACGTGTGGCGTCGGTCTCTTTCGGGCACCCGTTGTTTCCGGTCGTGTCCGGAGACGTCCTCTCCCTATTTGACGTTAAGATGGTGACAAACAAAATAGTCTTTCCTCGGCATCGTTCATACTGTGTCACAATTGTAAACGACAAAGACTCCCTCTCCACGTACCTACACAATAGGAGACGACAAAAGATACCAAATACTTAAACATTTTTTTTTTTTTTTAGGGTGTCATCTACCTGACTACTTTCTTTATGTATGTTATCTTCTCAAAATAACGGTTTGACCTTATGTCTCTTCTCGTTAGGTTAGTCTGTAACACGTTTTGAGGTCCATAACTTTTTACCCTCTTTTTTTTACACTTAGTTAATTCCATCTTGGTTCTCAAGGATGGAGACAGAGTTTCTTATAGGTCTTCCTCTTACATATCTCTTTTATTATTTTATTTGATATAGGGGTTAAAAGTTTCGATTTCTCTCTTAGTTCAGAAATATAAAATCATACTACAGTTTTCGATAACTTTTCTTTGTACCCCTTCTCTCAGACCTCCTGGGTCGTGATCTGTATAATCATTGTATGTCTTTTTTTAGGGTCTGTCTTTTTTGAAATTATCAAATAGTAGTTTCCTTCTTCTTTGTCTACCTGTACTCTGAAGAGTTCAGGTTACTCATATGTTAAGACATTCAATGTTACGGTATCTTAAGACACTCGTTTTACAATAGATTCTTTAATTGAAATCTGCCCGTTCCTGGATCCTCCATAGCGAGGTACTTGGGAAAGACTTTCTAAGAGATGTCCTATATGAGGTTTTCATCCCTTTTACTTGGGTTCTTTGTCCCTTCACCTACGTTCGTTGTCACTACATGTTTCTTTGGTCATTTCAGGTCTTCTAGTGGTTTACATACCGCTACCTCGAATTACTTATCAACTCTTTTTTGAGGTTGACAAGTTAAGTTTCTCAAAAGTTGTTTAGAACCCTTGACCACTTACCGCTTAAGTACCTCTCCTTTCTTCTGTACTGTTTTACAACTCCAGATCGGAAGACTTACCCCTATCTGTTACGTATAATTAACGAAAACTATAGTCACCTTTATATATGTGAGTCGATACGATTCATTTTACATTTTTTGTTTACGAACTTCTTTTATTACTTTAGTCTTACATATAAATCGTTTGACGACGACGACGACGACGATTCAGCGAAGTCAGTACAGGCTGAGACACACTGGGGTATCTGTCGTCGGGTGGTCCGAGGGGGCAGGGACCTTAAGAGTTCTGTTCTTGTGACCTCACCCAACGGTAAAGGAAGAGGTTTCGTACTTTCACTTTTCACTTTCACTTCAGCGAGTCAGTACAGACTGAGAAGCGCTGGGGTACCTGACGTCGGGTGGTCCGAGGAGGTAGGTACCCTAAGAGGTCCGTTCTCATGACCTCACCCCACGGTAACAGAAGAGGCTAAATCGTTTGATGATTTCCTATTTATCATCATTTCCTTTTTTTCTTTGATCAGTTAGATAATGTCAAACTGAGGAAGAAGGGGAATGGAAGTTTCACTTTTTTGTTTACGAGTTTTGGTCTCACTAAGATGTTTCCATTGAGTCCAAACTAAAATTAGTGGATCGTCGACAAAGAAGTCATTGACGTATTCTCCTTTAGGGATTCGGTCACCAAGAGTCCCAAACATATTTATCTCTGCCACCCCGGGTTGGGAGTCTTGAAGACTGAGTCACTTAAACCATACCCCTGGTTTTTAAACGTAAAGATTGTTCAAGGGTCCACTACACCAGGTCTCTGGTGTGAAACTCTTGGTGACAGGGGTAATGTGTGGTGACAGTCATAAACCACTAAAAGGTGAAAGAAAAGCACGAATAGCTTCTCGTGTCAAGACCCTGGGTCACTTCCCTCCCGACTAGGATGTTTAAGGACTAATGGTTCTTCTCCATTAAAAACTAAGTCTTCTTACAACAAGTTCTTTCGGACGAAGACCTCCGTGTTCAACCTAGGGACCCAACCCTTCCAGGGGACCTCTCCCTTTACCGTCGGGTGAAGTCATAAGAACGGATCCTTTAGAGTTCCTACCTCCTCGGACCGCCCGATGTCAGGTACCCCAGTGGTTCTTAGTCTGTACTCACTCGCTGAATTGTCCTTGTCGTTTTAGAGATTAGTAGATGTATCGTGGTATAATTGTTGGATCCCGTGTTCCAGGGTCCCACTATTTAGTATATTCGTGTTGAAAGGATCGGTAATTATGTATAGACAGGAATTGTGACAAATTTTTTCTTTCTTCTTCTTTCGGACAAAGACTACTTCCTTACAGGATTCACTTTCTCTTTCAACGAGTCAGTACAACCTTAGAAACGTTGGGCCACCTGATATGTCGAGTACCGTAAGAGGTCCGGTCTTACGAGCTCACCCATCGGAAAGGGAAGAGGTTCCCCGGAAGGGTTGGGTACCTAACTTGGGTCCAGAGAACGTAACGTCCGCCTAAGAAATGGTCGACTCGGTGTTCCCTTCGGGCTTTACAGGATTTCATTAAAAAATTTTGATTCATTTTCCTGCTCCTCCCGTCAACGTCTTCGGTCCGGTAAGTGCACCTTTACGACCATCTGGTACGGATCCTTGTTGGAAGAGAATGAGCCCGTATTTTATTCGTAAGAGACTGTAAGTGTCCAGTAAAGTATTTGGTGAATTCTTCAAGACTCCAACGGTTCACCTAATCTGTCTTGAGAAACAAAGTCGAAAAATTTTGGGATGTAATTTTATCTGAACTCGGTTTTTTTTTTTTTTCACACAATAAATAGGGGACATTGAATTTGGGGTTCCCAACAATTGACATCCGGATTCACCTGGGTCCATAAGTTTACTAACATAGTCCCGAGGTCGAGAGAGAGAGAGAGACGAGACAAAAGGAGACCCTACGAAGTGAGATCCACCGGTAAATTGTGAGTCATCCCAGCCCCTCGACCTTTGAATATTATCGGAATTATCGTTCTTGGGATCATCCTTCTTTTGAGGAAGAAAGGTGTAGTGGTCGGTCTTAGGGTCCAAACTGAGGGTAACCGGTCAGACGTTCGTTCACGGGTAGTTGTAGCTCGGTTAGGTACGGGTCTTCTACGAGACGAAGAAGTCTAGAGACGAGACTAACCGATCTGGTCGAGTGTCCCCACACCGGTCGGGGCGAGGTTAGTCTTAATGACTCGCACCCCCTCCGGTCCGAGGTGTCTTCTCACGCCAATGTTTTTCGTTCCCTCCTCGGGCCCGGCTGTTTTCATTAAACGCTAGGGTCCCGACAAAAATAGAACAGTCTAATTATCATGTAATTTATTTCATTCTATTTATGTTAATGATACATTAAAGTACTAGTAAAGGACTTCCTTTCTGGTAAAATTTGTACCTTGTTTTTGTCTTATCTTTAATAGGTTTCTCTCGCAAGAGAAAATAAATTTATGTCCATCGAAATATGTTTCGAACTATGTAAAAGGAGAAAAGTGTTTTTGCAACGAGTCCATCTTTTACGTAAATGAAAGACACAGGGGTTGAGGGTGGGTGGTTGTCCGTGACACGGATCTCCGACGTTTTTATAAAATTAAAGAAAATTTTGACTCAATTTTATTACTTTCAACGAAATTATATACTAGTGCTTAGGCTCGATATAATATGAGTAGAAATATGGTTACGTTAGTATGTTATATTAAATTAAAAAAAAATTACCTTCTGTTCCGGGTACTTCCGTTTACACGGAACCTGGGTCTTCTCAATATTATGTCAGGATGGACGTAGAGGAAGGGAGTTTCGGGAAAAACTGTAAAGACTTCCACTTACAAAACAGTAGAGGTCTTTTCAGTCGACACGTGGGTACAACCGTAATGACACATTGGGAGGGGCTCCTCGTTGACTCAGAGATGTACCGAACGAATCCCCCCAAACGGACCACCAGGTCACTGATCCTGGGACACGAGGGTCACTTCCCCCAGACCCAAACTAGGGACCAGTCCCTTGATCTAGGGTGTACAACGACGTTGATTTCTAGGTCCGACGACGTCGCTTCTGTCTTAGGACGTACGACGTTCATTCTGGCCGTGTCGATTTATTTATTAGTTTTGTTAAAAATTTTTTACGAATTACCCCTGTACCCCGTCGATGGTCTCCATTCTGTCCCCGTTCTCTACCGAACCACACACGACCTTACCTTAAGGGAGGTGTTAGGATAAGAAGTTTTAGTAAAAAGTAAGATTATGGATGCGGAGTAAGGGACCACAAAGGGAGGTACGGTCCATGTCCGTTCGATTCTCGTTAAACAGGTCCGGAGAACTCAACCGAGAGGGGTCGGGGAGTGGTGGTTGACTCTGGGAGTCGCCACTCGACTGAGGGTGTAAGTGCATTCTCTCTTCCCTTCGAACTTTGGTTCGAACTTGGGTCCGGTTGGGTTTAGGTCTCGGTCCTAGAATTTACGACGCGGTGTACCGAAGGTCGAAAAGACTTCGGGGCCGAAGGCACAAGGAGGACCTCACCTTCCCCTCCGTCACCAGCCACCCACACCACCCCACCCACCTTCAGGGAAGAAGACTCCGGGACATAGGAAACAGGGGATGGTCTAACCACATAAAGTACCCTTTCTTGTGTAACAGAAGCATTTCGTTACTGAGTATTTCAGTTTTAAAGGATGCAAGAGTCTGACTAATAAAGGTCCGTATAAGAAAAAACAGGAAAGTGGACATGAGATTAAAAAAGACAGATCACTGAGGATGTCGTTCGAGGGTAATCGAGTCTTTCGGTAGATGGGTGAGTCGACTCGAACTGAGTGCGTGGGATACAAATAGGGGCACCGAGGCCCACGAGTGCAGAAGGGGGTCTGTAGCAGGCACCCGGAGGTCCCGTGGCCGTTGCCGTAGGACTTGAGGGGAGGTGACTATGGGGAAGGGCCTACGGACGTGAGTCCGACGATATTAATTTGTTTGTCCCAATAAACACTGTAGGACCAAATGTGTAGTTGTTCGATAAAAGAGACTAAAACGATACCTACCTAAACGAGACGAATGTAGTTTGTTTTTGTCGAGCGGGGTTTTACGTCTTACTCGTTCCGTCTCCTCTGTCCCGGCCCGTCAACGGAACAAGGGACCTCCGGTGTAGGTCGGAACGGAAAGGGTCTGAAGGACGGAGTCCCCTCGGGCCGACCCACTGAGTCCCCGTCTGTCGACGCCTCCCAGTCTCAAAACTCGCCCTCCTCTGTGTCTGGGTACCTCTCCAGTCTGCCCTCGAAGGACACCGAAGGTCTGATTTGTCGGATCGTCTCGTCATCTTGAGAAGCCCCAAGGCAGACGTCCGTACAGGATCCGTCCTGGGAGACCGGAGCCAAAGATCTTTCGGTGGGAGACATCCGAACGAGGCACCGGGTGTAGGCGACCGTCCCGACCCCGACCCCGACCGAGGTGCCGGGTGGCGGAGGAGGCAGACGGACGTCCTCCCACCGGCGGACACGGTGTCGTCCTGAAGACTTTCCGATTCACGAAGGACGGCGAACCGTTAAATCTACCCGCCTCGGAGCGACAGAAGGTCTTCTCAGGAGTTTACCGAGGAACCGGAAAGATTTAGGAGGACTTAGGACGGGACAGATGGATACGGGAGGTAGAGTGGGGCGAGGGGTGGGGTCCTTGTTTGGGCAATCTCGAAACGTTTACGTGCGAAACCTGTTCGGGGAGAAAACTGGTACCTGTCTGAGAGAGGTCGGGGGAAACGCACAAAGGAGAGTTCAACAAGGAAGGGACCAAAGGAGAGGTGGGAACTGGTTCGGGAGGAGAGAGAGACAAGACAGACAGGTGTGGGGGTAGACGGAATGTCTGCCAACCGTGACCCGGTGCCACTGGAACGAGCGACAGTCCGGGGTCCAAAACAGGTGTGCGGGCTGTGTAGAGTTCAGGAGGTTCTACATCAGATTTGCTTACTTACTGAGAGGAAACACAGGTCGTAGAGGACGTCTCATTGACCGAGAAAAATGTTTCGGGTCCACACTTTCGTCTCCGGTGCAACAACGAGGGACGACCTTTGTCGAGTTCCTAGGTGGGTGTAATCTTCTGTGTTTAGGTGACACCGTCAGCCTTGATCCTTCCCGAACTGAGACGTACTGGCGGAGGGGTCTGTGTCGACGCAAAGGGTTTACCCCTTACTTTCCATGGTGTCCTGGGCTTCCTCCCCTCGGATGTCCTAGGATGAATGTAGTTCATACGTCTCCCGATTTTATTTGTCTACGACAATCGTCAGTCCTCGCCCGAAGGGGACCTCAGTGCACCACTCCCCCACACCAGACGGAGGCCCAGACCCTCGACCCGTGAGTCCTCGTCGGCCTCTCCAGGGACTCGACACGCGACCTCACCCGCGGAAAGAGAGAGTACATAGATCCTTATGTATAGTGTATATGTATGGAACAGTGCTCCCGAGGGTTTGTCCTTCCGAACACTATGGGGTAGACACCGTTCGGAGTTGAGGCACCGGCCCCGTCACCTGTCCTTCCGTGACAGGTGAGAAGGGAGTAGGGGACCGCCCCCAGTCGGTCCGACTCTTCGCTACCGGTCGGGGCTCGGGGAAACAGGCTGAGTCGCTCCGAGAACTCTAATGGGGAGTCCCGACTACAGTGTCGGTCGGTCCTGGGACTAGGAAGAGGAGAACTTTCCCGAAGGCTACGAAGGTCCGGTCCTTGTAAGTAAACGACGAAAGACGAGGACTAAATGGTCGTAACACTCTTCGACCGACTCTTGTGAGACGTTCCACTCACTACTTCACCTCGTAGTACTATGTCCCGTTCCCCCTCGGGTCCTTCTGGACGACGGAGAGGTGGGGTGGGGGGACCGGTGTGTCGGACCCCGTCCTGTCCCTCGGGAGACCCGGAGTCGGAGACGGACGACATCTCACTCCTCCGAGACCGTACAGCCCGTCCGACGCCCGGACCCTCCGCCCTCCCCGGGCCCGTCCACGGACCTTTACCCGGGACACGCGAGCCAGCTCCGAATCTGAGTCTCCTCCGACCGTCGGGAGACGAAGTATTGGGACACCACGAGAAAACGACCCCGACGGCCTTGGAGTATGGGGTCAGACCCCCGGAATGTGGTGTCGGAACAGAGTGCCACGACCTCCAATCTTCAGTCTCTAGTCCCACGGCCGACCGAATCGAGGAAGGTGCCCGGGACTCCCTGTTAGACAGGGTTCGGAGAGTGGTGGGAGACCCTGTAAGGAACTAACCATCCTCGTAGTGTGCTAGGGTGGGGAAACACGCGAGTCGTAGGAATGACTCATGCATAGGCACAGGGTTAAGAAGGAGGAGTAATTCTGTGGAGCACCCCGAAGGGACCACCAGGTCGTCGATTCTACGGTGTGTCCGGGTTTCGTTCCGGGGCCCAAGTCAGGGACCAGTCCCTTGATCTAGGGCGTCCGACGTCGATTCTGGGTCACGTCGGTTTGTTTCTTTCTTTTCCCCATTTTTCTGTTCTGTGGTCAGCATAACGTAAACCCCGGGTTGAGTGAGATCACACTGGGGTCGAATTGTTTGACATAGAAGTTCCAGGAAGAAGAGTTCACTCCAGTGTCAGATTTCACAACACAATGAGTGAGTCAGCACAGGCTGAGAAACACTGGGGGTACCTAACATCGGGTGGTCCGAGGAGACAGGTACCCAACAAAATCCGTTCTTATGACCTCACCCAACGGTAAAGGAAAAAGGTCCACTGGTCCTTAAGGTGCATACTTAAACCTTCCCTGTGTCAAGTTGGACCCTGTTCCATTAGTCGACGAAGACTGGAGGCAGAGAAACGGAGATTTACTGCTACTAGAACTCCCGACTTACCGTGTTCTGCGTACTTCCAGGGATTGTGTGACATGATCCACGAAACGTCTCGCCCCTGCGCCAGGAGTCGCCTCCACAGGCTTCGGGTCGGAAAGGAGGAGGGGAGGAGGGAGGGGTGGAGGAAGACCGGGGTAACTCGACTTTTTCGCTAGTTCGAATTTGAATACACAACTTGGATCCCTGAAGGGACCACCAGGTCGTCACTTCTGAGGAGGAGCGAAGGCTACGACTCAGCGTCCCCGACACTAAAGGTAGGGACCCGCTTCTCGATTCTGGGGTGTACGACGTACCGGTGCAATTTTTTTTTTTTTTTTTTTTTTTCCGACCTAGATAGGAGATTTTCCTTCGACCGACGACTTCA
This sequence comes from Capra ibex, assembly GCA_006410555.1. Taxonomy (NCBI): domain Eukaryota; kingdom Metazoa; phylum Chordata; class Mammalia; order Artiodactyla; family Bovidae; genus Capra; species Capra ibex. The sequence goes on along the minus strand of SJYO01034137.1, from coordinate 2,437,734 downwards.
GACAAGCCCCCGAAACGAAAACATGAGGACTTTACCCTTGTGTATACACTGGGCGCTTCGACGGAGTGGCATTTCTATGTCCTACACTGCCGACGGACCTCCCACTGACGAAAAGTCGTGGCTAGTCCTGGCGTCCGTCCCACGTCGCACTTGTTGCCGTGGGTGGAGAGAGGGGACGGTCGGGGACGAGTAACCGAAGCTAAGTGTCCGACATATTAAGTACAGTAATTAAAAAAAGGTAAGTCGTGCGACGGTTAAAGAAGAGTAAAACAAGGACCTTTAGAGAACACACACACAGAAGATTTAAATTTCATTTATGTGACATGCATTAACCTACGATTGGTCTGTTGTGACTCGTTAGTATGCAAAAGTAACTAAGGTGTCTACATAAGCAGAGTTTATACTCACCCTTTCCAGAGACGAACAAGGCCACCTTTGCAATTTACCGGTTCAAAGAGAGGTCAAGAAGCTATCGTCATAGTCAGAAATCTACAAAGGACAATACTAGAATGACCTTGCTACTTTCGGAGAACGTGGTCTTTATCTGTAGGTTTAACAACGTCAACGATGGCAAAAACACAAGTGTCCCAACTGGCCTTTCTCTCAATTCGTATCCTGAGCTCCCTGGTCTCTAGACCGGAGTTTAGGTCGCGATCCTTTCGAACAACAAGTCAGAGGTAGCACAGGCTTAGAAGTGCTGGGGTACCTGACGTCGTGTGTGTCCCGACGAGACAGGAAGCGATAGAGGGCCTCGAACGAATTTGAGTACAGGTAACTCAGTCACTACGTAGGTTGACAGAGTAGGAGACAGTGGAAGAAGAGGAAGACGGAAGTTAGAAAGGGTCACAGTCCTAGAAAAGGTTACAGTCGAGGGACGTAGTCCACCGTTTTCATAATCTCGAAGTCGTAGTCAGGAAGGTTTTTTATAAGTCTCAACTAAAGGTAATCCTACCTGACCAAACTAGAGGAAGGTCAGGTTCCCTGAGAGTTCTCAGAAGAGGTCGTAGTATCAAGTTTTCGTAGTTAAGAAACCACCTTTCATGCCTTATCGTTTAATCGAAATGTGACGCCTGAAGTCAATACGTTACTTCTCTAACCGGGTCTGGAAAATTAAAAAAAAAGGGGGTTTCGTACCCTACGTGGGAACTCTGCATGAGTCCTACTGAAAAATTCCCGTCCTTCCACTGTACTTCTTCGTCTTCTGGAACACCTTCTCTGTCTTTGTGTGACTTTTTACCTAAGCGAGCGACTGTAAAGGGCCGAGAGACCGACTACCCACCCCGGTACACTGACCAGGACCGGTTACTCTACACTCGTCCTTACTACCCCGAGTGACGAAGACTCGACTCTGCACCCCGGTACACTGACCAGGACCGGTTACTCTACACTCGTCCTTACTGCTCCGCGTGCCGAAGGATCGACTCTGCCCCCCTCGGGTGTGTGTTAAGAGGTTTGAGAGAAGGGGTGGGCACCCCTCCCTCCGGTGACGCATGCGTCTCCCACGTCGAGTCTTCCCGTCCCGGAAGCAGTCGGACTCTGGGGCTCTCTGACCTTTCTCGTCCCGGAAACACCTGGGCGCACCCTGTGCCTCGTACTGCTTGTTCACTCGAAAGGAACATGGTTCTGTGACCCCGAAGGGACCGCCGCGATCACCATTTGTTGGGCGAACGGTTACGTCCTTTACAGTCTCTGCGCCCAAGCCAGGGACCAACGCTTGTAGGGCACCTCCTCCCGTACCGTTGGGTGAGGTCACAAGAACGGAGTTCTTAGGGTACCTGTCTCCTCGGACCACCCGGTGTCAGGTGCCCCAACGTGTCTCAACCCGTGCTGACTTCGCTGAATCGTGTCACTTATAGTTCTGTAACTCTAAAAATTTTTCCATGACGTATAAGGTCGGACTGACTAGATTTCAGTAAGAGTAAACAACAGTTCTTCTTTCAGAGACGACGCCTGCCGTTCGGAAACTATCAGAAGACTGAGAATGTGAGTCAAGAGTCGACTCTCTGAAACCCGAGTCGTAGAAATCGACGCCATTGTGGTCCCAATCAGACGACGACGACGACGGTATCGTTTTGAGGTAGTTGACAATCAGCGAGTCAGCACTGGAGTGCCCGACATCGGGCGGCCCGAGGAGGCAGGTACCCTAAGAGGTCCGTTCTTATGACCTCACCTAACGGTAAACAGGAGGTCCCCTAGAAGGGTTGGATCCCTGACTTGGGTCCAGAGGACGTAACGTCCGCCTAAGAAGTGGTAGACTCAGTGGTCCCTTCGGTATCGGACCCCCCGAATTTGTCGACTTTAAAGAAAGGAGGGTCAAGCCCTCCGACCTTCAAGCTCTGGTTCCACAGTCGTCTCAACCGAAGAGACACCGAACATCTACCGCACAGCAGAACAGCACACAAGTCAACGAATGCAGAAACACACAGACGACAGAGAGACACACATAGGAGAAGAGTGTTCCTGGTGTCAGTCTAACCTAACCCGACTTAAATTCAATTAATGGAGGTCTCTAGACGAGTTTTATGTCAGTGTAAGACTTTGTCACCCCCTAGTTCGGAAGTTGTATTCTTGAACCTTTCCCCCTAGTCAAGTCGTTTATTGTGGGTTGATCTAAAATTCCTATTATAAATCACAAGTGACTAAAACCTTCCCACTGTCAACGAAATGATTGCGGAACGACCAAAAGGTAAATACTAATATATGTGTAAAAAGAATTTTATATTTGCATAAATTCGCCATCTTTCCGACTAAAGTTCTTCAGACACTCTTAATCATCACCCGGTTTTGAACAGTACTCTCTACGTTTACTGACGTAAAACCCTTTGTAATGGATCCACTCAAGATTTCGGGCAGGGTTAAGACTTCCACAAAAAGAACATCTTAAACGTAACACAAGTAAAAACGTTAGTGAAATTACTTCATGGATTATTCACAGAGTAACCACAGCCTGGGGTCCCACTAATCTTTCAGTTTTTTTATCACTATACTTTCGTCTCTTTTTTTTAGGTCAAGACGTACCTTCTAATCTTTCCGAAGGGTCTCCACCACTGTTCGTCCTATAAAACCTAAAGAGTCTGTGTGGGTCTGCGTGTCTAACGTTTGAAGAGTAGGAACTGACCACAAAAGATTTGAAGTCTACACACGCATCGGGACACTATCTGGGATGGTTCTTCTATGACATTGAATTGTTCACTCTCTTTCGACTAGTCATCGTTTCTTCTGTCGCGAATTTTAAGCACTGAATGCGAAGTCCAATATTAAGGGGTCTCTACTAAAATTTGTACAAGTCCAAAAAGAGGGGGGAACTAATCCTTGGAATGTAAAAGAATTTCTCAGATCGGTAGACTAGACTTATGTCTAACCTTTTTAAGTTAGTATTAACACTTTTATAAAAGAATTAGTTTACATTGGTGTTTCCCTTTTATGAACAGAAACTTATTAGAGGAGGCTCCTGTCTCTTAAATAAACCCCCCACCAAGTAAGTCACAAGAGCAGTAACCAGGGACTAGATCGGTAGGTCATTCAACAACGACAAGTGGACGTTTCAGTACAGGCTGCAAACGTCGGGGTACCTGACGTCATGTGGTCCGAAGGACAGGAGGTGCTAGAGGACCTCAAACAAGTTTAAGTACAGGTAACTCAGTCACTACGATGGATTGGTAGAGTAGGAGGCGACACCGGAAAAGGAGAGAGGGAGTCAGAAAGGGTCGTAGTCCCAGAAAAGGTCACTCAGTCAAGAAACGTAATCCACCGGTTTCATAACCTTGAAGTCGTAGTCAGGAAGGTCACTTATCAGTCCCAACTAAAGGAAATCCTACATGACTAACCTAGAGGAACGTCAGGTTCCTTGAGAGTTCTCAGAAGAGGTTGTCCTGTCAAGTTTTTGTAGTTAAGAAGTCGCGAGTCGAAAGAAATACCAGGTCAAGAGTGTAGGCATGTACTGATGACCTTTTTGGTATCGAAACTGGTCCGCCGGTAAACAACCGTTTCACTACAGAGATGAAAAATTATGCGACGGATCTAAACAATATCGAAAGGAAGGTTTCTCGTTTGTAGAAAATTAAAACACCGACGTCAGTGACAGACGTCACTAAAACCTCGGGTTCTTCTCTTTTAGACAGTGACAAAGGTGAAAAAGGGGAAGATAAACGGCACTTCACTACTCTGGTCTACGGTACTAGGATCAAAAAATTTACTCCATGTTTATAAATGACGTGAGTATGATTGCACTCCGGACAAGATCTATGACACCCCTTAGTCTAACCGATCCCCGGGAGAGTCCCCCGAATTTGAGATCGACCTCTCTGACTGTTAGTCGTTAATCTATTTACCTTCCTGTCGTCAATCTTGTCTCCGAGACTTTGTCTATTTACCGTTCCCCCCACCCACCTCCACGACGAGACCCAATCCTCCGGTCCTTTAGGAGAGGTTCCCCGAAAAATTCCACTTCACATTCACCGTCCTTCTTCGGTCGCCCTTCTCACGACGTCTGGATCGACCGTCGACCCCTTCCCCGGACTCGATCCCGACTCGTGCGTGCAAAGTCCTCGTCTTTCGTCCGGACGAAGACGCCGAAGGGACCACCCGGTTACCAATCCTGAGTCGCGAAGGTGACGTCCCGGTGTCCTAGCTAGGGATCAGACCCTTGATTCTAGGACGCACGGTGCCCGAGCCGGTTTCTTTCTTTTTCGTCCGGACAAAGATGTCGCGTCACCCGTCCCGGCTCACCACCCTCACCGCCAGTCCCTCCTCCCGTCGGGCCCTGAGTCAGACTAGTAATGAGGTCGTTTTGCGTGTGTCTGCGTCGAAAGGTTGTGGGGACTGTAGTGGAAGTCCGTGCGAGAGAGGAGAGGACGGCCGGAGGATCAGAAATCGAATAAAGAAAAGAGAATTTTTACATAAATTCAGTAAAAGGAAGGTTGGTTCTACCCGTTAGGAAAGGAGAGATCTCTCGTCAGGCGAGATTTGTACTAAAACCTTTTATCGAGTAAACAAAGTAAAGATAATCACTTCGTTAATGAGAAGAAAAAGATACTGTTGAAGGGGCCACCGAGTCTCCTACTTTTAGAAGGACGTTACACCCTCTGAGTGCAAGTCAGGAACCTAACCCTTCTGGGGGACCTCTTCCCTTACCGTTGGGTGAGCTCATAAGAACGGACCTCTTAGGGTGACTGCTCCTCGGACCGTCCTATACCAGGTACCCCAACGTTTCTTGACTCACTGAAACCCACTGATTGTAAAGTGAAAAGTGACACGCAAATTGCTGACTTAACAATAAAAACACCTCTTCTACCACGACTACCTTGGTATCAGCGCTTGACGATGGTCTTGGGGCCCCGAAGCCACGTTCGTCAACTATTCGACCCTTGTCACCAGCGCACAACGAGGAACCAAAGAAGTCGGAGATCAGTGGACAAAGAGAGGGAAGGGTGGCGACGTAGGCCTCGGTCCGGAAAAATAAAGTGTCGACCTAGTAACGTTGTCAACCAGGGATACGGAGACTCGATAAAAGGAAGAGTAAAGAAGAGACACTATGTTAGTCTAAGTAGAAGGATTTTGTGGAGAAGTCAGTATAGTAAGGAGGTGATCGGTCGGATGTTACCGAGGGGAGACGGAGAGTTTAGTCCGAGGAGGCAGACCGTGGGTGGGAGTGTTTACGACGGAAAGTCTAAATACACTCATTTATGCCGTAAAGAAAGTTCCGTTACACAGAGCCCAAGGTCGTCCTGTGGAAACGAAACACCTTTCGGAAGGAGTAGGACTTTTATGGTCATCGTGGGTATTCTTCGGTATCTTTCACCTCTTCGTTCGTTTTAATTATCATATATTTTAGTTCGTCAAGATAGTTTCAGTGGCTAGCCAACTCTGTTGTCCTAGGGGTGTGTGCCATGTTGTGTCGAGGACGGTCCACAGACCGCCCACCCCAACGCCCCATGGGGTTGGGGCGTTTTAACTCGGACTTCAAGTTACATGTGTTTCGTTTATAAGGTGAGTCAATTCTCCAACTGACATCGAAGACACTTAGTCCATCTGCGACTTAAGTAAAACTTTTATATATAAGATTAACTTTAGTTGCAGTTTTCTATAAACCTTTGTTGGGTGTACAAAAGTTCACGTCACACTCCGGAAACTACATCGGTAGCTTCGGGGTTATTTCAGTTTTCTGACTTTTCTGTGTCTCTAACTAACGTCTCGTCTTTCGTAAATTTACTCTCTAATTATAACTTCACTCTTTAACTATACTTTCTATGAAATTTTTGGGGTACACAAACCTATAATTTACAGACGAAAATGCACTACCCACATAGACGCGACACGCGAGTCCGTGAGTCAACATAGACTGAGAAACCCTGGGGTACTCGATATTCGGCAGTCCAGGGAGGTAGGCACCCTAAGAGGTTCGTTCTGATGACCTCACCGAACGGTAAAGGAGGAGGTCTCTCTAACTTGGGCGTAGAGGACACAGAGGCCGTGACCGGGCGTCTAAGAAATGGTGACTCGGCGGACCCTTCGGGGACCCACATAGACGACGACGATGACGACGATTCAGCGAAGTCAGCACAGGTCGGACCTCTTAGGGTCCCTGCCCCCTCGGACCACGCGACGGCAGATTCTTTGACATTGTTCCTTTTTATGTTTTACAAACATTGTCTTACTTTTACTTTTCTCCTAAATAGTCTTAAACATCGTACGTTGACTTCGACAAGTTACGTTGATTTATGTTACACCTTAGAACTTATTCCAAACTTTTGGAATAAGTGTGTTGCCTGTGGTCGAATTTTAAAAGACTTCGAACAATGAGTAGTATTGTGTTGACAAGATTGTCTATACAGAGGTCTGAAGTCGTTAAACTGTATTATCAAATAAAGAACACTTGTCTTGTTACTCGCCCATAGGGTTCCACCCACAAAGGTCCACCACCTGTCGAAAGGAGATCCCCCAGTAAGTCTCAGGAGAACAGTCGAAGTAGACGACCCACTCCCCTTTCTCGGGTCCTCCCCGTCCGTGTGGATGAAGAATTATCAGAACCAGGTCTTCACTGTGGGTAGTGACCCCAAGTCCGAGCGACCGTTCTCGTCACCACTGACTTGTGTCGACCCCTCGACACTTTACTAGACCCTCGACCCTTTACTCAGACAGTCCCACCGGTGTAGGGTCCTTGCAGGGTTTGATACCCTCTCCCTGGTGCCCAAAACTCCCTGTCGATCCTCGAGGACGATATATCGAGATCCGACAATCGCAGTTCTAGTTACCACTAAACCAGGAGTCCGATTTATAATGAACAATACCGTCAGTCTGTCCTGGACTTTCTATTTTTGTTTCGACAATAATGGTTGTCAAAGAAAAAAAGGAGTGGGGGAGGTAGGCCGATTGAGGATGAGTCAGAGGTCCAGAGTCGGGTCGGCAGCGGAGGAGACACTTCGGGAAGGACCGAAGAGACGAATGTAGTGTAAAGACAAGACACACGAAGATCGGGGTGCGTGACGGAACAACATCGTGACAAGTGTCACGTCAAATGAAGACACACACTTGTAAACACTAATCTACTTACAGGTCGAAGGGATAATCTGAGGTTCAAGACACTCCTGTGCATTTAGTTGACAAAAAGGTGGTGGACAAAAAAAGGGATCATAAATCGTGTCCCCGTCCGTACGTCCTTCACTAAGTAAATATTGATAACTGACTTACTTACTTTATTGTAAGGAAAAAGTAATATATTTCGAACCTTGATGTCTACAGATTGTTCTTTTGTTTAAAATTTTTAGTAGACTTCGGAGGAGACAATCAATAACGACACATTGTTAAGGTTTTTAGAGTCACTAAACGTTGTTGCTTACAAATAAAGGACGAGTCTCCAGACACTCAACCGCCGACACAGGACCGCGTCCGAAGCTCACTTTAGGTTCACATGAGGCTTGGACGGAACTGGTTCTAGACTAGAAAATTCTGGTCGGTGATGGGTCCCGTCCAAGAAGAGTGCGACGGTCTATCCTTACGTTCGGTCAGGTGTATTTGCTGTAAATTTTGGAAAAACAACCGCTAGCGCATACAAAACTGAAGGGGAAGATAACTACTACAATCGGTTTCGTTATACCGGCACACACTGTCCTTCTGACGTACTCCCTTGAAACCGTTCTTACCCCTCCCCACCCTCTTAACACTTTTTCTTGGTTGGACCATTGGATCGTGTAGGTGAAGAACTGAAAACAAGAGGCACGTGTAAATTCATAATACACATATATATAAAGTCTGGTTTCTTAACAGAAAAAAAAGACCCGGTGTGGTGTGTTGCACGTCTTAGAATCGAGGGGTTAGTCCCCAGTTTGGGTTCGGGAGTCGTCACCCTTGAACGTCAGAATTGGTGACCTGACGGTCCTTTCAGGGGCTTTATGCCAGAAGATTTCCGTCTTATAAATTTCAATCTTTTTAGGACTCCCCTCCCCATAGTAGTTATAAAGTTTGAGGTCACTTATATTTCATAAAAATATGAGGTCACTAGGTGGGGGGGTTTTACGTCCCTTTTTTTTTTTTGGTGAAAAGTTATATTTGTCATGACCTTGGTACAGGACTGAAATAAATATCGAGGAAAATTTTCATTTACCTTACACTGAGTAATTATGTACATCGTCCTTATTACTTCGACACTGAAGGACGGAAGTTTTTAACGAAAAGGGTTTGATCAGACCTTTTGTGTGTATACGTTTTCGCAAAGTAGTGGTGAGCTTGACTCGGACCACGAACTGTCGAGAGTGACTACTCTTTGGGAAAGTAGAGAGTCGTCAAATTCAGAAAAAGTCGTCTACGTCTTTTGTCGTCCAGTGGAGATGGTGCTTGGGAAGGAGCGTTAGTGGAAATACACAGACCACTCACCGTCCTCGGCTCAAGAAGGCGTGTCGTTGTTATTGGGTCGTGAAGTTTCAGCGGGAGAGAAGGAGACGTTCAAGAACCACGTAAGTTTATGTTGACTACGGAATTAAGGACTGAATGATTTATTCTTCCTTTACCAAATGATACTAGAATGCAACTTCGACGAGTCTACATCCCCACTTTACACCTAATGTTTTAGTTCCTCCTTACCGAAAATTTTATGGAGAACTGCACAAGTATAAACTTCCCCCTTCTACGTGGACAAGTTTGCAAATACAACGGTGTAAGGGGGGTAGTTTCCGTTATTTATAACGTTTACCCGAGAAGTTGGGATTCAACGGAAACACAATAAAAACCGATATTAGAAAGATAGAAATTAATTTTCCCGCGATTTAATTTTATGTTTATCAACACTTTTCTTCTCTTCACCTTTTTGTTTCCTCTTTTCCTTTCTATATTCGTAGACTTACGTCTCAAGGTTTCTTGTCGTTCCTCTCTATTCTTTCGGAAGGAGTCACTAGTTACGTTTCTTCATCTCCTTTTGTTGTCTTACCCTTTCTGATCTCTAGAGAAGTTCTTTCAATCTCTATGGTTCCCTTGTAAAGTACGTTTCTACCCGAGTTATTTCCTGTCTTTACCATACCTGGGTTGTCTTCGTCTTCTATAATTCTTCTCCACCGTTCTTATGTGCCTTCTTGACATGTTTTTTCTAGAAGTGCTGGGTCTATTAGTACTACCACACTAGTGAGTGGATCTCGGTCCGTAGGATCTTACACTTCAGTTCACCCGGAATCCTTCGTAGTGATGTTTGTTTCGATCACCTCCAATACCTTAAGGTCAACTCGATAAAGTTTAGGACTTTCTACTACGACACTTTCACGACGTGAGATATACGGTCGTTTAAACCTTTTGAGTCGTCACCGGTGTCCTGACCCTTTCCAGTCAAAAGTAAGGTCATGGTTTCTTTCCGTTACGGTTTCTTATGAGTCTGATGGTGTGTTAACGTGAATAGAGTGTGCGATCATTTCATTACGAGTTTTAAGAGGTTGGGTCCGAAGTCGTCATACACTTGGCACTTGAAGGACTACAAGTTCGACCTAAATCTTTTCCGTCTCCTTGGTCTCTAGTTTAACGGTTGGAGACGATCTAGTAGTTTTTTCGTTCTCTCAAGGTCTTTTTATAGATAAAGACGAAATAACTGACACGGTTTCGGAAACTGACACACCTAGTGTTCTTAGACACCTTTTAAAACTTTCTCTACCTTTATGGTCTGGTGGACTGGACGGAGAACTCTTTAGACATACGTCCAGTCCTTCGTTGTCAATCTTGACCTGTACCTTGTTGTCTGACCAAGGTCTATCCTTTTCCTCATGCAGTTCCGACATATAACAGTGGGACGAATAAATTGAATATACGTCTCATGTGGTACTCTTTGCGACCCAACCTACTTAGCGTTCGACCTTAGTTCTAACGGTCCTCTTTATAGTTAGTGGAGTCTATACGTCTACTGTGGTGGGAATACCGTCTTTCACTTCTCCTCGATTTTTCGGAGAACTACTTTCACTTTCTCCTCTCACTTTTTCAACCGAATTTCGAGTTGTAAGTCTTTTGATTCTAGTACCGTAGACCGGGGTAGTGAAGTACCGTTTATCTACCCTTTTGTTACCTTTGTCACTTTCTAAAATAAAAACCCCCCGAGGTTTTAGTGACGTCTACCACTGACGTCGGTACTTTAATTTTCTGCGAATGGAGAACCTTTCTTTGAATACTGGTTTAATCTGTCGCATAATTTTTCGTCTCTGCAATGAAACGGTTGTTTCCAGGTAGATCAGTTCCGATACCAAAAAGGTCACCAGTACATACCTACACTCTCAACCTGGAATTTCTTTAGACTCGTGACTTCTTAACTACGAAAACTTGACACCACAATCTTTTCTGAGAACTTTCAAGGAACCGGACATTCCTCTAGGTTGGTCAGGTAGGATTTCCTCTGGTCAGGACCCACTAGTAACCTTCCTGACTACGACTTCGACTTTAAGGTTATGAAACGGGTGGACTACGCTTCTCGACTGAGTCACCCTTTCTGGGACTACGACCCTTTCTAACTTCCGTCCTCCTCTTCCCCTGCTGTCTCCTACTCTACCAACCTACCGTAGTGGCTGAGTTACCTGTACTCAAACTCATTTGGGACCGTCTACCACTTCCTGTCCCTCCGGACCACACGACGTCAGGTACCCCAGCGTTTCTCAACCTGTACTGACTCGGTGACTCTTCGTTTTGATAGGGGAAAGACCGGACTGTCCAGTGTACTAAGAGAAACCTCTGTGACCGGTCGTCGTACCACGACATTTCTGTCAATGGCAGTGGACAGAAGTGTCTGTGAGAACCCGGTAGAAATTTGGGTAGTTTTCATTCTAGACTTTCCTGAAAAATTTTTTATACTCGGTAGATACTACTAGAAAGAACATAAAAAAACGACGTGTCGTACCCCCTAGAATCAAGGGACTGGTCCCTACCTTAGGCACGGGGAATGTAACCTTCGTACCTCAGAATTGGCGACCTGGTGGTCCGTTCAGGGTCGTGAGCAAAAATTATGTGAGGGAGTCGCTTAAAGTGGAGTAGGGTTAGGAAACACGAGTCTGTGGTAAAATAGGAACCGAACCGCAAGAAGTCATACAACTGTAGTGTCTTGGGAACCGGAACGATTGACAGAAGTGTTGAGGTACGAAGGTCGAGTAGTCGCCTACGACGAAAAGGGACTTTCTACCGTTCTGGCAAGGGCACACTTACACGCGTGTACGAACACTACACGAGTGCACACACACGCAGCAGTGATCCCTTGTTTCGTAGTATTTATTAAGTCCTCGCTTTTTCTCCATCACTGTGCACCAGGATAAACTGCGACCTTTGAGACCCTGAAGGCCGACAAAAGTCTTCATTACCAACAATCCAAGTATTCTTTTTATTTTGTTGAACTCTCTATGACCCTGTAAAATCAGTCGTTGATTGTACCGGGTGACCAAAGTTCTTGACAAACCTCACCTCTCGTTATCGATCCCCTTTAAGGGCCGGGCGGTGAGAAAAGTAGTTCACATAATTTGATCACCAAAATAAAATTGTTACAGAAAGGGGTGTCGGTCGGACGGAGCCCTCATCTGAGACGGTCTGTACCAATGATTTGTGGGTCTCTGAGTTCGGTAATCTCTTCGACGATAAAAATTCAAGAGAACATCTCAGAGGACCCGTTATTCGACCGATCGTAGTCGGAGTCCCCAAGACCTTCAAAGACGAGAATCGTCACGCTCGAAAGTAAAGGAAGTTCACGGGGACCAGTACAGACGGGGCCTGAATAGATTCTTGACCGACGGACCACCCGTTCCTGGCAACGCTGAGGACCCTCCTGAAAGTCCTTAGACTTCGTTGTACCCGCCTCAGGGATCACGAGGACTCTCGTGAGAAAGAGGTCAACGGTGACCCGATAACTGGTCGTAAGGGAACGGGACGGACCAGGACGGATACGGGCTTCTATGTCCACACACTCCGTAGACTCAAATTTTGGAGGTGGACTCGGGTACCGTTGGCCACGGGAACCTGTTTGAAAGTTTCACCTAGGCAACGAAGAGAAATCCGCCCGAAAAGAGGAGACCTGGGAGAGAGAGATCTTAGGAGGAACAACGGGAAGTCGGCGAGGGTGGGGGGGCAAAGTGGTCCTCCACCGCGAAGGGAGTTCGCGAGAGACTAGGAAAGTAGGGACGTCGGGGTGGGCGAGGGACAGGACCGTGGGATTCAGAAGTGCGGGCATGGGGACGGGAGGTACCCGTAAACTTAACCGTTGACGTCAAGTCCCGTCTTCGGTCGGAAGGAGAGGTTGGGATGAATAGGTGTTCCGCAGGAGAGGAACGTTCTATTGGTCCCCGTCTACGTATTCCACTCGTAAGTTTTCTCCCATCAGACCCACCCTCCTCTCTTACCTGGTGGACGAAGGGGGTGGGACCGTGATCGGGGGGACCGAGGGTGGGCTCCTTGTCACTCGTATTAAGGGCACCCTCCATCAATAGGGTGAGTCGGGGCGCAATCGTTTGCTGCTACCCCCCTAAGGAGAGCCCTTCCGCAGTATAGGTAGAAGAGGGTCAGTGTGCGTCCGAAATAAATCGTCCAGTTCAACAGGAGTTTATTGGTCCTTCTTTTATGCGTCTGTGCAAGACCTTGAATAAAGGACGTCTTAGACTTAAGAGAGGTGGAATGAGGGCGGGTGTTTATGCCACAGAAGTTCCCGTCGATGACCCGGTTTCCTACAGAAGGAAACTCTAGAAGTTCTCCTCCCGAAAGGACCCCCTGTCTGACCGGGGTGCGGGTCCGCACACTACCCTAAAGTCGAAAGGGGGTAGGGGAGTATATACCTCTTATAAGAGGGGTGACTCTGGTGTGTCGAGACCGGACCACCGATATACCAAACTGATGTTTAACTAGTAAAAACAGATGTAATATAGAACAAGGTCTCTCCTGAACACCGTTAAATGTCTATGTGTTTTAGTTTACTTTTTTAATCTGTATTTATTTTTAGTTTAGGTTCCTTTTACAGTTATTTCCATCCCCTCCCTTTCCGCCCTAAGTCTGGATTCCGACCTCGGCGCAACACAAAAAAAAAATTAGAACCAACACGACCTAGAGGCAACGATGTGCACCCGAAAGAGATCAACACCACTCACCCCCGATAAGGCACACCAGCACGTGCCCGGGATCCGTACGTCTCCAGTCATCGACGCCGAGTGCCCGAGTCGTCGACACCGCGTGCCCGATATCAAAGGGTCGGACACCTTAGAAGGGGCTGGTCCCTAGCTTGGACACAGGGGACGTAACTGTCCGCCTAAGAATAGGTGAGATGATGGTCGTATCAGGGGCCTCGTCACAAGACTTTGTGTCGACGTGTAGGAAGTTTTTATCCAACAGACCCGGGGTGGGGGTCTCCAAGACTGAATTAACGAGACCCCACACCGGACCCGGAGTCTTAAAAAAGTTCGACGGGTTCACTCTGATTGACGTCGGTTCCAACTCTCAGTGATAAGAGTTCTCCGCGGAGTCAAGTCAAGTCAAGTCAAGTCAGCGAGTCAGCACAGGCTGAGACGCTGGGGTACTTAGCGTCGTGCGGTCCGGAGGGACAGGTAGTGGTTGAGGGTGGTACTACTTTTACTCTTGTGTTCGCCTGTAGGCTCGGTCTTCTCCCTGTGGCTTACACGAGAGACAGAGTCCTTTGGGTTGTCCCCGAGGCCTGGTTGGATCTCCCCATCCTCCCCTCCCTCGACCCTCCCTCCAAGTTTGCCTCCCCTGTGCACATGGATACGGACTGAGTACAGCTCCAAACTGTCTTTTGTCGTTTTAGGACATTTCTTTAGTAGGAGGTTAATTTTTTATTTAATTAATTTTTCCCTTTGGTCCATTCAAAGTATTGTGTAACAGAGCTTCTATTCTCTCGAAAAAGACGGAGACTTAGACTTCCTTCAGTGCCTTTGCACAGGAGAAGGTCGTAAACGACGTGTCGGCGCGCACACGTGCATAAGAGCCACATCCCAATCTACGTAAACATGGATGGAAGGAAAAATACGTTTACTCAGTATACGAGAAGACGTTTGCCAAGAGGACAAATGTTCGGACAACCGTGCCAACCTACAAGTCCTCTGAAAACCGTTGAACTAGATTCTCATTAAGTCTTCTCGTACACACACGTACGATTTAGCGAAGTCAACACAGACTGGGTCCCCGGGGTGGGGCCCAAGGGGACAGGTACCCTTAGAGGTCCGTTCTTATGACCTCTCCCAACGGTACGGGAGGAGGTCCCCTAGAAGGGGTGGGTCGCTAGCTTGGACTCAGAGAAGGCAGAGGACGCAACCGTCCACCCAAGGAATAGGGAACGTGGGGGGCCCTTCGGGGGGCCCTTCGGGGGATCTTCTGGTCTCTAGTGTAGACAGGAGGGGAAATCACTCATTTTATCAGTACAGAGATAGAGACATTTACCCTTGGACACGAAGCAAGAGAGAACAGAAAAGAGACGCAAAGTGAGAAGAGCCATAGTAAGTGTCAGGAGTCTTGTCTGCCACGGGCCTTTAGGTTCCCGCTACTTATCTAATACATCGATTTGAGGAGAATACCTGTTCCCTACGGTTCTCATTGTACACTGGGAGGAAGGAAAGGTCTCTCTTTTGGCCTGTACACTAGAGACGGGTAATAAGGTCTCCTCTCGGTCCAGTCTTTCTCCGGATCATTTCTGTAGGTCAGGGAACGCCACTTGCACTGCGGTCCGTCGACGCCAGTCCCGTGGTGTCGGGTAGTGACACCGGGCTCCTCTCCGTCTTTCCCCGTCTTGGGCGGAGGAGAGTTCGCCAACGACCGCACAGACCTGTGCACGTGTTCGAAGTGAGAACCCCCACCCCGTCCCGAAAAGTCACTGTCAACAGGTCTCCGTGGAGGCCGTCCTTGTTGCTCCTGTGCAAGGTCACACCGAGCCAGAACGGAATTTCGTCCCTGGCTTCCCGAGACGACTCGTTGGGGCCACGGAACCGCCGGACTTTGAAGGTAGAGTAGTAAAAACTTTTCTCAGAGACTTCTGGACCGTGTCTTTTCTCTCGACGGGGATTGAGACCGTTCTGAAACTTCGTTGTAGGGACGTTATTCGTACCTTTTCTGTTCGACTGACGAAGGACTGCGAACTCTCTTTCGTGGTTCAGGTGTACCCTCTCTCGCGACGCATCAAAAGTCACCGGTGCATGGCCGCCCGGATAGTGTTAACCGTTCCCCAACTGCATTAAGGTCTGGTTGACCGTCGGGGACAAGACTCCGGGTCACGGGGGACGACGGTGTCGACTGGGGTGGGGCTGGGTCGACTGGGGACCGGAACGATACTGGGTCGTGGATTCCCACCCACGGAGGTCCTGTGACAGGGTCTGGAGACAAGACGAACCAGTAGCGGCCCCGAAACGGACGACAGTGATAAGACGTCGGGAAGGGACGACGTTGACGTCACGGACCTCGGGACGAAACGGGGCCCCTCTGGGAGGTAGTCGTAAACAACTCCTACTTACTGTCAAGTCGGTGTGAGACGGACGGAAAACTATTTCCCTGGTGTCCAGAGTCGTGTCCGAGACCGGTCTCTTGGTCGACGAGACACCTGACTTCCTCGAGCTACCTCTTCTCGGCAAGTAACGACCTCCGAACCGCGTCGTAGTGAGCCCTGGGACCGTCTGGTCCGCACTGGGAGGGATTTCTGTCGGTCGGAGCCGACCCCCACACGGAACCCCAGACGCCTGTCGGGACCAAGTAGAGGAACGGGTACAGAGACCCGACTTTCCACGAGTGACTGTTCCGTGAGTCTTGGTGTTGGTGCGACTACGATTGCAGGGTAAGCTGAGTTCAAGCGACACACTTGCGACTAAAAACGGTCCTTTGTCCCTCCTGAGGACGGGGAGGGAGAGGGGAAAGAAGGAGAGAAAGAAAAAATTTTGTGTAAGTCTTCACGAACTTACCGACAACTTCCTTTAATAACGACGGCGTTAGTGGCGAGAGACACACTTTGCGGAGGTCAGCAGACGCCGGAGGGAGGACTCCCACCCCCCTGTAAACCCATAATTTTACGGCGGCTCGGCGTAGACGGCTGTTCGTCGGTGAGTAGCCGAGAATTCCGTCGCCCCCTGCGTGGGGCCCAGGAGCCGAGTGGTTAGGGAAGGAAATCCGCCCAACGGCGGTCTACCACCAAAGATTCCGTTCCTGTCGTCTCTTGTTCCTTATTTCTCCACCTTTTCCCGGACCGTTCTCCGGTCGTGTCTTTCTCGGTAAACGAGTAGAAGAGACGAGCTCCACTCTTGTCCGGACGTGCGGTCGTGGGCCCTCCAGGTTCAAAGTCGATTCACCGCGGACCCTTCCTCGCACACCGGGAGAGTAAACGTCAATGTAGCTGTCTGACATTTAAGAAAAAGAAAGGAGGGAGAAGGAAAAAAAATCGCGAGAACATTCAATCCGTCGAAGCACACGACCTGACCCCCCTGTCGTAGGGACCTGGGTAGCGGAAAGGAAGGAGGCTTGACTGGTTCCCAGGACCGAAGGAGACGTAGGGCGACCTCAGACCGTCACCCTCCACCCGTCTCTCCTTCCCCCCGTAGACATGAGGGGTCAGGAGAGGGGCGTCTCTGGGGTGGCCGGTCGTCGCAGGCAGGCGCATGGTCGGTGGGAAGGACAACGCACCGGAAGAGGAAGGACGGCGGACCTAATCGCGCCGAAGACCCGAGACTACCGACAATGACACGAAGAGGGGAGAAGTCCGGAGCCCGTGATTCCCGACGAGGGGTCGGACCTGGGCTCCGACGTCAGGCAAACAGAGGGGCAGAGGCGGGTGACCACATTTGACGAGAAATAGTGCCAGAGAGTTTAGTGGCGCGAACTGACACGGCCGACCGAGGACGACCGACCGTGTGGCCTCGCGAGTCCAGAGTACACGGGAGAGCGTCTGGAACGATGGGTAGGACGTCACAGCGGAAACCTCAGAAGGGAGTGGCTCTCGCGCGAAGCACGGAGGGGAGTTCCGGTGCGTCGACCCTAAACGCCGAGACCCGTGTCTTTCGTAAAGTCAGAGTGAGGGTTCAACTCCGGAACGAGCGACGGACGTCCCAGAGACGCCGGAGGACCCCGAGGGACTTGGGAAGGAAGTCCGAGGAGAGTAGAGACCGACGAAGTATTTGATTTTAAGTGAATAGTATAAAAAAGTTTTTCGTGAAGCTGTGGACATTAAAGTAAACTCGGAGTCTTGTACCTAAATGAACATAGACTTAATAAGGTTGTGTATGCTTCTCGGACGTTTAATATTCCGTAGGTCGTTTCCTATGGGAACGTAGTAGGAAATCATAGACTCTGTGTCTCCCACGCGTCCGTACAGAACACCCCCACGATCGCCCCGGACGTCCCGGGTAGAGGGGTCCTTCGGACTCTTCGTACCGGGATCCCACGACGACGGGACTGGCCAGTTAGGACGGTCGCTCTCTCCCCTCCCTCGTACCTTCTCCGTGTGGGGTTCAGACTGCCACGGTCGGACCCTCCCTGGGGAAAGAAGACGAGTGCAACGCAACCACTCTTGCAAAGTCATCCCGACGGGGGAACCGGTGTTCCGCTTGACCCCTTGCCTGTCACAGGTGGAGGTCACCCTGGCGGTAAGTCTCACTCCGTGTACTCAGACCCACGTCTTAAGCGACAACGACGACAGTAGTGTGGCGAAAGGATTTGTGCTAGACGAGGTGGAGTGTAGTCAGGGAGGGCCGAAGGGGCCACCAGGCCCCCAACCCTGAGACGGGCAGTTACGTCCCCCGCGCCAAGCTAGACACTTGGTCCCTCTGGGGTGCACGGGGCTCCGCCGACTCGGGCACCTGGAGTTGGTGGCTCCGGGGCGGGGGCCTCGGACGCGCCACGTTGTCCTTCGGGTCCCGTACCGCTACTCTTCGGTCAGCGGTGCCGCTCCTCCTCGGGGCGAGAGACGTTGGTCTCTCCCGGGCTTCGCCGGTTCTTAATTTTTGTGTATTCAGTAGACTTTCTCCAGCTGGGGTGGAAAAGATATTTGAGCGGACCGTCAGAAAGGACGAGAGAGCCCTTTATTTACGTCTCCCTGCATACAAACGAAAGAAAGGAAGGGACAAGATACTAGAGTTCTAGAGTTCGACTAAAGAGAGTCAGCCTTGTATCCCTTGTTATCGTCTGGTCGGAGCTTTCCGGTAGTAAGATAGGGACGGAGACGGTCTTTGCCGGGGCACCACACCTCCTCCGACGAAGTAAGGAGGGGCAGGTGTTCCCTGCCACGATAAATAGTTTCTTTTAGCAAGGACCGGTTCGTGTGGTACGGAAAAAATTATCGTTGTCGAGTGTAAATGACGCCCGAACGACGCACGGTCGTGATTCATGAACTGCCCATAATCAAGTGGATTGAACGTCGCTAGGACATGCCTTCCGTGTCAATGTCAGAAGTAAAATGTTGGCTTTTGTCTACGCCGCGTCTCGTCCATTCATTGAGGGGTCCCAAAGTCTTAGTGTGAGCACTCGTGACGCCGGGGCGAAGAAAACGCGTACGAGTCAGCGAAGGCAGGGGCGAAGGCAGCTCGGCCCGAGACACGCTGGGGCACCCGACGTCAGACGGTCCGAGGAGACAGGTACCCCAAGAGGTCCGTTCTTCGGACGTCGCCCAACAGCACGGGAGGAGGTCTCTAGAAGGGCTGGGTCCCTGCCTTGACGTAGAGAGCGGACAGGGCGCAACCGTCCTACCAAGAAATGGTGATCGCGGTGGAAGAAATTACCTGTCCATTCCCCAAAAACCGTCTCTTCCGTCGCCGTTGCGTGAGGTCATGAGAACGGACCTCTTAGGGCACCTACCTCCTCGGACCATCCGACGTCAGGTACCCCAACGCTTCTCAACCTGTACTGACTCGCTGAAGTGAAAGGGAAAAGTGAAAGGACGTAACCTCTTCCTTTACCGTTGGGTGAGGTCACAAGAACGGACCTCTTAGGGTCCCTGCCCCCTCGGACCACCCGACGGTAGATAGCCCAGCGTGTCTCAGCCTGTGTTGAATCGTCGTCATCGTCGTCGTTCCCTAAAAACCTCATAAAATAGGACGAGAGGAACATAGAGGACTTAAAAGTGAAATCAAGTAACTGGTAGACGGGACCAAGGGACATTCTCCTTCCTAGTGAAACTGCTTCCCTGGCAAATAAGAGGTAGGAGTACGAGGGTAGTTGGAAGGGTCGGATCACGAAGACGCCTCCTTTGTGAGACACTTACATACATCTACTAGTTCCGTCCATATTGTTGCGTCAAAAGTAACTTAAGCACTACTATATCACCTTTACCGTATTTAAACGGAAATAGTGTGGACCTAAGTTCAGAGGAGAGAGGACCCAGGATTGACACGATCTAACCCTATCAGTAAATAGGTGGATTGGAGTGTAGCGTAGGCAAAGAGTAGTAATTATTATGTCTCTTCTTCTTGATTTCGAGAATTTTGGCTCCGTCCAACACCATCGAAGAAGGAGGACGTCCGCTATGCGAACAAGTATCCTCGTGACCCCTTACCTCTCGATGTGGGACGAAGGGGGTCGTCTCTTTCCCCACCGACCCTCTTCCCACCCTGTTTCAAGTTTCGGTTCGACTAAAGAGACGCGACAAGTTTTCTCCCTGGGTCTCGTTGACAGGGTGGCTAGTGGATGTCTGTTCGGGTCTCGACATCCCGACTTCTTGATTGAGAAAACGAACGTTTTCACTGACCCTTAACTCAACCTTTCTACGCTCTTTCTTACTCTTCGTTTCCCCTACTTAGACCTCTTCACTCCTCACTCCCTAAACCTTCTTCTCTTTCCCAAATAAATCGTTGTACCGACCCAACTCTTCCCCGTGTTCCCTCGCAGAAGGACAACCTTTGTCTGTTTATTATTTGCGTCTCCCTCCTTACACACGAAAGAAAGGAAGGGACGGGGCACTGGAGATGGAGGGAGGTAGAAAGGAGGGACGTAGAGAAGATTTCGGAATCACTTCAGAAGATGAATGTTTACGGAACACAGTCTTACTCAACAATTATTATACCCTCGACCCCCCGCCCCCGTGTGGACTCGTTGCACTAGTCATTGAGTCTCCTCGGACTGCAGTCCCCTCTTATCCTTGTGGCACAGTCAGTGGTAAAGACGAGGGGTCTCTCACCTTCTCTAACCTCCTGCAGACCACCCGACACTGGTGTGTGTCTCATCGTGACCTAAGGTAAAGTAAACTTGGAGTTTCCCGTCCCTCAGAGACGACTGTGGACCCTATGTTCCGTTACTATTGTGTGTTCTCACAGATTATTCCTGTCGATTCTTGGAATCCTCAGATACTCCGTGCCCATATTCGTTAGTCTCGACCTACGTCCGGAATGTGGTCACACTACTATTATCCACTTATAGTCTTGAGGGTCCCCTCGGTTTTAACGTTTTTACGTTGATTTATGCATTTTTGAGTTGTATACATTTTCGACCGTGTAAAATCCAGTAACTCGAGTACAATTCAGTGAGGTCAGTCCAGGCTGAGTGACGCTGGGGTACCTGACATCGGGCGGTCCGAGGAGACAGGTATCCTAAGAGGTCCGTTCTTATGACGTCACCCAACGGTGCGGGAGGAGGTCCCCTAGAAGGACTAGGTCCCTAGGTCGGGTGCGGAGATGGTAAAGGACGTGGTCGTCCGTCCAAGAAATGGTGGTAACGGGGGACCCTTCTTACCACCGAAAGGAGGAGAGAAAGATGAAATCCTCCCTTTCCCACCTGTTCCAGTCTGTCAAAATTCCCGCTACCTCACCCCCCTTCATCTTTCCCCAGTCTCAAGACGACGGGGGTTAGGGACACTCGGGTCCACACAAGTCTCCGTCTCTCTCCCTTTTCCTCCCTCGCCCGTCCCGGTACACCCTTCCTGTACAAGAGGACCAGGTGCCGTTCCTCAGCACTTCCCGGAAGATTCTTCTCTGCTCGTAGTCTAGTCCAGAGGTCGTGCTTTGTCTCTTTTACTACGACCCCAACATACGAGATGGAAACTTCAGTCATAGTTGTCGAAGTTCATAGAGTACCGACACTCTAAATAAATCCTTTTGTTAAGTTATGCCAAATTCGGGTTTCTTCCTAAGTAACCGAGGGTACTTGTCTTTTTAGAGTCACGCTCCAAAGGTCCGTGTCGTCCTAACTCTCTGAGCCTGTCGCGGCGGGTGGAGCCGAGGTGACGCGGGGTACGACCGAGACGAGGCCGAGGTACGCCCCTGCTCTAGCGGCGATTGAGGAGTCAGACACACACCTCTTCCTTTACCGTTGGGTGACGTTACAAGAACAGACCCTTTGGGGCGCCTGTCTCCTCGGACTGCCCGGTGTTAGGTACCCCAGCGTCTGTGCGCCTGTACTGGATCCCCCGACTCGTGTGTGCGGGAGGCAGACACAGAACTCTCACGTCGGGACTTGGTCACGAACACGGCTCCCTTGCTTTGTGTGGTCGGCTGAAGCGACCGTAGACCGGGACTGCAGTGCCGGAGGAGGGAGGGCGAACGGATGAGACAGGGGCGGTGTGACCGGGAGTAACGGGGAGTCTGGGAGCCTGTCGAGACAGAGTCCCGGAAACGCGGACGAGGAGGGGTCTTCAGACACGGCGGAGAGCGGGTGGAGGAAGTCCGGAAACGAGTCTCCAGTGGAAGGGTTAGCCCCGGGGATCTAGAGTGTGACCAACTTGAGTGGGACTGTAAGGTGGACGCGCGTGTGTGCGGGACAGGGACGCAGGACGGAACAAAGGAGATCCCATACAAGGGTCAGTCGGATAGTGGTTTAGTTATTCACTTTTACATTGTACAGTTAAAAGAGGGTTGGCGGGGTCACCTTTCGCTTAAGATACCTTGGTACCCAAAGACCCTCCGAAGGGACCACCGAGTCTACCATTTCTTGGCCGGACGTTACGTCGTCTGGAGCCAAGCTAGGGACCCGACCCTTCTCGGGACCTCTTCCCTTGCCGATGAGTGACGACATAACAACGGACCTCTTAAGGTACGTGTCTCCTCGGACCGGCCCATGCTAGGTCCCCCAGCGTTTCTCAGTCTGTACTGACTCGCTGATTGTGTGTACCCAAAAGTTTTTTATACACGAATAAATAACCCCGACACCACCCAGAAACGACGACACGGACCGCAAGAGATAGACGTCCTCGTCCATGATGAGAGACCCACGCCACCCGTCCGGAGTGACGCCCCCGAAGAAAGCAACGTCTCGTCGCCGAGATCTGCGTCGACACCGTGTCCCGAATCGACGAGGTGCCGCACGGCCCAGAAGGGGCTGGTCGCCGACCTGGCCACAGGGGGCGTAATCGTCCACGTAAGAATTGATGCCCCGTGGCCCCTTCAGGATAAAAAAGGCCCAAAAAAGGAAGGATAAGTACCCACATAGGAGTCCGAGATCTTATTACAACTTGTGTCTGGTTCAAGAGTCAGGTAACAACTTACTCACTCATTGTTCCAGCCTCCGAGCTCTAGACCTTTCCCTGACTCCAGGCCACCCCGTCAGGACGACGACTTACCACCCTCCCCGTGCATGGCGGCCTCCCACTGACCGTCGAACCGGAGGTCTTGTCGTCTGCAGGCCAAAGGGAGGGTCGGGTGTTGTGTGTGTGCGTGCGTGTGTGCCCGTGTACGTGCGTGTGCGTATGTACGTGCGCGTGTGTGTGTGTGGGTTTGTGTGTGTGTGAACGGTAGGGAGACCGAAGGTGAGTCGGAGTCGACCCCGCAGGGCGTCGTCAAGGGGGTAAGTCCGTCGGGAAGACCTGCGTCTGGGGCCGATGAGGGGTAGGGTAGGGTCTTTGATCGCACCTCGGTCCCCGTCTTTCGTTGCGGGAGTCCCGCGTCCCCTGTCCCGACCGAGTCAGGATGAGTCAGTTTGGGGTGGGGAGGGGACCCGGGGGAGGGGAAACACAGAACAATGTACTGTCAGTTATCTCCGGCCCGGAGCCCCCATAATAGTCTCGGGTCTAGCGCTGGAGATTGTAATATTAGGTGCCCCCGACGCCCCTCGTAGTCATGTAGGGCCTATTTAATTAAGTCACATTCTTTCGCGAAACTTCGGCCCGTATAGCGAGCCGAAGACTCCGAATTCGGGACAAATCTAATGAACTAATTTCACCCAGGTTTCGAAACCGCTAGTTATATAAAACGAATTCTCGTAACACCGATGTCTTCGTCTAAATTAACGTAGACACCACGAGACGAAACACCCATCGAGAAATCTTATATTATTTTAGCCTCGACTCTCCCTGGTCCCTCCCTGTGAGTTGGTTCACGGGTGGGACTCTTACGTGGCCCCGCCCCCCCGTGCATAAACGTCCTACACTGGCATTTATTGGAGACTTTTACTCTTCGACCTTTTTTACTGTTACTATTAGTGGTGAATATTTTAGAACCACGTCCTCTGTGTTCTCCTTTTCGAACCAGTAGACCGAGAAAACTCCTACCAAAGGACCTAACACTGACCCCTAAGATCATCCAGAGTTATTACCCTGCAAAAATCCTAATGACCGACTGTGAATTAGTTCGGTAACGCCAATTACTCCTCCAACCGAATTGGGAGGGGGTGTTCCGTCCCCTGCCCTCCACAGAGCTCATAATCCCTGGTACTTCCGTTTAGTCGGTGGTCCCGTGACCTGATCCTCAGGTCTCCCCTACCTGTTTCTCCTCGGTCGTGCACTCTGTACGGGCGAGGCACGGTCGGTGACGAGCTTCTCGAAATTCAAAGATAAAGGAAACCACCGATTTGTGACGATGTTTTACCTACGCTGACACGGGGAAACTAGGGTCCACCACGATCACCCTTTCTTGGGCGGACGGCTACGTCCTCTGACTGGGAGGGACCCAGCCCTTCTAGGGGACCTCTTCCTTTACCGTTGACTGAGGTCAGAAGAACGGACCTCGTAGGGTACCTGTCTCCTCGGGCCACCCGATGTCGGGTCCCCCAGCGTCTCTCAGTCTACGCTGACTCACTGAATCGTGTCGTGTCAGGGGTAAAATCTTCCTACCCGATCAACCGTCACTCCACTTCCGTCTTAGACTTGGACCAAACTCACTAAGAATTTCGGTGTCACGCACGGACATGACCGCAGGTGACCCGGGGAGTGGTCGACATGGTTACACACGGCCCAGTAAATTGGGTGAACCCGGTACCACGAAAGTGGATATTTTACTCTCCCTAGGATTCCAGGGGAGACTGAGTTTTAGAAACTCAGATCTTATTAAGACCGACCCCTCAGTCCTTTGGAACCATGATTAGAAACGTGGAAGTACTTGGTCAGTGCACTATCCCAGTCCCGATCAGTAAAGGGACGAAATAACTCAAATGGGCAAATCTTGTTTCCCATTATTGAACCACTGTTGCTCTGTAGTCTACTACCTCCGAAGACTGTGGTAGCTCAGATGTATTCACTCAGACAAATTTTATAAATTTAGTCCACGGGTTTTCGAGTACAGAAGTTTCCTCGTCCTCCGACTCGACGGCGTCTAATAGTGGGGTCCTGCACTCGGTTCCGTCTCAGGTATCTGGCCCCGGTCTTCTCGGTAGTCGACTGGCTGTCCACACCAAAAGAGGGAGGATTCACGAGAGAGAGATGACCTAAGAACCCTTTAAGTGTGGAACTAGGCCCACAATGACTTGGTTTGAACCCCGGTGAGTCGGAACGTGTCATTTTGGTTAGATGACTGCATCCGACACCAATTCCCTTCGTGTCGTAAATAACGCCCACTGTTAGTTCCTTAGGTCCGTCACTCACGAGTCTTCTGGACTTGAGGAGCTATTAGAAGTCCCTTTCCGAACACTTCTGTCCCACTCCTTCCCCCGAACACCCTCCGTACTAACCGAGTACCTGTAAGAAGACTAAGACCACCACTCCATTAGCTCTCAGTCTTAGTAGTTCGAAGACCAAGGTCGACCAGACCCCAGACAGATACACGACAGTAATACGACAACTGTAGAAGGTGGTCCGCCCCGAAAGACATAGACGGTTTGTCGAGTATCCCGCACCGGTTCTTATAATAGACATCGGGAACTCCTCCTTGGTTTCAGGAACTGAAACAAATTACCGGTTTGATAACACTAAAACAGAACGAAATGACAAAAGGAAAGGAGGATGAAAAAGAGTGAAGAGACTTATTTTCATACGAAACCTTGAACCCCTTCGGGATCCTCCGATTACAAAAAGACGTCTGTCCTCCGTCCATCTCCCATAAACCCCCACCATCGAGGACAGGACGTTCCAGGGACGTGTGAATGTGCCACTCGGGAACGGAAAGGTTTGGTACAGACCAATTGACGGAACCCCCAGTCCAGACTCCCTCCTGTTCTCCTCTGTCTGAATGTACCCGTCGTCCTCTCTCCGTCAGGCGGGGGTGTAGAAGGTCTCTGGTACACCTGAGGTGTACGTGGGATCAGCATCGAACTCCGACGATTATCTCTCACCCCTGAGTTCCTCCGGAGGTAGGAACGTCAAAAATACATTTCATAAAAAAAAAATACAATGTTACACTATGTCATGGTGTGCGGACACTTAGTCTGGGTCATATCTCCGACGTCTAACGTAGGTGAAACGTTTCTCGTCTCTCGACTCCTCTCACCCGAAACCTTCCCGAACCACCTCCCGTGTTGGAGGGCCTTCGTCCCTTCCCCCTGGTTGTCGTAAACGAAGAACTGAGGATCCCATCCCTAACCTCCCTCAGTTGTCGAGGACTCTGACGTAAATGAGGGTAAGTCTTAAAGTTCTTGGGATCAAGACCGGTGGTCTCTGAACTTAGGGGAAAGTTGCAGACCCTTTGAGTAGTAGAAAAACTCAGAACCACCTACTGTACCCACGAAGAGTGAGATTATCGATTTAATGGTCTGGGAACGAAAGTCGGAGAGAACGTCGATCCTGGACCCGCGTACTGTACCCGAGGTGGCTAGTGGACTTGGATTGGTCTAAAACTCACTTCTCAATCGTTTTATTCCTCCGTCCTAGGTATCTTCTACGACCTCTTACCGCAATGACACATACACTCTGGAGCCGGTCCCCGATGCCAACCATAGATACAATCGTCAAAACGCCACGGCTGACGACGTAGACTACAACCGGTCGCCCCCGTCCCCACAGGGCGTCCGGTCGAGACGTCGCATCAAGTCCGTGGCGAGGACGGTACACCGGGCGAGGACCGAGAGGTCGTTAGGACGCTCGAGAGGAAGTCATGTGAGAACCAACCGTGAGGATGCCGAGGGAGGATCAAGACCGTCCACCTCTCACCCTCAGTCTTCCGACTCCGAATCAGAACCGAGGGGACCCGGAGTCATTCCACCCCGTCACCCCGGGACACGAGAGACTCGGGGGGTCGGGGCGGTACGGCGCGACCCGGTCCTCTCGCACCTCTCGTTTTCGACGCAGGGGTCCACACCGCGCGTCCCACCGGCCCGTCTGGGCTCGTCGGCGGAGGCCGGGGGAGCGGGACGAGAGGCACAAGGAACCGTCTCACGCGGACTTCGGGGTCAAAGGACGAGAAATACTACCTCGATTATAGTCACGGATAGTGGATCTCAATCCATTCTTAATTTATTCTCCTAGGTGGATTACGTCAGTCACTTATGACTCACGTTCAGTCGTGTCCTTAACAACGACAACAAGTCAGTGACTCAACACAGACCCAACACACCGTTGGGGTACCTGACATCGGGTGGTCCCAGGAGACAGGTACCCTAAAAGGTCCGTTCTTATGACCTCACCCAACGGTAAAGGAAGAGGTCCGCTAGAAGGGTTACGTCCCCAGTTTGACCACAGAGGACGTAACCGTCCGTATAAGGGGTCATTTGGTGGTCCCTTCTGGGTCGTGGTCTTATCCGAATGTATTAGGACTTGTGCGAAGACCTCTACTTAAGGACGTTTCATTTAATCCGAAAATACAAATGAATTTGGTTTCTATCATATGTACGGTAAGTAGAACGTAAATTCAATGTAAAATTCCGTCCATCTTTTAAAAGTGAAAAGAAAATCGAAAGCTGGTAGGATACGTTTCGTTTATAGGAATAGGATAGGATCTCTCAACTTTCGGTCCTGAATTTTTTTTCACTAAGTGGGTTCTAGTTAATGGAACGTTCCCCTTCCCTTCTGCTTTTTAGGTTCACAGAAAACTGTGTCTTTGAAACAAGGAGAGACAGGGACGTCTCCACCCGGGGTTTGGTTCTTTTTTTAATAAAAAACGAGGTTACAAAGTAGAGTCTCAAAGGATCTCTGGAACCTTAGATCAGTACCGATTTTTGTTGACGTGGTGACCTGAAGGGTCAATATACGCGACGGTTGAGGGGCACAAACAAATTCGATCAAACTGAACCAAAGACAACAAACGGTAGTCCTCAAGGGTGACCATGTCTTCACGACGATTACAAAGAAAAAGAGAGAAGGTGACTGTCGGTAAGTGACTTAAAAACACTACACAGTCCCGGGTACAACCCGAGACCTCTACGATACTACTTATGTTGGAGTTTTATATCGGTGGGGTACTCGATCCCCAACAATCTACGAGGATGAAAACAAACGAGTTATCTTTTGGATCAGAGTCCCTCTACCCTCCTGAAACGAGTGTCAGTGTCGAAAACTCACCGTCCCGGTTCCTTTCCTGGGGTCGTCTCTTAAAAGGTGTCTCATGCAATCAAGTGTTAACCTCAGACGTCGACTACCTACTCCCGTACTGAGTTGGCGTTCAGAGTCCCCAACTGAGATAGTAAACTTTAGGTTATTTCCGACTCTCTTACTTATTCAAGGTCTTCCCGAATCTCCTCGAGTGTATTTACTATCTCGGTCTTACTCAATAAGCCCCGGTCAGTTTCCCCGAGTGTAGGGATTGGAACCCTCTAACTGAGTAGCTTCCGTTGGTGACACAGAAAGTGTATTTCGTAGAGAACGACGATGATAGGCTCTGCTTCTTTCCCTGTGTGGTTTGAGATAAGGTAAGAGTGCATCACCGAAAATATCAAGTCTAAACAAGAGACGGAGGGAGTTCTTTATCCTGGGTTCACGGAGTCTTGAAGATCAGTCCTACACCTTAAGGAACCTTCTCTTTTCGTTACCGTCCTCTGTTTCTCTAAACGAGGACTCCACTCAGTTTGTTCGGGACTTTAGGGGATGAACCCGGGAGAGAATCTCGGGGTCTCCACCATTCCCGTCAGCCGTACTCTTGTTTCTTCGTTCACCAGTGGCGTCTTCGAGGTGTAGCGTGGCGGATCGGTAGCGGTACCATTGCCACTCCGGGAAGCTCGACCCCGCTCCTGCGCCCAGGGCGGCAGAAGACGGAGTGTCAGGCTCACCGTCGAAGGTCCAGAGTCCCTTTTGATCCCTGTCTCGACGGTTCTTGGGTCTGACGGAAGAGAAGACTCCGAGGATCACAGGGTTCACAGTGGATTGGAGACAACGGAGGTTTGGGAGCGTCCCTAATACGGGAGTTATCACTCGAGGAATGGGGAGGGAGGGTGCCCGGTCAGTCGTTGGCTGAAAAGTCTACCGGGTAGAGGGTCTTATAGACTCGACCTCCCTCGGAGTCCGGAACAGACAAAGTCTTGGGAAGGGGCAAAAAGTGCCCCACTACGTCTTCGGTAGTACAGTGACCTCCCGGCACTAGTCTCGTGGGAAGGACCGGGGACGGTGCGACGCTAACCGGGACATTGGGACGGTGCGACACTACTAACCGGGACATTGGGACGGTGCGACACTACTAACCGGGACATTGAGACGGTGCGACACTAACCGGGACATTGGGACGGTGCGACACTACTAACCGGGACATTGGGACGGTGCGACGCTAACCGGGACATTGGGACGGTGCGACACTACTAACCGGGACATTGGGACGGTGCGACGCTAACCGGGACATTGGGACGGTGCGACGCTAACCGGGCATCGGGCGCACAGAGAGAAGACAGTGTGGGGGTGTCGAAGGACAGACGTCTCAGTAGCAAGGGGACGAATAAAGGGGCCGTCCAGAGGAAAGCCTGGTTTCGGTTCTTCCTACCGGGTCGCTGGACCGGAGGGTGTACACACGGGACATGGGCGACATTCCTTGACCTGAGGACGAAGGAAGGGTCCGACGAGGCACCGTCACTAAAATCCTTTCTTCGGGGAACTCCCCTCGGTCGATCTGGTGTCGTGTCTTAGTGTAGAAAAGTCTTGGAGATTTTCTTGAGAGATTTTTCTTTCCGTTATCACCTAAAAATTTCCAACTAAATAACCTTAGTGGAAATTTCGTAAAGTCGTAAAATTTTGAGAGGGATATAGGAACGGTCCTCTCTATTCTTATTCCTCTCTATTCTTTCGGAAGAAGTCACTAGTCACGTTTCTTTATCTCCTTTTGTCTTACCTTTTATGATCTCTAGTGAAGTTCTTTTAATCTCTGTGGTTCCCTTGTAAAGTACGTTTCTACCCGTGTTATTTCCTGTCTTTACCATACCTGGACTGTCTTCGTTTTCTATAATTCTTCTCCACCGTTTTTATGAGTCTTCTTGATACGTTTTTCTAGAAGTACTGGGTCTATTAGTGCTAGCACACTAGTGAGTGGATCTCGGTCTGTAGGACCTTACACTTCAGTTCACCCGGAATCTTTCGTAGTGATGTTTGTTTCGATCACCTCCACTACCTTAAGTCGACTTGAGAAAGTTTATGACCTTCTACTACGACACTTTCACGACGTGAGTTGTACGGTCGTTTAAACCTTTTGAGCCGTCGCCGGTGTCCTGACCTTTCCCAGCCAAAAGTAGGGTCATGGTTTCTTTCCGTTACGGTTTCTTACGAGTTTAATGGTGTGTTAACGTGAGTAGAGTGTGCGATCATTTCATTACGAGTTTTAAGAGGTTGTCACTTGTCGTCATACACTTGGCACTTGAAGGTCTACAAGTTCGACCAAAATCTTTTCCGTCTCCTTGGTCTCTAGTTTAACGGTTGTAGGTGACCTAGTACCTTTTTCGTTCTCTCAAGTTCTTTTTGTATATAAAGACGAAATAACTGATACGGTTTCAGAAACTGACACACCTAGTGTTCTTTGACACCTTTTAAGACTTTCTCTACCCTTATGGTCCGGTGAACTGGACGGAGAACTCTTTGGTCCTTCGTTGTCCTTCGTCCAGTCCTTCGTTGTCAATCTTGACCTGTACCTTGTTGTCTGACCAAGGTTTATCCTTTTCCTCATGCAGTTCCGACATATAACAGTGGGACGAATAAATTGAAGATACGTCTCAAGTAGTACTCTTTGTGACCCGACCTACTTCGTATTCGACCTTAGTTCTAACCACCCCCTTTATAGTTATTGGAGTCTATACGTCTATTGTGGTGAGAATACCGTCTTTCACTTCTTTTTGGTCTCAGAGAACTACTTTTACTTTCTCAAACTTTCATTCTCTCAAACTTTTCCAACCGAATTTTGAGTTGTAAGTCTTTTGATTCTAGTACCGTAGACCAGGGTAGTGAAGCACCGTTTATCTACCCCTTCGTTACCTATGTCACTGTCTGAATTAAAAACCGGAGGTTTTAGTGACGTCTACCACTGACGTCGGTACTTTAATTTTCTACGAACGAGGAACCTTCTTTTCAATACTTGTTGGATCTATCGTATAATTTTTCGTCTGTCTGTGTAATGAAACGACTGTTTCTCAGATCAGTTTCGATACCAAAAAGGTCATCAGTACATACCTACACTCTCAACCTGATATTTCTTTCGACTCGTGGTCTTGTACCTACGAAAACTTGACACCACAACCTCTTCTGAGAACTCTCAGGAAACCTGACGTTCCTCTAGGTTGGTCAGGTAGGATTTCCTCTAGTCAGGACCCACAAGTAACCTCCTGACTACAACTCCGACTTTGACGTTATGAAACCGGTGGACTACTCTTCTCGACTGAGAAATAAACTTTTCTGAGACTACGACCCTTACTAACTTCCGTCCTCCTCTTCCCCTGCTGTTTCCTACTCTACCGACCTACCGTAGTGACTGAGTTACCTATACTCAAACTCACTTGAGGCCCTCAACCACTACCTGTCCCTCCGGACCGCACGACGTCAGGTACCCCAGTGTTTCTCAGCCTGTACTGATTCGTTGATTTGACTTAACTTGACTTATAAGAACGGGTAAATTGTCTTGTTGACAAAGGTAATTAAGGTAGAAAAAAACGTAATAGGTGTCTTCCTCGACATTCGTCGACTACACTGTCGACGAACAGGTTTTCTACGGAGAGAACACTGGTTCGGGACAGAGACTTCCCGGGATTCCTGGGTGTGTCGTGTCTTTCTGCCCGGAGGTACCCGGGGAACGATTCCTCCCGGGGAGGGAATGGTAGACACTACTGTTGGTGGACGGTCTCGGACTCCAACTCCCACGGGACCCGGTCACGAAGAGGTGACACGACCGTGGAAACTTAGTCGATCTATAAGCACAAAATTTCGACGGCTTCACTGGGGTACACGTCGACTCTAACTCGTGGTAACGAGGTCCCATATCCTTACCAAGGTAGTTAAGAGGTAAACGTCCACTACCTCCACGAAGTCCCGGTTGAGCTACAGTCTGTGTGGACAAACGATGAGTGTTGGGAACGTTTCTAAGACGGACGTCACTCCTACGAATACTTATGTTTAACAAATACACCCTTCTAATTTTACAGCACCTATGAAATAATCAAAAAATAGTATACGATAAAATATCTGATGTTATTTGACTATAAAATTTCATATTGTTTATGTAATATCTTTATTTACTTATGTAAACAACATAAATTTTAAAAACAATACAAAAACAATAAATGAAACAATGTGGGTGTAGTCATTTATTCAAGTATAAACATTCGACGGGGAGATGAATTTTACAACCGAGTTCCTGGACACGACCACAAACTCAACGGTACACTTTAAGGACACACTATGGTTAGGACTGGAAGACGTACTCTGACAACAGATCGACCTCGAGATGACTGGAGCCACAAGGTGACCTGCAAAGGAAAAAAGGGGCGTGAGGTATGTAGACGTATCGAATAATACATATGTGTAGAAGACGAACATTCCCCTTCTGTCTCCCCTTACAAACATCGACTTTCAAGTCTTCGTTAGATAGAGAAGTGATTTCTGTGTTTCTACTTTACACCAGATGTGTGTGTCAGATCTCCCCTTTTGTCTGTGCAAGGAAGTTTAGCACTAATAACTCGCGTGCAATCGTGTGAAATAGGTTACTATTATTTATCGTCATAATAGGAGTAAAATTATCTACTCCTTTGACTTCATCTCCCTAAACAATTAAACGGGTTCCAGTGTTTTTACCATTCACTTCTTCGACCTTCTTTGAACCTACAGTCCGTCGGAACCACTGTGGAGTATCTTTCTCACAAAAGTCGATTGTCCCACTCACTATGGGACTGAAGGTTCCACCGTAAAACTCCCCCAGTCCCCCTTTGTGTCTCAGAGTTCCAACCTCCTCCGGAAACTCCTGTAGACCTGGTTAGAGGGAGGCCCCGAGTTTCAGGGGCAAGTCTACAGGAATGTCCAGTCCTTCCGGACGAAAGACGACTCACGTTCCTCGTAGAGGACGTCTCGATATCTTGGACCCCTGATATGGATATACTTTTTTTTTTTTTTTTTTCCCCTTCTGTAATCGATTCTGATAAAATTCTTATAGATTCTCATAAATTTCACAAATGTTGTATAACGACTTCGACTTTGAAGTTATGAAACCGGTAGACTCCACTTCTCGACTGAGTACTCAAACTCGTTCGAAGTCCTCAACCACTACCTGTCCCTCCGGATCACACGACGTCAGGTACCCCAGTGTGTCTCAGCGTGTGCTGACTCGCTGACTTGAGTACAGGTAGCTCAACCACTACGGTAGGTTGGTAGAGTAGGAGACAGCAGGCGAAGAGGAGGACGGAAGTGAGAAAGGGTCGTAGTCTCCGAAAAGATTGCTAATATTTCGTCCCACGGGTCTGACTAGGACAATGACATACAGACACTTACCCAGACCCATCCACACGAGTACACATCAAGACAGACATACACATATACTCACACACACACACACACACACAATCCGACTTTCATTTGTGGAGTTTACTCGTCAAAAAAGTATTCGTCGTACCACTTTAATACCTACTGACAAAAAGAAACTCAAGAAGACATAAATAGTATAAAAGTAGTTACTTATACATACTGAAACCATTAAACTTTATTTTTTCACAAATTTTTTCGTGGTCGGGTAAACGGTGGACTGTCTACCCTTGGACAAGTTTGAATCTCCTTTTGTTAACGAAATTTCCAAATTTTAATTATATAAAAATTTTTAGTCAAAACTCAGGTTTCTCACTTGATGTCTGCTCTATTAGTTCCGCTGGGACACCAAGGTTTTGAGCGACACACCAAAATTTACGTGCACGAATACGAGTCAGTACAGGTTGAGAACCACTGGGGTACCTGACATCGGGAGGTCCGAGGAGACAGGTGCCCTAAAGGACCGTTCTTGTGACCTCACCAACGGTAGAGGAGGAGGTCCCCTAGAAGGACTGGGTCCCTAGCTTGGGTCCAGGGATACAGAGGACGTACCCGTCCGCTTAAGAAACCCGCAGTAGACCCTTCCAGTACATCAAAATTTCTTTGCAGTGAGTAAAGTTGAGTGACAAACGATTTTACAAAAATCGTTTAAAAATCTTTGTCAGAGCGGGTTAAACCCTAGTGGAACTAAATTTACTTGCGGAAACACAAAGTCAAACGGGAAAAGTGGTCCGAGAGCAGACACTAGTCTCCCCGGCGTGGACGGTAAGACGTAGTCCGGTCGAATCCTGTTGGCAGCTACTTTGAAGTTTTCATGGATTATTTTAGACTACTTGACTTTCGGAATTGATTAGTCTACCCACCCCGAAACAGAAAATACCCTTTCTAGTTCCCTTCTCTTTTATTTTATAATCCCTAATCCGAGAGTTTTGGTTGTTCCTTCAGGGACTGCGGGTCGAAAGGTGCACACGACACACGGAAGAGGAGAAAGTCTGTCTAGAATTTTTAGGTTCGTTTTTCTTTGAGGGGTTTCGTTTGTTTTGATTTATCGGGTGTTAGAGAAGTGAGACTAAGTCGGTGGTAAACACTAAGACATGTCAACGGTCAGAACTTCACTTCACTTCACTTCACTTTAGTGAGTCAGTACAGACTGACAAACACTGGGGTACCTGACATCGGATGATCCGAGGAGGTAGGTACTCTAAGAGGTCCGTTCTCATGACCTCACCCGACGGTAAAGGACATGTGCGTTCTGTGTTCATGTGTGTGTGTCTTACAGGTGACTCTTTCTCCGTGTCCGACTCTCGACACTCAACAAAATAAACCCTCGTTTTACTCCTGAAATCAGGGCCCCAGCCGTACAGTCTACCGAGGTTCCATGGTCGAGGTTTCTCCACCTCCTTCCGGTCACAATGCACACTGAAGTCACTTCCGTCTCCTTGACGTCAGTTCGCGGGAGAACCGTCTCCGAACGACGACCAGGGCTCCTCGTCTACCGTGACAATTACTAAAATCACGAAAGGATCTACGCTCTTCTACGTACTTGAACCCGAGTATTTTAGAAGAGGACTTTTAGAGACAGACCTCCGGACAGGACGGTCGAAGAGGGTCTCGTGTCCCGCGGAGCACATACGAGAGGTGGGACTCGAGGAAAGGTCCCTACAATTCACAGTAACTACCGTCACCAATGACTGAAATAGGCCCAATCCGTCTCCCACTGTCAAAAGTAGACCGTTGTGTCCGTACGAGTGTGTCGGCCACCATCCCACTGTCGGCCCGGTGGGGGAAGGAGCACCTCCAAACATTGACCTCACCAGTGCAAACTTTACACCACCTTTAAGGGTCAAAGACCCCCACCTGTGTAGCAAAACCGAAACCTCGTCTGGAGTGAGTATAAAAATCCTTTTCAGGGTCAGACACGAGTAATAATGTGTTTACATTTCCGTGATCTCGAAGGATCATCGAGTTTGCCATTTCTTAGACGGACGTTACGTCCTCTGGACCCAAACTAGGGGCCCAGCCCCTCTAGGGGACCTCTTCCTTTACCGCTGGGTGAGGTCATAAGACCGGTCCTCTTGGCGTACGTGGCTCCTCCGACCGCCCGACGTCAGGTGCCCCAGCGTTTCGCGGCGTGTGCTGACTCACTGACTGTGATGATGGCGACCCTCAAGGGCTCCGACGCTCTCTTGTCTCGCCCAGAGGTGACGACATCCCGCGCGCCCTGGGACGAGTCGCGGTGCGCCGTCGGACCTGCCCGCCCCTCAGCCCCTCTTGCCCTCGTGCGCGTGCAGACCGACTCACGGAAGCGGAGGGAGAAGTGGACTTCGATGGTGCTGTGACAATTAGACGATATGGGGTTATGTTTTAATCTTCAAGTTTTTTGTTCGTTTGTTTGTTTGTTCCAGTGGCACTTGAACTGGCACCGACACAACTCGCTGTACCGATGATTACCCTTGTTGCCATAAGAAACCGGCAAGTACGCCACCTCTTCGCTACAATAAATTTGCTGTCCAGCCCAACCTGTCGGGTACAAGGGAAGTGACACGACACACGGCAATGCATTGACCGCAACCTCCACACGACTGTTGACGACCAAAACGAAAAAGACCCAGTCTCTCCAGTCTGGTGTCGGACACGCGGGGATGCGTGCACCCCACACTCAGACGCCCATCCACTCCCACGTCCCCCACATGGGGGACTTCCCTCCTCTCGGAGAGAGAAAGTCACTAGTCCGACCCCCATCCCCCCAGTCGGCACTGTGGCTCCTCCCCGGCGGACTGAGGAAATCCCGACCGTCCTCCAACCCCACGACGGACGGGACCCGACCACGGAACCCCGGAGGGCCCCAGATTCGTATCTGGGGCTCCCCCCGAACCTTGGGCACTTAGGGTCACCCCACGCCTCGGGAATCGACGGTTCCGCAGGCGACGAGAACTGAGACACAAGAAGGGGACCGTGAGTCGCTTCGGAACGATTTGTGGACTCGAACCCAAATCCGTCTACCTCGTCGATTCCTTCCTCCCGTCTGCCGACCCCCGACAGAGAATATGTGTAGATCTACACATATTCNCACCCAGGACAAACCTCGGTCGTCGAATCTTCTCTCTCGGTGAAGGGGTTTGTCGACGACCGCCACTCGTCGGGCCGAACTTTCGGCCTGAAGGACGTCGTCTCCTGCGACGGCCTCCCCGTCACACGTCCACCCTAAACACTGGGACGCCGTAGTAGGGGAGTGAGAAGGGTTTTGCTGAAACCTGATCTTGGCCTTCTCACCTAAAGGACACTAGAAACGCCACTCCTCCGACCTTAGTCATATTAGACCAATATTTTCTTTTACATTTGACAAAAACACGAGGTCGACCCTTCACCCACCGTTCAGGAGTATTATACGTATAAGAATAAAAATTTTTCTCCCTTTATATAACATAAAATATTGGACTAACAAAGTGAATTCTTATACAATGTTTCAAAGGGGTATCGTAATTTATAAGAAGTATTGTAATTTTTTTTACCAACGGTGGAAAATGTTACGTACCTACATGCACTAAATAAGTTGGTTAAATAAAGAACAGTAATAATTTTCCCTATGATGCTACTCATAGAAATGACGATTTAGAAATTTATGTGGGTACTGGTCGATAAATCTAATTTTGGGAACTTCGTTTTAAAGATCCAGTTTCTTAAACGTGAAAACTGTAAAACGGTACAACAGGACGGGTCTCTAACATAAAGATAACCGTCGGGACTTAGGAATCGTTAAGACCCGACAACAAGAATAATTTTTGAAAACACTGAAAACTACCGTTTTATTTTTCCCGTAAAGGACCATGACCACATACGGAAGGGTCTACGTTCGTCAGTCACCCATATAGGAGACACCTCTTAAATTTTTGTCATTACTTTATACGAAAAAATAATGGTGGTACACAATCGTCATGATTTGTAATAGTCACTATTTATACGAAGTTTCTGTCAAAAAACCCGGAGTAAAGATATGTCAACGATACCAATAACAACGTAAAATTATGTAATACAGAATAGATTTTTAAATCAGCTAGTCAAGTCAGGGAGTCAGGACAGACTGAGAAACACTGGGGTACCCGACGTACTTCGTACGGTCCGGAGGGACAGGTAGTGGTCGAGGGTCTCGAACGAGTTTGAGTACGGGTAACTCAGTCCCTACGGTAGGTTGGTAGAGTAGAAGGAAGCAGGGGAAGAGGAGGGAGGAAGTTAGAAAGGGTTGTAGTCCCCGAAAAGTTTACTCAGTCGAGAAACGTAGTGTACCGGTTTCATAACCTCAGAGGCGAAGTCGTAGTCAGGAAGGTTACTTGTGGCTCCTGACCAGAGGAAATCTTACCTGACCAACCTAGAGGAACGTCAGGTTCCCTGAGAGTTCTCAGAAGAGGTTGTGGTGTCAAGTTTTCGTAGTCAAGAAGACACGAGTCGAAAGAAATGCCAGGTTGAGAGTGGAGGTATGTGCTGATGATCTTTTGGTATCGAAACTGATGTGTCTGGAAACAACCGTTTCATTAGAGAGACGAAAAAGTATGCGACAGATCCAACCAGTATCGAAAAGAAGGTTCCTCGTTCGTAAAAACTTAAAGTACCGACGTCAGTGGTTGACGTTACTAAAACCTCGGGGTTTTTTATTTCAGACAGTGACAGAGGTAAGAATTAGAATTTTAATTATTTTATTTCTTTAATTATTTATTTCGGACAATGACAAAGGTAACAATTAGGATTAGAGTTTTAATCCCGTGAAAACAATAAGGAGGGAATGTCATTGAACACGAGGGGTGCCGCCAATTAAACCTCTCGAGGGTGACGAGGGCGAACACACTGACTAAGGCTAAACCCTGTGAACAGCCCGTCAGTGAGTCCAAGGAAAGTTCTAATACAAGTACTACCGAACTTCAGGAAACTCATATGAACCCTGTGTCAAGGATCGGGGTCGGTCCACCACCCCAAACTTCGTTTCAAACTTTATTACTAAACTTTATTTATTACGATCGTGTCTTCGACTTACTGAAGTAAGACGACACTGGTGAACCCTAAACACACACACGGATTGGAGTTTCCCTCTGTTTCACTTTTGGCACGCCCCACGATCAAATTAAGACTCTCGCGTTTAAAATCGAGTGACTTGACTTTATACCAGAAATTTTAGAAACTTTAGACAAGAAATATCTTTACT
Source organism: Capra ibex (assembly GCA_006410555.1). Classification (NCBI taxonomy): domain Eukaryota; kingdom Metazoa; phylum Chordata; class Mammalia; order Artiodactyla; family Bovidae; genus Capra; species Capra ibex. The sequence goes on along the minus strand of SJYO01034137.1, from coordinate 2,399,092 downwards.
TTCTTGTCCAGTTCTTTTATTTTGCAATGACTTATTAATGAATGATCTGTCAAAAAAGGTACTTCGTAGTAATCAAGTTTGACAATCCATTTTGATTTTTGACAACTTATTTGTCAACTTTAAAAAAGGAAGAGACACGACTTTGTTAATACAAAAATTTAAAAGGAACACACAATAGGTACTTTCACTTTCCCTTCAGCGAATCAGTGCAGGCTGAGAAACGCTGGAACACCTGACATCGGATGGTCCGAGGAGAGAGGTACTCTAAGAGGTCCGTTCTTATGACCTTACCCAACGGCAAAGGAAGAGGTCCCCTAGAAGGGCTGGGTCCCTAGCTTGGGTCCAGAGGACGTAACCTCAGTCTGCGAAATTGGAGACTCGGTGGTCCCTTCGGGTTTCAGGTTAAACTTTTACAGGTACAGACACGAAGAGACCTGTAACAATGACAAGTAAAGAAAAGTACTGACCATGACTTTTCTTAAAACAGGATATTGCCCCCGAATTCTTTGCCAGACGAAACCCATTCCGACCCATATGGGGATGTTGCCGGGCCAAGTTCTCGGAAACGACCTTTTTACTAGTTCTCAAGGTTCTCCTGTTTCGCCATCTCCGGACTCGGTTCAGATCTCTACGAGACGGCACCCGGGGTACCCCGACGCCTGTGGCGTGTGGCCCTGCGCCGGGACCGAGGCTCGCGGGCCGCCCGACGTCTGTGGCGACAGGCGTCGCCGCGAGGGGGGCACTGATGTCCGCTCCGGGACGCAAGCGGCGGCGAGGGGGTCGGCAGTCGCGTGTCGACGTGGAGCGTCTCACCGAGGTCCGGGAAATCTGCGGGCAGTAGGACTTCACCTCGTCCTGGGGCACCCCGAGGACCCGTGCCCTCGGGTGCAGGGTGCAAAGGACAAACATCCTTGTCCGAGGTCGGAGGTCCTGGCAGGGACTCAAGGTTTCACTTTCACTTCAGCGAGTCAGCACAGGCTAAGAAACGTTGGGGACCTGACATCGGGTGGTTCGAGGAGGTAGGTACCCTAAAAGGTCCGTTCTTATGACCTCACCCAACGGTAAAGGAAGAGGTTGTCATCGAAGTTTCTAAACGACTAGTCCCTTCCCTCCTCTGAGTCTCTATTCCCTCCTTGGCGGTTCTGTCGCTTCGGAACCCCGTCGCAGGACGAAGATAGAGGTCCCTATGCGGATTGTCGTAGAGACTCGAGGAGACTTCTTGAGTCAAGTGAAGTCAGCGAATGAGCATAGGCTGAGAAACGCTGGGGTACTTGACATCGCGCGGTCCGGAGGGACAGGTAGTGGTTGAGGGCCTCAAGTGAGTCTGAGTGCAGGTAGCTCAGTCACTACGGTAGGTCGGTAGAGTAGGAGACAGCAGGGGAAGAGGAGGACGGGGGTTAGGGAGGGTCGTAGTCTCAGAAAAGGTTACTCAGTTGAGAAGTGTACTCCACCGGTTTCATGACCTCAAAGTCGAAGTCGTAAAGTCGAAGTCGTAAAAGTCGAAGTCGTAAAGTCGAAGTCGTAAAGTCGAAACCGTATCAGTTATTTCGTCTTTATCTACAAAAAGACCTTGAGAGAACGAAAAAGTTACTAGGTCACCTACAACCGTTAAACTAGAGACCAAGGAGACGGAAAAGATTTTGGTCGAACTTGTAGACCTTCAAGTGTCAAGTGCATGACGACTTCGAACCCAACCTCTTAAAACTCGTATTGAAATGATCGTACACTCTACTCACGTTAACACACCATCAAACTCGTAAGAAACCGTAACGGAAAGAAACCCTAACCTTACTTTTGACTGGAAAAAGTCAGGACACCGGTGACGACTCAAAAGGTTTGAACAACCGTATAACTCACGTCGTGAAAGTGTCGTAGTAGAAGGTCCTAAACTTTATCGAGTTGACCTTAAGGTAGTGGAGGTGATCGAAACAAGTATCACTACGAAAGATTCCGGGTGAACTGAAGTGTAAGGTCCTACAGACCGAGATCCACTCACTAGTGTGGTAGTACTAATAGACCCAGTACTTCTAGAAAAAACATGTCAAGAAGGCACATAAGAACGGTGGAGAAGAATTATAGAAGACGAAGACAATCCAGGTATGGTAAAGACAGGAAATAACTTGGGTAGAAACGTACTTTACAAGGGAACCATAGAGATTGAAAGAACTTCTCTAGAGATCAGAAAGGGTAAGACAACAAAAGGAGATAAAGAAACGTAACTAGCGACTTCTTCCGAAAGAATAGAGAGGAACGACAAGAAACCCTGAGACGTAAGTCTACGAACATAGAAAGGAAAAGAGGAAACGAAAAGAGAAGAGAAGAAAAGTGTCGATAAACATTCCGGAGGGGTCTGTCGGTAGAACGAAAAAACGTAAAGAAAAGGTACCCCTACCAGAACGAGGGACAGAGGACATGTTACAGTGTTTGGAGGTAGGTATCAAGTAGTCCGTCAGACAGATAGTCTAGATCAGGGAATTTAGATAAAGAGGGGAGGTAACATATTAGTAAATCCAGTATGGATTTACTAGATCACCAAAAGGGGTGAAAGAAGTTAAACTCAGACTTAAACCGTTATTCCTCAAGTACTAGACTCGGTGTCAGTCGAGGGTCAGAACAAAACGACTGACATATCTCGAAGAGGTAGAAACCGACGTTTCTTATATTAGTCAGACTAAAGCCACAACTGGTAGACCACTACAGGTCCACATCTCAGAAGAGAACACAACAACGTTCTCCCACAAACGATACTGGTCACGCAAGACAACCGTTTTGAGATAATCGGAAACGGGACGGAGTAAGGTATAAGGTTCCGGTTTAAACGGACAATGAGGTTCACAAAGAACTGAAGGATGAAAACGTAAGGTCAGGGGATATTACTTTTCCTGTAGAAAAAGCCCACAATCAAGATTTTCCAGAACATCCAGAAGTATCTTAGCAAGTTGAAGTCGAAGAAGTCGCAGTGACCAACCCCGTGTCTGATCCTATTGACACTATAACTTACCAAACGGAATCTTTGCTTGTCTCTAGTAAGACAGTAAAAACTCTAACGTAGGTTCATGACGTAAAGTCTGAGAAAACAACTGGTACTACCGATGACGGAAAGAAGACTCCCTAAGGACGGACGTCATCATCTATATTACCAGTAAACTCAATTTAAGTGGGTAAGGTCAGGTAAGATCAAGCGACTAAGGATCTTACAACTGCAAGTGGGAACGGTAGAGGACAAACTGGTGAAGGTTAAACGGAACTAAGTACCTGGATTGTAAGATCCAAGGATACGTTATAACGAGAAATGTCGTAGCCTGGAACGAAGATAGTGGTTAGTGTAGGTGTTGACCGATAACAAAAACGAAACCGAGGTAGGGAAGTAAGAAAGACCTCAATAAAGAGGAGACTAAAGGTCATCGTATAACCCGTGGATGGCCGGACCCCTCATGGAGAAAGTCATAGGATAGTAAAACGGAAAATTAAGACAAGTACCCCAAGAGTTCCGTTCTGATGACTTCACCAAACGGTAAGGGAAGAGGTCACCTGGTGTAAGACAGTCTGGAGAGGTGGTACTGGACGGGCAGAACCCAACGGGACCCCCACACCGACTCAAAGTGACTCAATCTGTTCCGACACCGGGAACACTGATCTAACTGATCAAAAGACACTAATACCAAAGTCCCGCAGACGGGAGACTACGGGAGAACGTTGTGGATGGTAAAATGAACCCAAAGACAATGGAACCTGCTCCCCATAGAGGAGTAACCACTTCTTGATTCTGGGGGTTGTTTAACCTTCTCCAGTCGTAGGAAGTAAGGTCTCTTCTGGGAGACTCCGATGTAATCTCCTTGGTCTCGTAAAGTAGTTCCTGAAGTGACCACCAGACCCCCAATCCTGAGACACGAAGGTTGACGTCCCCCGTTCCCAACCCAGGGACCAACCCCTTTTTTTCTCTAATAGACTCTGGTTTAATCCCTAACGTCCGGGACGTGTATGGAGTCAGAATAGTTGTTTGAACGGGAACTTGATAACGATATTTTGTTGTCGTTACGGTAGTTTAGGAGGGTCCAACCCTTTATGTCAAAAGTGTCCGTTCTCGGGATACACAGACGGAAGCGGACCGTTTCGTTATTTCGATAAGAAAAGGTGAAGTAGGTTTTGAGACAGAGGTTCTAAACTAAACCTTGGCCACGTCTCCGACTCAAAAGGTGTAGTCAAAGGGCGACAACTTTAGTCGTATAGAAAGAGTGAAAATTCCTATACAATCAGCAAGTCAGCACGGGCTGAGAAACACTGGGGTACCTGTATCGGGTGGTCCGAGGGGACAGATACCTTAAGAGGTCCGTTCTTATAACCTCACCCAACGGTAAAGAAAGAGGTTCCCTAGAAGGATTGGGTCCCTAGTTTGGGTCCAGAGGACGTAACGTCCGTCTACGAAATGACTGACTCCGTGGTCCCTTGGGAAGTGGGGGCCGACGTTGGTTTTATGGTTCTGTTAGCACTTCGAAGTCTTTTCCCCTAAAGAGTCTTGACGGGTGAAGGTCTAGAAAAACTTTTTTGTGACGAGCTGACTTACTTCTCAAGAATGAGAGCACGGAGAGACCTTTTTGACAACGTATCAACGAAGGAAAACTCCAGACTCAAAATACGGGTTAGACACGACCGACTTCTCTCTCTCTTTTAAGCTGGTCGAGTAAAGGACGTGTGGTAGTGTCCTTTTGTGATTGGCACCGAACCTACGGTGTCTCGACGTCGACAAACTTCTATCTCGGCACCGTTACTCCACTCCTGTAAAATAAGCTCACGCATAACCCCAGGTGTAGGATCTGTATCCTCCCCTCGTTTCTGTTTCCTTGTGGTAGGTCGGAGGGTCCCGGTTCCCCCCCAGGAACGTGTTGAGTACCCGCTTGGCCTTCGCCCCTCCACCACTGGAGGAGTGACCGACCTAAACGTCCTTCTCTGACTCCGTCACTTGTGGGGAGCCGGAACTATAAGGGCAGACATTACCTCGTCGATATTTTGTGAGGTTCACGACATCCGCGTTCGTCTCTACTGATTACTTTTGGGTGAACACTCAGAATTTCACGCAAACTGTGGTTGACTGTGGTGTGTTCCCTCACACAAAGAACCCAAAAGAACACTCTTCGACCTCTGTCGCTGGGCACCGAAAACGTCTCTCCGGTGCTCTCATAGAGACTCTGCTCTCAGAACAAAAGTAAGTACATCCATTTCCCTACAGAGGAACTTCAGTTCTAGGGAACTACACGACCTAGTCGCCGACAACTCGACGGGTAAACCTCGACCATTCTTTCAATTTTGTCCCTGAAGTCTTCTAAGCAGTCACATTAAATTCTTTTCGGTCACTACGTCTGTTTCGAAGGGAAATTGCGGTTCACACCGGCCGTATAACACCAGGGGAGACGGGGCGTGCAGAAGGGACCCAGGTCGAGTGCCCACTGCCTCCGAGATAGTAGGTGTGGGCCCCGACAGGGGCTCGGGTCACACGCAGACCACATACGAGTCTACCCGGGGACCTCGGTCCCTCACCCTCGACTACAATCCTGCAGACCAGGTCCGGTTCTTTGTCGGAGGCTCACCTTCAAGAATGTCTGTCACCGCAGACGCTACGAAACAGTCACTTCGGACCGGGACACCTTACGACCACCACCACTTCAGCACAGACTAGGAGACACTGGGGCACCTGATATCGGGTGGTCTGAGGAGACAGGTACCTTAAAGGGTCCGTTCTCGTGACCTCACCCAACGGTAAAGGAAGAGGTCCCCTAGAAGGACTGGGTCCCTAGCTTGGGAGCAGAGGACGTAAAGTGCACCTAAGAAATTGCGACCCGGTGGTCCCTTCGGGATTGATTTGGGATGCTTAGTATTTAGTATGATGGCTCTGGGACCCGTTTAGTGGAACGTCGAACACCCTGGTTTCAAGGGGCTGGTCCCTAGTTTGGTCGCGGGGGACGGCACCTTCACGCCCACGAGTGGGTGACCTGGGGGTCCCTTCAGGAACGGGTCTCGCGTAAGATTTGAAGTGTAAGAAACGACGTTTTACCCACATTAGCATTATGAATGCAGTGGTGGACCGTACATCATTCCCCTGTGGCCGAGGTAGGGACCGGACCCTGCTGGGGTGCACTGAGACTCGTCGATTCGGGTCCGTGGTGCTGAGGGCTTCGGGTGCGCAGACCTTGGGTGCGAGACGTCATTCTCCTCGGTACTTACTCTTCGGGCGGGTGGCGCCGGGCCCCGCCGGGGCGGGTGGCGCCGGTGTCTTTCGGGCTTTTTCGTGGGTCTCTGGGTTCCGTCGGTTGTGGTTTGTTTATTTGTCCTAAGGTATTTTGTTAGATACTCCCTCGGAGGGACCCCTTCGTCCAGGCGCAGAGGTGAGAGATGGACCCCTAAGAAGGAGGTAGTAAACCCCGACCTCTCTATCTCGGGGTCCCTTGTGTCCGAGGGAGTAAGACCAGTTTGGGTCGCTCGTGGGGGTGCGTGGTCTAAGTACCAGTCTCCTTCAGACGTTCTCCGAAGTAAGAAGGGCTGTCGGGCCCCTCCGACTGTAACTGTGGGCAAAGGGTCTATTCGGTCGATTTCCAGTCAGAGGAATCGACCACCGTGGCGACTCAGGTCGGGAAAGGGTGGTGGAGTTCCGGTCGACACAGCCAGTGAGTCACACAGACTGAGAAACGCTGGGGCACCTGACAACGGGCGGTCCGAGGAGACAGGTGCCCTAAGAGGTCCGTTCTGGTGACCTCACCCAGCAGTTGAGGGGGAGGTCCCCTCCGCTCCCCCTTCGGACACAGGAACAGTCCCGAGTTCTCGTCGACTTCGTAGTCTGTCTCGGGGAGGGTCGTCCCCGGGACCCGGTGAGGCTAGGCCACACCTGGGGGCTTGTGGGCTCCCCCGAGGAGGGGTGGGGAGTCAGTGAGACCTCGAGGTTTGGACCACCGGGCGAAGTTTTCTGGGAGACGACTCCTCGTCCCCCGGACCCCGCCTGCGTCGCTCCTAGGGTGGCGACCCTCGACCCGGACGGAGGCGGAAAGGCCGGTGTGACACTGGGGTCCCGGACCGTGCCAGCCGGGCGAGGGCGGTGCCCCTGGGGTCTGGTCCGGGTCTACCCTGGCGCATGCCACAATTGCCCCACACCTTGGGGTGATGAACACTTCGAGGACTTCGTCCGAACGACAAACAAGGTCGGCGTCTTTCCTCGCGCTTTGTGCCAATTGAACCCAGGGACGTCTTCCGAGCCGAGACGCGAATCGTCTCTGCACTCCGGGGCACAGTCGAACGTCGAGGACCCCCAAGGACCCTTCGGGGGGAGGTGAGAAATCAAGTAGAGGTGGAAGACAGCATACGGACGTCATGAACAGTCCGCCGGCTCCTGACAAGACCAAAGACGAAACGAACACAAACCAAAAAAAAATTCTGGTCCGAAGACCATATTAGTGGAGGAGAAAGAGTAGAGGGGTTTGCAGTAACGAAACCCACAAAATAGAATTAACGTTAAACAACTAAGAACAGGACGAACGAAGGTTTGCCCTTAACTCCACCAAATAAAAGTATAACTTCCTTGTTATATTGCTCGTTAGCACTTCGTTTCTTCTTCTGTCTTTGCACTTTTCTCTAGCTCCCTTTTTGCACGGCTCTTAGGACCCGACTCACTTCAATATCATTACCTTGGGTTCGAAGGAACAGCAGACTTTTGTTGATTTCATATGTGTGGTACAAATAAAGTAACATATGTTCAATTAACCCCACTTTTATTTGTTTTGAGGTCGACTAAGAACCGAGACTCGACGACGGCACCCCCGAGACCAAGTCAAAAACTCATTGTACTCTAGTTTGGAGTTTACTGCGCAGTAAGAGTTTGCGTTCTTCCCTAGGAAAATAACTCAAAGAATATAGTTAAGAGTTTTATTCTACTCACGTATTATTTTGTTCAAAGAAATTTCTTTAACTATTTCGATAGGATATTATAATTTCAGTTCTTACGGTTACGAAATAAATTTTTCTAAAACAAGTAATATGATTGCTACACTAATCATGCCTACGTACTACTGTCTAATACGGGTTACGGAATAATTCAAAAAAAAAGGGGTTCTCACTTTAATCCTTCGTAGATGGGTGTTGCCGTCGTTGTGACCGGTGGACATTTCCGTAGGGCTCACCAACTGCCGACCGAAGTAAGGGATTCCGCCGGTGATGCTTCGTGGTTTTGGTCTTGTCGAATTTGGTGTCTTTACATAGCGGAGTGTTAAGTTCTCCGATCTTCAAGTTCTCGTTTCACAGACGTCCGGTGCGAAGGAGACTTCCGCGATCCCTTCCGACACGAGGTCCGGAGAGACGATCGAGGCCCTTGAAGGGACCGAAGGCCATTGTTCGACGACGGAAGTGCGCCTCAAGGGGGAGACACAGACAGAGATGTGCAAGGGCAGAACATTTCTGTGGTTGTCCTCGGAGGGACCAGCAGGTCACCATTCTGACGTGGGAGTTACGCCCCACGGACCCAAGCTAGGGATCGACCCCTTGATCTAGGGTGCACGGTGTGGACCTTCTTCAGGGTGTACGACGTCGACTCTGGGTCGGGTCGGTGCGCTTATTCGCTAAAATTTTTCTGTGGTCAGGACACCCAGTGCCCGGATGGACGAGGTCAGGCTGAACTAGCGTTGCACAGGGCAGACGTTTCCGGGAAGCAGGTTTATTCCAGTGTAAGACTTCGCGACCCCCAACCCTGACGTTGTCTACTTAAAAACTTCCTACACTGAGTTGAGCATTGATTCCGGTTCCTGTACCCACTTGGGACTTTAGTTCAGTGTCGCTCGTCCGACAAGAGAACCCTCTTTCTCGACTGTACAGTGACTGACTTTGGTCTAGTTTAAGAGAACGGTTCCGACCTCCTTTGAGTGCTGACTTTGACGTTGTAAAGAGAACCTCGGACCCTTTTCTCTTCCGGTTTGCTCTTGAACGGCACAGATAGGTCGGGACCGGGTCCCTCTCTCAGGTCGTCGGACCGGAGGCACTTCGATGTCCCACAGGTGGTCAGAAATGGAACCAAAACTACGTTAGAGAGAGAGAGTGTCTGAAAAACCAAGATCAAAACTCTAGTTTGAGTGATGAAGCAAAAAAGTCACTGGGATTATGTGTTAGTCCTCTTCCGTTACCGTGGGGTGAGGTCATGAGAACGGACCTTTTAGGGTACCTGCCTCCTCGGACCACCCGACGTCAGGTACCCCAGCGATCCTCAGCCTGTGCTGACTCGCTGAAGTGAAAGTGACAAGTGAAAGTACGTGACCTCTTCCTTTACCGTTGGGTGAGGTCACGAGAACGGACCTCTTAGGGTCCCTGACCCCTCGGACCACTCAACGACAGATACCCCAGCGAGTCTCAACCTGTACTGACTGCGTTGAATCGTCGTCGTCGTCGGTCGAATCTCGTGTCGAGTTAAATCAAAGACGTAAAGTGGACGAGATCTCCCCGGTGTCCTCGAAACACTCCGTCACGTCACCATTTCTTAGGTGGACGGTCGCGTCCTCTGTGGTCTGTGCGCCCGGCCTAGGGGCTCCGTCCTGACAGGGGACCTCCTCCTTCACCGTCGGGCGAGGGCTCAAGGACGGACCTCTCAGGGTGCCTGTCTCCTCGGACCGCCCGATGTCAGGCACCCTAGTGTCTTTCAACGTACACTGACTCGCTGACCCGTGTCGTGTGTGTCATACCGACACCGACAACATAGGCAGTCACGGTCGTGACTTTAGATCCGATCTGACACATCGAGACCCTAAGGATTGCTATTGTAGTTTTATTGTCGTTACTATTAGCAGGGAAGAGCTCGGAGAAGCCACACTGTACGATATAATTAGGACAAAGAAGACGCAGTAGAGTATGCTAGGAAAATTGTCGGGATGGACTACCATGAGAATGGTAGGGTAGGATGTCTACGTCTTTGCTCGGAACCTCTCCCACTCAGTTAAACAGGTTGCAGTGGGTCGGCCGTCGGTCTTGACCTTTGGCTCACCCGGACTGTGGTCGGACGACCGGGGTAGACGAGTCTCAGTCGGTCGCGGGTCCGACGGGGCCGGGAACAAAATCTCGGACCCGTGTCCCGAACCGAAAGAGAAGACTAGCCACCTTGACGGTGCACCGACTTTTTGTCCCGCCTTTCTTGGAAGGAACATGGCGCCTGACGAGACACCCCGACTCTCGTCTCGTCCTCGTTCTGCGAGGAGGAGTGCAGTCGACCTCCTCCGGCGTCTCAGGTCCGGCCGCCGGTCGAAGCGAGCTCCATTGACAAGAGTTACTGTGGATGAATCGTTTCTCGGTCCCTCTCTTCACTGCCAGTAAGTTTCGGCCTGTTCTCGTAGCTAACACGGGGGACACTACTAGTCTCCGAAGACCGGACCACTACGGCTCTCGTAGCACGTCTCTGGAAACCCTGCTCTAAGGGGCACCTCCACCCGAGGTACGCCGATCCCAGTCGCGTCGGACTTTGGTTCCCGCCCTGGCTCCTGCCCGTGGGGGTGGGGTAGGGGGTGTCCGTCGTCCTCGCCGGCCGTCCAGACCAGACCCTCCACCCCCCGGGGCCCCGGACCCTCTCCCGGTGGGGAAAGGGTGACCAGGAAAGACGGACCCACGACGTCCTCAGGAACTCTACACTGGGAAGACCCAGACCCCGAGGCGCCCTCCTCCCACCAGAAGGACGAGACGACCGGTGTCCCGTCTGGGAGGCTTCTGGCCCCTCGGTCGACACCCGCACTGGTCCTGTTCGGCGTGTTTTCGCGGGAGCCAAGCAGGCTTTCGGGTCCAACCCCCGACGTGGCGGGGGCCCTCGAGAGGACCCGCCCACCCCCACTTCGGCACAAGAGTCTCCGAGAACCTGCGCAAAGGTCGGGGCGAGGACGGGGGGTGGGGGCCGAGACAGACGGTGTCGACCTCCTCGGCCGCGTCCCGAGGGGCGCCTCGCAGACCCGACGCCAACGTCGGGGGTCACGGGTGTGGACGTAGGTGGGTCCTTTCCGCGTGGGTCCCTCGTGACGCACGGGCCGCGGGACCGTCCGGACCCCGGTCTCGGTGCACGTCCCACTTTCCGAGCGGGAAATCCTCTCGCGCCGTGTCTGTCTGGTCCTTTAGTTGCCGAGGCTCTTTGGTACTGCTCCCGACCCTGGGTCCTTGCACTTGGTGTCTGCCTCTGACACCTTCGACTTGTGCCTTCTCTGTGCACCGCTCCCTCTCAGCGGTCTACTTTGCAGTAGGGCCTTTCCGCCTCTCCTGGCGGAGACGTTTTCCTACCCCCGGGCTCCCTGTCCGACCTCTGACGTCGGACGACTCGTCGCGCACCCACTACACCTGGGCCCCCGCCGTCCCCAGCCCGAACGACCCGAGTACACGGGGCGGCCCTGCCCTGGGCGTAGTCTCGGGTCCCGTGTGCCCTCCCTAAATCCCTGACTTCACGGTCCGCCCCCAGTCCTTCCAGTCGGACAGACGTCACGTCCTCCCTAGTCGCCCCGGACTCCGGGGTCGACGGGGCGAACGGGAGGGAGACGAGCCGAGGCCTAGTCGAAACGACCCGCCTCGTTGTCCGGCGAGGTCGGACCCCAGGACACGGACCGGCGGAAGGAGACCCCAACCAGGCGAGCCTTCGCCACCGACCACTGACTCTGTCCCCCTCTCCTTCCGAAGAGGAAGGGTGGAAGACCCGGGTACTGCAGCCAGGTGCGGACCCGGCGTCGAGGTCGACTCGTCCGGAGACCAGGACGACAGATCGAGGGGGGCCGGGAGAGGTAAGTCCCACTGTGGGGGCCCCGAGGAGTGACGGAGGAGTCGAGGGGTCCCAGAGACCGCAGGACCCACCCGGCCAGACTAAGACCCCTCCTTCCATACCCCCACTACGCCGTCACCCTGGTCAAGCTGGTCCGGACAGGGACACCCGGGGGGTTCGGACGACCCCCAGGGTGTCGCACCTGGTGACGCCACTCCTGCCCTGAATCTCTGGAGTCTATCCGCCCTGACCCCCCTGAACGCCTGTAGGACGTCCTCGCTCCTGATTGCCTTTAGCTACTGGAACCCCGTTATGCCCGCAGTCGTTTGGAGAAGACATTTTCCGACCTCCCGTTGGTATAGTCTGAGACATTCAGTGCCCAGAGACGGAGTTTGTAAGGCACAGACGACGACAAGACGTTTTCGTCGGTGTCTACGAAAACCTTCTATCTAGTTCCTTGCCCCACCGACCTGGGCGGGGGTTTCCAGTGGACATTTGTGTCTCGCCCCGACCTTGGCCGGTCACCCTAGTCTAGCGGTCGAGGACTCGAGTCCGGAATCGCCCGACCGTCCCGAACCCCTGCCCTTGTGTTATTCCGTAGGCCTCCTTCCCGACTGGGCCGTCCTCAGTCTCCTCTCACCCCTCCGCACATTCCCACCCAGGGCGTCGCCGATTCCTGGCACGAAGTGACGTCCACTGTCGAGATCTTGTGGGCACCAAATTTCTTCTAACCTAAAATGAAGGAGGACACCTTTTCCTTAGATCTCTGACCCTCGGGTCCCGACTGTGCCGTCCAGGTACCACAGCCGCGACAGGATCCGAGGAGCCTCGGCGGAAGAGGTGGCAGGAACGCGCATACGTATACCACACGCGAGGCAGCACGGGTCGAGGAACTCTGGGGCACCTGACACCGGGTGGTCCGAGGAGGTCGGCACCCTACAGGGTCCGTTCCTACGACCTCACCCGCCGGCAAGGGAAGAGGCCCCCTAGAAGGGCTGCGTCCCTGACCTGAACGGAGAACGTGACCGTCCGCCCAAGAAACGGGGACTCGGTGGCCCTTCGGGTAGGGATCGGGAACCAAAAGTAAAAGTTCCAGTAGAGTTTCAACGGAGAAACAGTGGTTTACCGGAGACGAGAGGTCGATAGTGTAATCTTAAGGTCGAAAGTGTCACCCTAAAGTACAACGTCCTTCCTCTCACCTCTCCTCCTAGTCAGTACCATTCTATACGCAATCAGAGGAAAATTTCTCGAAAGGTCTTCGGGGTCGGAGAATGTAGGGTAGCGGTAGGTAAACGTTCTCTTCGACCTCTGATCAAAAAGGGTGCCCGTGTGTCGGTAGGGTAACCTTCGTCCCGAGACGAGCATACACCACTTCCCACTTACCTGTAGCCTACCCATCGATCTCCAGAGACAGTTGTCACGACCAAGCCGACGCAACTTAACCTCCAGGGACACCAGACCAAGACCGGTACACCCAGGTCTGGAACCCGTTCCCCCAACCCAGATTCTGTCTTGCACCCTTAGTGGGAATTTACCACTTCTATCCTCAAGGGACCCATTTACGAGTGCGAAGGGAAAGACCAAGGGCCATAGGACGGACCCTTCTGAGTCACGTCGGTATGCGTCCACCGAGGGGAAGGACGGACCCTTCTGAGTCACGTCGGTATGCGTCCACCGAGGGGTAACCCTTTATGACAGAAAGACAGGTCACCGTAGTATGACCGACCGTTCGAAGGATACTCGTTCGTAGGACTCCGCAAGACATACGGGTCCCTGATCGTGAGTAACTGCGACTCTCTGGTACGAATCACACACAAACAACTTACTTATTTACTCGGTAAAATTTGAGTATGTATGGGATTACCCTTCAGAATCTGGGTCCCCTTTCTTAAAAGTCTACACCTACCACTAGATTAAAAGTCTAGGTCCTGGTCCTTGTACGGAATAGGGTTAAAGAGCAGGTTTTTCCTGAGGCGTGGACGGAACCCCGGGGCTGACATAGTCGGTGTCTTCCCGAGGGGCGTGTAAGTGAGACGGAAACGGAGCAGCGGACCGACTCCCACCTATAATCCGTTGAAAGAGCAACGGACTACACCGTCTCTGTGTCGGGCCCGAGTTCTAGTTTCCTTTTAAACCCATCTAGTTGTATAGTGACGGTTGACAGACAGGTAGTCTACTCCTGTAGTTTTTGATTGTGGTTGATGCTTGTGGTATGAAAAATATCCTCTATCCTGTAAAATTGTGGGTATCTCGTCTTTTCTATAGTAGAATCTGACTACCTATGCGGAAACTTACCTTATTAAACTTAAGAAACTTTTTAAGGGAGGTAGTCAATTGATAAGTGTAGAACGGTTGGTGATTCTCGAAACAATCCTCGACTAAGTGGTTAATCGTTAGTCTTCGTTACTTGTTCCGGAGTGATCTGTTAGAGTTGACCGAAGAGCCATTTCTTGGGCGGAGGGTCGCGTCCTCTGCGTTCTCTGCACCCAAGTTAGGGACCCCGTCGTTCTAGGGGACCTCATCTTTACCCATGGGTGGGATCATAAGAACGACCTTTTAAGGTATCTGTCTCCTCGGACCACCCGATGTCGGGTACTCCAGTGTCTCAGTCGGCGCTGACGCACTGACCCGTGTCGTGCGTGTCTGTTCAAGTCGCCGAAGGGGTTTCGACCCTCGACGACGGCGACGACGACGGCGACGGCGACGACGACGCAGCGCAGTCAGCACAGGCTGAGACACGCTGGGGTACCTGCCGTCGGGTGGTCCGAGGGGGCGGGGACCCTAAGAGGTCTGTTCTTGTGACGTGACCCAACGGTAAAGGAAGAGGTTACGTACTTTCACTTTTCACTTTCACTTCAGTGACTCAGCACAGGTTGAGAGTCGCTGGGGTACCTGACGTCGGGTGGTCCGAGGAGGCAGGTACCCTAAAAGGTCCGTTCTCATGACCTCACCCCACGGTAACGGAAGAGGATTTCGACCTTCTCTGTCGCAGTTTTGACCCAAAGAACGGAGTGGCTCATTTTGTGCGAATGTTTTGTTTGCCGGTTCGCAGTCACTCAAGAGTCAAAATAATTTGTAGTGTACCGTTTTACGGTACCGTCTCAAATGGAAAACTAACCTTTATGGTCTGTCTAGGGACATCTGGTCGTTTATTCTCTCTAAGATCACCGGAGTCTCCCCTCTTCAGTGAGAGTAACGCCCAAGTGTAAAGGGACCTTACCTTCTACGGCTCACTTACATGGTTCGATATTCAGGAAAACTCTTGTCGTCCTGTAACCTCGGTAGTCCGTCCACTCTGTTTCGACTTAATTTCCTTTTACAGACGTCATAGGTTCACCGTCTGCGGTAGGGTCCTCAAGTCGCATCTTCTAGACGGCGGACAGACGTGGGTCCCCCCCTCGACTTCTCAGGAGGGGCGGACACCACCCCCGGCGGGCGGTGGCACGTCTCTCTTGTCAAACTGAAGCCAGGAGTTCCTGACTGTCGCTGAAAAGTCCTCCTTTCTCCCTCGTTCACCCCTCGTAAGACCCTTCTCTTTCTTTCACTCCTTCGGCCTCGTCCTCCTCGGACCTCGGACCCCCGTAGCTCCCACTCGGCCCCCGAGTCCCGCTCCGGCCTTAGCCCCCTTAGACCCGACGCCGAGCAAACCATTCCGGGGGAACACCCAACCGGTAAGAGGGCGTCCGTCACACCGGTCCTCGCGTCCAGACTTCGTCTACCCCGTCTTCGGTTGTGTCGGGACTTTTCGTTGGTGTGCGGTCATCTTACCGCGTGTTACGGCGGCACACCTGTCGTGGGATTGTCACAAGATCTCAAGTATCGTGCTAGAAGACGACCGACCTTAGGAATTTCGAACTAATACACTTGGCGTTACGAACATACTTAGAATGAACTGAAATGGAACTTAAAAAACAAATATAGGTGACTCTGCCTTATTTCTAGTTTTCAATTAAAGAAAAATGTATATAAGTGTATATGTGTACCTATGATTGTTGTTTGTGAAGTATTAGAAGTAGAGGGGGGGTTCTATTTAAATTGTTTAAAAATAAAATTTAAAAATTTTTTCTAAACTTCGTCTACTGTGGTAGTCTCCACCGGCCCTTTCGACTAAGGACGACGAGACACCCGTTGCACACCAGTCCCCTGCTTGCACCAATACCGACTGCAGGTCCCTTCGCCACGACCACGAACTGGTCCTCCCGCCAGCACTACCCGCCTGTTCGGTAGTTTTCCCTTAAAGTCCACACTCTGCACGACTCAGCGAGTCAGCACAGGCTGAGAAGTGTTGGGGTGCCGGACGTCGGGAGGTCCGAGGAGCAGGTGCCCTAGGAGGTCCGTTCTTATAACCTCACCCAACGGTAAAGGAAGAGGTCCCCTAGAAGGGTTGGGTCCTTAACTTGGGCCCAGGGGACGTGACGTCCGTCTGCGAAATGGTCGACTCGATGCTCCCTTCAGGATATTCAGGAACCTACATACTTTGCTGAGGGTGGGAACTTCCCATTCTGTCGACTGAATCCGTACTCATATTGGAGGAAGGCTTAAAAGAACTGTGAACTTGAAAAAGTGAAGTTTCCTCAATCAATCAATAACGGTTATTTCTGCTTTAGTGGGACGAGTACCCAGTCCTGCCCAATTACCAGGTCATCTTTTCTAATTCGCAGTTTTTCTGTGCCGAAAACGTGACACACTGCTCTCGGGGACTATTAGTCACACTTGCTCGTCCGGGAGAGACTCGGGACTCTCCTCACACGACGGCCCCAGGCAGCCCTCCGTCCTCTGACCCACACGCCCTGGAGGATGGCAGATGCCCAGGTGCAAGTCACGCGTTCGCAAAGTCTCCTTTCTGCTCTGACTATCGGCCGACTTACGGAGCGCGCAGACAGACGTGGAGGACAAGTGGGTGCCGCCACCGTCTTCTTAACGCTTTTATCTCGCTCTCCGATGGCACAGCGAACCTAAGAGGTCAGAAGCGAGAATGTCGTCAAAACTCTTCCCTGACTGCTCCCGACCCAGCACCCCCCTCTTGCGTCTCGTCCCACTCCTACGAGCGAACGAAGATTTAGCTCTTGAACCTCACGCCACACCCTCCCTTTTCTTTCCCTGTCACACTCAGTGAGCCAACGCAGACTGAGGCACGATGGGGTGCCGGTCCGAGGAGACAGGTACGCTCCCTTCCTGTGTGGGTCAATGAAATAGTGTCTCGACCCCTGGTCGTCGTTTCTAGTTAAGTCATTCTTTGGTAGGAGGGCGCCCTCCCCCACGAGTACAGACGTCTACCGTTTGTCCGAGAATGCATTAAAGAGCGGTCGGTCGCCTCCGCCTGCGTCCTGGGTACCCTCCTTCTCCCTCTGTTTCCGAAAGGCTCGGCGTGTTGGTCACGACGACGCAGACCTTTTGCGGTGGGAGATGGCTCTCCAGACCCCTTGCGTGGAGTTGCCGGCGACTCCACGGGTGCTGAGTCATGTCGACCCGAAGACCCCCACTGGCACAAACTTCCGTCCTCTGAATAACAAGTGCAGAGGGATCTCGGTAGTCTTGACCGTCTGTTCAACCACTTTTTGTTCCCACCCGACTGAGACCAGCACTTCCTCTTTTAGGAATTTTGAAGGACTTAAAGAAATTAAAGAAGAGGTACGAAGGAATAAACCCCAACGGAAGAGTCTGATGTCTTCACGACCTGCGAGTTTACATATACGGCACGACCTGTCACAGCTCACAAATTATCGTTTGTCCCCGGGCTTCATTGATTTGAGTCCAAGACTTACAACACAATCTCGCGCACTGAGACCTACGGGAACTGACATAAATCTCTACTTGATGTCCGATCTATACCGTCACGAGGTTTGTCCGGGCGTGTGCTTTACACCTTTATGGTGAGTCACAATGCGACTTTGAAGGAATTTTTTTTTTTTTTAATAAATACATCGACATGGCCCAGAATCGACACCGCACATCCTCGATCAAGGGACTGGTCCCTAGCTTGGACCCGGTGAACGTAACGCTCGTACCTCAGAATCGGCGACCTGGCGGTCCCTTCGGGGACTTTGAAGGGCTGACATTTGTCTTCTGTCAGACGTTTGAAGTCTAGGTATCAGAGTTGCGATAGGAGCCCGTTTTAAGAGCCTACCTAATAATGTCCTTACAAAACATTCGAAAAACGTTCCTTCGGTTGAACTCAAGTGATTCTATATCATTCACTTTCCTACCTGTTTCTGTACATACTTATTTGCCACCGACGAAAAACATAGCCCCATACAGGGAATTTTAGAGCATAATAAATTAGGTACGCAACTTTGTTCTGATTAAAGGGGTATCCTTATTTCATCCTAACTGTGATAAAATTCCAAACACGTCATTCACTTTGAAATAAGAAGAGAAAACGGAATAAAGCGCAAACATACTAAGCATAATCGTTTCGCATATTGAGATAAAGGAAAAAATATTTCCTTCTGAAACCGAAATATGAACCTCTGGGTCCTCCATAAACTGTCTCGAAACTGACTTACCTCTTCACATCCAAAGTGTGTGGAAGTATTTCGGTCCCCGTGGATGTCGATAACTTATTAACGGGGGATTCACACCCACCACCAAATCAGTGATTCAACACAGACTGAGAACGTTGGGGCGCCTGACATCGGGTGATCCAATGAGACAGGCACTCTAAAAGGTCCGCTCTTATGACCTCACTCGTCGGTAAAGGAAGAGGTCCCCGAGAAGGGATGGGTCCCTAGCTTCGACCCAGCGGACGTAACGTCCGCCTGAGAAATGAATGACTCGGTGACCCCTTCGGGGCGGGAGGTGCCTTTCCTTTCAACTGAATGTTCCCGCAAAGGTCTTGGGTCGGTGTCCCGAGGTCGAAACAGGAGTAGTTGTGTTTTCTCTAAAAGTTTAAACACTAGGTCACTGTCGACCTCCCTTTCGTCCACAAAGACTACCTGACGGCCTCAGGGTGGGGCGACGACTAGAGTTGACCGGAGCACGTCACCTGGCTTAGATTCCTCCACTGTAAATATCTCTCTCTCAGGACAAAAGACTAGGCTTTGCGTGTAGACCTCTTCACGCGGTCATCGATCCCGAATCGACCAAATTAGTCGTCGCTCGAGTCATACTTGGGGACCACCTCTCCTGCGGACCTTTACACGAAACATCTGAAGCCGCTACCACGATCTCTATCTCCTCGGACCTACTTCTGTCACTGCCGAAGAGTAGTAGTCTGACCTGGGCCAAGACTGGTGGTGACCGAGTGCAGGTCTTCTCCCTTTCTTGTCTGTCCTGAGCTGTTCTAAATCCCTCCTTTAATAAGTTTGCATATTTGCCGACGGCACACGTGCTACTTAGTGTAAACGTAGAACCGCCGGAGACTTCAGGATCCTTGAAGTCAATCTGTAAAGTCCCCGACCTTAAACCGAGCCATATTCCTGTTGATCACAGACTTCTATTCTGGTAGACCCCAGTCAACCATACCAACCAGTGGGACTGAAGTAAATTACCGATTAGTCCTTGTAACGATCTTCTCTCTGACACCTAGATCAAAGAAAGAGGTTGAGAACTTCTCAGTCGACGTCTACTGAGTCTCTCCTCTCTTATTTACCGGTCATTTAACTCTTTAGTACATTGACACGACCATTAATTTACTTTTCAGTTTGTCATTATTTAACGGTTAATATAGATCTAATTTTTTTGTCGTTATTTTATGATGAAAACAGATCATCCTTCTTAATTTCTCTTTTCACTTGAGGTCATGACTATTCTCGCGTTACTTTAACCCCAAAAGTAAGTAACAACAACGGTGACTACGGTAAACCTTTCGGACAACACTCCAACCAGTGCGAAACAAGGTTATCCGATAGATTGGTTTTCTGTTCAACTTTTATACGTTTATCGATGTACAGACTTTTAGAAGTGACACCATAATTATCTTATCTCTTAGGCGGGCGGTTACCTACGTTCTCTGAGCCCAAGCTGGGGACCCAGTCCTTCTCGGGGACCTCATCCTTTACCGTTGGGCGAGGTCATAAGAACGGACCTTTTAAGACACTTGTCTTCCCGGACCACCCGACGTCAGTCACCCCAATGTCTCTCCGTGTTGACTCGTTGACTCGTGCGTCCGTTTCGTTACACTTGTCACTTTGCCTTGCATTGTCGACTTCTGCTGTCCGGAGGGCGAGCTGTCTCACGGTGCCTAGTGGATGTCTCCATCCGAAAAAACGATACCGATATCCCTTTTACACCTCTTCCGTTACCGTGGGGTGAGGTCACGAGAACGGACCTTTTAGGACACCTGCCTCCTTGGACCACCCGACGTCAGGTACCCCAGCCAGCGACTCTCAGCCTATGCTGACTCGCTGAAGTGAAAGTGAAAAGTGAATGGACATATCCTCTTCCTTTACCGTTGGGTGACGTCACAAGAACGGACCTCTTAGGGTCCCTGCCCCCTCGGACCACCCGACGGTGGACACCCCAGCGTGTCTCAGCCTGTGCTGACTTCGCTGAGTCGTCGTACCCCTTTTACGTATCCTGCAGCATCCTTCACACAGGGAGACTCCTTGACGGTCGTCACTTTAAGACGTCCACACTGCTGTTATTGGTGTGTAGCTTGTCTACCTATACCAGGTGAGCTCGGGTCCAGACGGCGCTCGGTCGACGCGGTGGAACCCGCTTAGGGAATTAGACGTGAAGTCGACGACCCAGACATTTTGTCCCTCAAACCTGGATTGCTAGGGATTACAGGAAAAGTCAGAGCACTGCACTGATTTTACCGGGGTAAAGTGCTTCTTCGCCGTGGGGTCACCCCAAATTCCGCAGTCGGTGACAGAACAAAAGTCTAAAGGGAGTAGTGTGTCACGAAGAAGGTACAATGGATAAAAATCTTTAGTCAAAAATCTACTCATTGTTCTCTTTTTTATCTTAAGGAACTAGGAAGAGTTTATTTGACAGTGTAAAACTTCCTCTAAACTAGTATACAAGGCATTCGTGAAAGAATACCTCATTGTATTTTGTAGTCCTCTGATAGGGGTTTGCGGGGACTTACTAAAGTTTAGTTCTATGATAACGATGCTCATAATAAATATCGTGAGGTGACCTTTCAAAATGAGTGTGTTTTGTTTTCCTTCTTCACCCGCACCTTATTTGACTAAACAAGCGAACATAAACTCAGAAAATTTTTTGTCAGGAACCGTTCAAGGACTTAGGGACCAAAAATAGGATTACTAAATTTTTACCAGTTTTGTAAATACAGACACGTGAATGTCGCCCCGGGTCCACCGAGTCACCCATTTTCTTAGGCGGACGTTACGTCCTCCACTCTCTCTGGACCCAAACTAGGGACCCAGCCCTTCTAGGGGACCTCCTCCCGTATTGTTGGGTGAGACTATAGGAACGGACCTCTTACGGTGCCTGTCTCCTCGGACCGCCCGCCGAACAGGTATCCCAACGTCTCAGTCTATGTTCACTTCCCTATCTCGCGCTTACGTCCGCGAATCTCCTGGCAAATTAAGGATCCCCCGGACTCTTCGTCCCACTGTCTGCACTCGAAAGTCTACTATTTGTCTTCGGAAGATTAGTATGGTCTGACAGAGACTTTAACGAGAGTAGACAAACCTTAAAAGATCTTCCTACTGCCAAAGAATCACGTCTTCGGAAGGAAAGTGTCCGTCTCGTCATTTTTCCCCCGCTCCTCCCGGACGTCCCCGTCGGACCCGAGCTCGTCCGTGACTTCGTGGAAACACCCGGGACTCGACGGACCACACCCCGGCTCCGCAGGACGGTGACGAGACTCCTGAGTGTGTCGAAACTTCTGTCACTACGACCAGAAAAGGTTTCTGTTAGCTAAAAGTTAACAGCTCCTTCTTCAAAATTTCTCGTCTTTCTCCGGTGTAGATCTAATGGATTTCCAATCTCCTCTTGAACGTACGATGAATTTATACGTTTTTAGTAGAGAGGTCGTTTATTAATGTAGGAGTTCGGTCTCAGGTCTTAGAACATATCAAAAACGAGTTTCCGTTGGGTCCTGTAATCTATATGTCAAAGGGTCACGTATCGTGGCTTAGCGTTTACGACGATAATTTGGTGCCCTACTTTCAGTGAAGGTTTACATTCGAAGTCCTCATGAAAACTAAAGAAGAAAGAAGTGGGAATCCGGTTCGACGAAAATTGTAATTATGTTACTTTTGTGACCAGTAAGGAAACGGAGGGAGAAAAGTCCCCTCTCCTTTCGTCGCCGACACCGGGGTGAAACTACCCCCGTCCCCCGTGTCTACCCCCCGTCCCCTGTGTCTACCTCCCCGTCCCCTGTGTCTACCTCCCCGTCCCCTGTGTAAACCTACCCGTCCCCTTGTGGTCCCTTCCCCCACGTCTCGTACGCGTCGTCGTCGAGTCCCTGTCTGGACCACGGCAGGAGAGTCCGGTCGGGGGGTCGCTCTGGGACCTGATCGACGTCCTTCTGGGAGCGACGACTCGGGAGCCCTTCGAGAAGAGGTCCTTCTGCCCGGGGTCGAGCGGACCCCCGGAAGATTCGTGGGCTCGCGCACGGGAAGAGTCGTCGAGTCGAGGCGAAGACATCGAAATACAGGGCGGCCTGCCCGGGAGGAGCAGAAACACCAGGTCGCCGGTGACCCTATCTCACCCACGATTTGCTTACGTGGAAGACCAAAGAACGTAACAAATAAGTAAATAAAAACCGGCACGGCCCAGACCCGGCGGCGCCCGGCCGAAGGCGACCAGTACCACTCGTCCCGAGGAGGTCGGCGCCGCGAGTCCGAAGAGTGGCGCCACCGGAGAGGACAATACTTCGGGCCCGAGACGTCACACGGGCGAAGTCATCGACACCCTGGAAGGGTTTGGTCCCTAGCTTGGGCACAGGGGATGTGACCGTCCACCTAAGGAATGGTGACCCAATGGTCCCTTCGGGGACTTACGAAGAACTCAATTTTCCTTTCTGGTCTTCGTGACGCGTTGTGGGTCAGGCCACTTGAACTGAAGCCCCGTCAAAAAGTGGATGGAGGAGAGAGTGAATATGGCAGAATATTATCTGGGGTGACCCCAGAAGTGACGTCCATTGTTTGTGGATGGTCTAAAAAAGGGGAGAGAAAACACCTTACCAGTGACAGGGGGCCTCCACTCTTGACTTAAAACCTCCACAGTAGTCTTCGACGGACGGTTACGCCCTCTACGGTGTCTGAGTCCAAGTTAGGGACCCAGTCCTTCTAGGGGGCCTCCTCCTTTACCGCTGGGTGAAGTCATAAGAACGGACCTTTTGAGGTACCTGTCTCTTCGGACCGCCGATCAGATCCCCGAACGTTTCTTGACCTGTACTGACTGACTCGTACGTTCAGGAGCAGATAGTAGAACTGTCTCAAGGGAGTCCATAAGACTATTGGATAGACCCGTAGAACAGACGTCTGTGGAACTCTGAGTGAATACGTTACAGACCATACCCGTAAACTGCCACCCACCGGTGTGGAACCATAATTCGGAATGGACTGAACCCGTTGATGGGTCTCAAGTAGTCTAAACTAGGTTTACTGAAAGACGAAAGGGAGGGTTAGGTAAAGACTAAAGGGAGGGTTAGTTACACCTTCTAAAAAGTAGGTCCTCCCTTGTGGTAGCGAGACTTCCACCTTTTTGTTACGTTCCCCTGGGCCGACCTTGCAACCGTTTGGGTGACCTAGGACCCCACTGTCAAACTCTTCGAAAAACCCTTCGGTCGGGTCGTCCGGGACGAACTTCACTGGAAGGTCATTACGGAACTCGTGTCTTCCCTGTCGGACCGTGGATGGTCTGGGCTCGCACGCCTCGGGTCGACTTCCGCCGCCTCCAGACGGCCCCGGTCGCGGCGACACTCTAGATGCCCAATTGTGCCGGGTGATCACCTTGGCAGTCTCCCTCGTCCCGAGACGTTCGAACGGGGGAGGAGAGGAGGCGTCCCCAGGACCGAGGGACCGGAACCTGAGCAGGGTCGGCGAGAGGAGGGTGGGTCGAGGGAGCGCCTCCGGGAGTCCCAGACTCAGAGTCCCAAACCGTTGAATAGACGTCTTCGGGATTCCTGGACCCTATCCGACTGTCCGAGGGCGGGGTGACTTGTTGAAATCATATAGCGGACTGTTGAAGGTTTACTTTCCGTGTCAGACAGACTTGGTGTTCAAGTGCCACCCTCCAGACGACAGGACACTGAGAAATCCCGTTTGGATCTGCAGAGGACTCTGGGTGTCCACTCGAGCCGGAAGCCGACGTTTAGACACACAAACGTTTTCGACACACCAAAAGACTTTTCCTCTTCTCCGACCCGAAGGGTCCCCCACACCACCGCTCTTTGGGCGGACGGTTAAGTCTTCGGCACCCAAACTGGGGGCCCAGTCCTTCTAGGGGACCTCATCTTTTGCCGTCGGGTGAAGTCATAAGGGCGGACCTTTTCAGGTACCTGTCTTCTCGGACCGCCCGATGTCAGGTACCCCAACGTGTCTCGCACGGACCGGCACCGACTCGTGTTGCGCTTTCCGTGCCGGTTCGCGGTGCCTTCGAGATGGGGTTCGGCGTTTTTCTTGCCGTGTGTGGCGGACCCCGCGCGCGTTCGCGTCTACGCAAATGACGACTCGCAAGCGCACGCCTCTGCGTCCCGTGTGTGATGCTGCGCCGCGACGGAGTCAACTACGTAGAGTCAGTAAAAATAACGTTGACCTTCTGTTATGTAGTGTCTTTGAAATACCTTCCAGACCCCCTTTCACAATAAATGTTATTTACCACTTTATCAAACAGAAACCGTTATACTAATGTATGCTTCCTACGCTTTACGTTCATACCTACCTATGGAGGTTTCGTTGTGGTAGTCCAGGGAGTTCCACCCGCCCGACACGGACGAAGGTGCGAAGGAGATCCGTTGTGTTTGCGCTGGCTTGCGGTGAAAGAGGAAATGCCAAGAGGGAAAGACAAGTACTATAACCGTCAAAGTATGTCTTTTTTTTTGTGGCTGCTTTTAACCGAAAACTTTTGAATAATGAGATTCACTTATTTAAACCGGTGCCTCCAGATAACCGGTCTCCAGTCTGCTGGGGTTCATAACTCTCATTTGGAGAACAGAAGACTAACGAAATAGTGACAATAAATAAAAAGACATTTTGTTTTTGTCTTGAGTCTTTACAATGTCTTAGTCTCATATTTTTTTACATGTTCACACATTACGAAGGGTCTGTGTGTGCCTATGAACGAAGGAGGTGTAACAGTGGTACCGTCACATTCATCACTCACACTTACTGTCGCCCAATGACTTAGTCGACACAGCTGCCGGGCTGTGTGTGAGTTCGTTACGACGTGCAAATTTATTGACTTGAACACGATTCTCAAAGTAGATTGTTTTCCCTCCCCGACCCTTGAGTCCGGTGTCAGTCCTTTCCTACTTTCTGTTGAAGACCCAAACGATCTATGTGGTATAGCTTCAGAAACGCTTAGGTTATACCTTATAATTGAGAAACGTTTTTCATCCCTTCCGACAAGAGTTGACAGCGTTTTCTTCACCTTTTGTGACGACATAGATAAGGTTTATTTATCAGAACTAAAGTCGCGATTGTTTTGCTTGTCCTTCCCATGAACACTCGTACTAGTGTCAATTCAGTCCTCACTAGAAAGTGGGTCCAGACTAAAGTTTTCATCCTGTTGTCGTCTTGCGTCGTGGTATCTGCGCAACCAAAGCCGGCAATTTTCCACCTAGCAAACTTTGTAGCCTAAAAGGAAGGAATTAAAAACCAGTCACTGCGATCGTGAACAAACGACTTGACACCTTCTTAACATTCCAGTGTGTGTAATAAGTACTATTTCGTTGCCTCAGACACGAATTAAGTTCTTATTGGTCATCCCCCGTCTCTCTCGTCAACCGGTGGTAGCGGCGCGAGAGAGGATCCTTCCCCCCAACTGTCTACCCAAGTGTTTCCGTCCACCCAGATGTGTCTTGTGACGTGCGGGACACCTGTAGGAGTGCCCCGAGGTCCCTGCCCTTGTGGTGTGTTGCCTATATGAAACTAAATGTGTAAGGTAATGTTGCTTCTTCTTTTTTTTTTTCTGTGGTAAGGTTGAAACATTGACACAATTGACGTTATATTTGGTTTCAGGGCTCAAAACCGTCCATTGATTTTTCTCCCAATAGTGAATCCAATATATCGTTTTCACAACTACATATAATATATATCATCATATTTATTATTTTTTCATAATTTAATCTAGTGTCACGACGCAATACACGTATTGTCACAAACTATATCATGAGCTCGACCCTGGATGCTGTCTTTCCTGACTTGACAGTTGTGACCAATTCAGTGCTAGTTCTCCCCTGTGCCTCGAGTGCACACAAGAAAACCACCGTTTTTTTTTTTTTTTAGAACTTCTACTTTCTTTTTATGAGGAGATGTCTTTATATTTTTTCTTTTACCGTTGTAGACCCGTCGACACTAGGTGGTCTTTCTTTGCTCAGGGTTAGACTTAGTTCAAATTTCCCTTTCTCTTCAGTGTGACTCAACTTAGGTTAGGGTATACCTTTTGGGAGGGTACGTCCAGTGAACATGTCTTGAGACTAAGGAAGAGGCTCTCGAGAACCTACTCTGCGACCCCCGGGTGTGCACACCTCACGCCCCGCCTCCCGTGACTCCGCCCCCCGACCATCGTAAACCCGGGGTCCTGACTCGACCTGTTTCCGGTAGACCTTCCAGAAGTGGGATGTTTCGGGTGTCGGGCTTCGACCGGGGGGTCCACTCTACACCATAAGTGCCGGAGCGGGTCGGTCTCGGTCTGTGGGACACGGAGAGGGTCCCTTTTTTTTTGTTTGTTTGGTCGAGAACCCTCTTCGAAGGGTGTCAGGAAGACTTTTTGCGTCGGCGGTCTGATTTTAGACGGTGTCGACAAAACCGGTCTCAAAAAAGGTTGGCAACAGCCACCCCACCCAAGTGAAATCAAAGTCTACCTGTTAAACTGGTCTCTTGGGAGCTTGTACACATATATATCTATGTATATGTATATGACGAATCTCTCCCCCCTCCCTTTATCCTCGAGTCCCACATAGTATTCCGACCCTTTTAGGTACTACGTCTGGGAAAGGTGTTTCATGATCCGTTTCTATTCTCTGTTGACGTCATCGTACTTTTACTGAAAGGTGCCCCTATCGTAAATTCTTCTTTCTCGCATCAGAGGCAGAGAATTTACACAGGATCCTGGCTGTTCATTTACGCCTACAGTGCCACGCCTGCACAAGTGCCAACAAAGGGGTTTCGTAGAAGTTTATAACGATATCAAGGGGTGACTGGGGGTGGGGGGCGGGGTGCACGCATACACTCTATGACCTTACTGTGTGCTTTACGACAAAGAGGGTCGTCCTCTTTAGTTTCGTTTTTGTGGGGTGGGGACCTTGCCACGAGTCCGCTAAAAACAGTTCTGATTTACTCATGTGTCGTATCAAACCTTCGATTTTCTTGTGGACTACAAACCCTTCTTTAAAGGTTCTGATCTCACTTACTGTGAACTCGTTTTATGAGAAAGTGTTTCTCCGAACACGAATTTAAGAGATGACGAGAACCTCCTCCCCCACTCTCTCCCACAGAAGACGGGGGCCCGAACCGTTCCTGTGCCTGTTGGAGTAAGGCGTTACTTCAGTGATCCTTGCCGGTGTATGTGTAGCTATGAAAAAAAAAAAAAAAGGAGTTGTTAGTTTTATGTTTCAATTTGTGTTAACTCGGTAACAAAACCAATACGTATTACACATACGGAGGTTTTTGTCTTCTTTTTATCTTTTTTCATGGGAGTGATTTCAAAGGGGATCCAGAGGGTCGCCGAGGACACAATCCCTGACGTCCTCTGCGTCCTTTATTGTGAATCTTTCGACGGGCTACTCCATAAATACGTTTTTCTCACCAAGACCTCAATTCTTGTGTGAAAATATTCTATAAAGAGATAAAGAGTTTCTCTAGTCTTTTCATTTAGTGTGTGTAACGTAAAATAATAAAAGATTTTCTCCGGAAACGAGGAAATCTTTTTTCCTTTACTCCCCTCTGTCGGGTGGCCACCCCCAGCGGTAGCCTTCCTTGGGGGCGGTCTTTTTGTCAGGACCTACAAACAGAGACGGAAAGCCCTCCCTTCAGACCTAGACCCTCCCAACCCCCCGACTCCCCCCGAACCACTCCCCTGTGGTGGTTCACGGCGGGCCCAGGGCGTCGACGCCTACCGAAAACCCCACAGTCTGCAACCAGACCCCTCTGCCTCCCATGCCTCGCGAAGCTTTTCTGTAGGAATGGGGGTAGAGAGATGCGGGTCGTGTTCGCGCGACCCGCGTGCGTCCAAGCCATTACTCCGACTGGACGCGTCCCGACATCTAGAAAAAGAGTCGAGGAGAGTCGTCGTCGGGTCTCCGTCTCCTGCGTGCCCAATTAGAGAGGGGCGGCAAGCCCGGCGACCTCGACGCCCGGCACGGGCCCCGCCCGCCTCCCGAGGCGGTGCCGGGTGGGGCCGGACAAAGTTTTTCACTTCTAGTGGGGTCAGGGGAGGAAGAGGGAGTGGTGGCATAGAACTCTCGTCCACAGAAATACGAACTTCTAGGGGAAGGCACACCCGCCTTCTAGTGTGAGAGAGTCTCCAAGGAGACTAGAGGGATTGAGGAAAGAAAGTCCGTTTCCATTGTCCTCGAAGAAGGCCCGACGCGCGGCAGTGGACCACCAGACCCGCGGCGCGGGTGTTAGCTCCACCCGAAGCGAGGTCCACCCTAGCTCGTGGGTCCGCCACCCCTGCGGCACTGGCCGCAGCCCCCTTGTAGACCCCCGACCCGGAAGGGTCCGGGCGCCGTGAGAGAGGCAGTGCCCATGGGATTGAGTGTGGGAGTAGGCTATTCCGGGTCAGCACACAAAGGGGAAGAGGACCGCTTAAACGTGTTAGTAAGTGACGGACAAAAGGGATCTTTGGTTTAGAGTCAGGACCAAAAGAGTTCAGTCGCAGGGTATTACGAGAACTAAGATAGTGTGTGTGAGTGCTGAGTCAAACGGGAGTCTAATAACGCAGTGCCATTTGTACGTGTCTATCTCTCTTTCCTGTGTGAAAAGTTGTCTCTTAGTCTCCCCGGCCCCCGACCTCACGTCTGTTCCGTTAGGTCTCGCGGCGGTAGGTCCGGGATGGCCTTGTGCTTCTCTAAAAACATAACGTCTCATTCGAGGGGTTGTCAGTCTTAAACAGGGACTTCTTCCAATTTGGAATTTGTGGACGAAGTTTTTTGGTTTTGTTTTATTAGCCTTTTTTCCTTTTTTTTTTTTCCTTTTGTTTTTCCTTTCTTTTTTTTTTTTCCTTTTTTCTTCTTTTGGTTTTCTTGGAGATTCGGATTCCCGAATTTTTAATCTCCGTATCGGAAAAGAGATAAAAGATATAAATATACTTTTATTAAGTACGAAGTACGATTTATGTAATAAATGGAATGTTCTTGAAACAATAAAAACTTATTTTTTTTCAAACACAAAAACACTAAAAAAAAAAGAAAAAAGTTTCCTTAAGGTACGTAACACCTAGTCTTTAAAGACGACCGATGTGCCGACTTACACCTTTAGTAAAACTAAAAACGTTTCTACTTATGACTGACTGCAATTAACGTTTGAGGTAAAACTCCCGTCATATCCTCAAAACAAAAAGAAAGAAAAAAACGGTACAAAATGAAATGAAACAGGTAGTTACACGGAAAGTAGAAAATTTTTATGTGGAGTTATGATTACCGTCCAGGCTTCGAAAAACAAAGGTGAACCTAGTTTACTAAAACTGTCTGTCTTTTTCAAAACATGGTAATAAAGGAACTGTCGATACCATTAAAGAACCTTGAACTAAAAGTGAACCCGTCAATTCTTCTGTATCGAACAAAAAACGTAAAAAAAAAGGGAGAAAGCACACACACCCCACACACACACACGTGTCCACGTATCCTCGTCCTGGTTGGAAGTCCGAATACCGAACACCTTGGACGAAAAGTAAATTACGTCTTGTCTTAGGTCACTAGTCGTTGTAGTAATGTTTGACTGGGTCAAAGAGGAGTACTCAGTGACTCTGGGCCACCTGTTCTCGTCAGGTCACAAACGGACGTCTCTACGATGTCCCGAAGCACCAATTCTTCGTGTCTCCTGACCACTGGCGGGACAAGGGTGGAGTGTGACGTACGCACCTCGGTGCGGTTCCGAAGAGGACCGTAGTAGACTACGGGGTCACCGTGCCCGGACCCAGACGAGGGTCCCCTCGGGCCCCAGGAAGGCAGAGGAGTCAACGGAATGCACCCAAGTGAGTGACTGGGGGCGACCCACATGTGGGACTGGAGAATTTGGATTTCCAACCCGGACTAGTCACCACTGGAACACGTGTACGGAAGATCACGACCCACACACAGGGACGCCGTACTGGCGACGCAGGGACACCTAAGTCGGCGCCCTAAGACTCTGTTCGACCTCCTTCGTTACCAGTAAAACCGAAAAAGCCAAAACAGAAGTCCATTACTTTTCGAAAACATTTTGCCGACTCACAGTTGCACTCAAGATACCGAAGTTAGAGGAAATTTGTATTTTAAGAATTCCCAGGTTTTGGTTCCTCCCCCCCCGTTTAAATTTTTTTTTTCTTCTTTTCTTTCTTTTCGTTTGGTTTCCTTTTTCTTTTCTTTTTTTTTATTATTTAACGACTATAACGGTGTTTAGTAATCTTTAGAGGACTGTACGACTTTGGTTTACCGGCATTCAAGTTTTGTTTAGTCACTGAACAAAAGCAATTAAAAAGCGCCAAAGGAAAACGAGGAAGACGGGGAAACGGCAGGCTAACCACTACAACAAGTCCGTCCTGGCCTACGGGCGGTCCACGTCCTCGCTCGGGCGGCGGAGGAAGTAGAGGAGCAGCAGCGAGAGCCCCCCGAAGAGGCACGCAGAGAAAAACTCCCCGTCGCACAGCGACCCGTGGAAGGCGCGGAACCGGCGCCCGCCGGCGAAGAACACGCGCCCGCGCCCCGGCGGCAGCGGGCCCCGGAGGGCCCCCGGCGCGCCGGCCGGCAGGAGGAGGCCGAGCGACACCGAGAGCGCCGAGCCCGTCGACGGGAGCGACGGGAGGCCGCGGGGGAACCGCCGCTTGAGCAGCCCGAGCAGCCGGCTCCTCCTGCTCTGCGTCAGCGACCGCCCGCTCCGCGACGCGCGCCGCCGCCGGAACCGCGACGACATCCACACCAGGAGGAACCCCAGGGGCGACTGGTGGCCCCTCGGCGTGCGGCCGAGCGAGAGTCAGGCGTCCGCCGTCGGCCCCTCCGGCAAGGACGTCCCGCCCCTGCTCTCTCCTGTCCAATTTGGGGGACCTCGTCGGGGGCCGTCGGAGGGCTCGAGAGCCTCGTCTGCGCCCCTGCGGGCCGGTCGCCCGACGGTTGTCCTCGGAGACGGGACTCCGACTCCGGGCTTTAGGGACGACCGGAGGGCGGCACCTGTGCCGGTGAGGTAAGCACGCCGACTCCGCAGTTTCGTTGCGAGAGAGCGACGCTGCCGCGACCTTCGTGTGAGTGAGGGCAGTTTGGCATTCTTAGTTCGCCGCGACCCAAAGGGCACGCGCGGTCACGCGCCACCTCTATGCGGCCCCTGCGGCCGACCCAGGAAGGCTCCTTTTTTCGGACGAGAGGAGATTCCGCCGCGGGCCTCAGAAACAGTCGTCCGGTTTGGACCACAAGTCCCTTTGTCTCCGCGGACGGGGCCCACCGTCGAGGAGCGACGACGCCGGGGAGGGAGTAGGTGAGTCCGTGTGGGGAGTCCCACGCGCCGGGATCCCACCCCCAGGGCCCCCACCTGTCCGGTCCGCCGTACTCTAGGTCTGTGAGTGTTCCTACGAGTGTCTACGAGTCCCCTCGTTCAGTACCAATGTGTCGATGCTGTGGTTGTTCGATGGTAGATGATTCGACTGGTGGACGGTCCTCGGAACACATGGACGTCTCTAGCGTAAGTTGAGATATTTCACCCAGATAATCGTGGGAATAAGATAGCTACGATCTCCGCTCCAGACCCGTTCAAACCACTAATTGAGTCTCGGCGTGTCGAGTAGTTTTCTCGTCCCTACCCTTCGTTTCGGACCGAGAGCTCGCGAGTCGATGTGGTGGTCTGGCTGAGAAGGAGAAAAGACTAGACGTAACATTCGTCCAGTGGATGCACAGGGGTGGTCTTGGGTTGTCCTGGCAGTGTGAGGCTCGTACGACAGTACGGGCATGCAGGGTCGTCCCTCGCCTGGAGGGAACACGAAAGAAAAACCGTTCTCCCTGTGTCACAGACGTGGGGGGCGGGGCGGGACGAAGTGCCCCGATACCTTACGCCCACTGGCGGCCGACCACAGACCTGGTCGCTCCTGGCGCTACGGAGGTACCCCAAGCCGGTGTGCGACACACCTGTCCGCACCTAGGGCAGACGGACCGCGTGTCTTCCCCGGTCGTCACTCCGTTGACCCCTCCTTGTGAGTCCCTCCCCCAGTGAATACCGACGTCCCCCGTCTCTCTCCCGTGCCTCCGGACACCCCCTGTACCGCATACCGGCACCCACGCCCCCGACCCCCAAGACCCGTAACCCCCCCCCCCTGAAAGACGACGTGGTCCAACCGGGGGAAAGGGTGATCGAGCGGATGGTCACTTTTACAAAGATCTAGAACCCTAGCACCTTAGAACCCTAGAACCCTGGACAGGGTTGACGGGGTTGACAGTCGTGGGGCTTAAGGGAGGTACCGACCGTGGAGGGTGGTAGTGGTGCCTGACCACACGTTGGGGTACCTGGCGTCGGGTGGTCCGAGGAGGCAGGTACCCCAAAAGGTCCGCTCTCGGACCTTTACAAAGATCTAGAACCCTAGCACCTAGAACCCTAGAACCCTGGACAGGGTTGACGGGGTTGACAGTCGTGGGGCTTAAGGGAGGTACCGACCGTGGAGGGTGGTAGTGGTGCCTGACACACTACCAAGGGTACGCTCCCAGTCGGGTGTTCCGTCCCGGACCGGGGACCCTACAGGAGTCCCGGATCGTACCACGGCCCGTCCCTCCCCTGGGTGTACCCTCCGTGACTCGTTCGCGGTCTCGTCCACCCTAACACGTCGTCTGTCGCCCACCTGACCCACCCCCCGGAAGAGTCTGTGAGGGACTCCTCCACCGGGGCCCCTTCCCGTCCCGCCACGGCACCTCTCCCTCTCCTAAGACCCTCGTTTCCTCAGTTCCTTTTCCGTTCGTCGCGTTTTCCGCTTGAGAAGCACACAGCGCCACTTCCACATGCACGACCAGGGACACGAGGAGGAAAGGGTGTCCGACTGGGAAGAAAGTTCATTTTTCAGACCCCACAGCCCATCTCTACCTCTTTGCGTGGTCTTTCTTTCACCGACGACGCAGAGTGAGGTAGGTATGTTCTCCGCCCCAAGACTTGGACTCTCGAAGAAAGAGAGAGGAAGAAAGATCCTGTTTTGTTCGGATCCGGTATTGCCTTTTCTTCTCGTTTTTCTTCTTACACACATATATATTTATATATTTACGAACATGTCCCGAAGGGTCCACCGAGTCACCAGTTCTTGGACGGGCGGTACGTCCCCTGGGTCCAAACTAGGGACCCAGTCCTTCTAAGAGACCTCTTCCCTTATCGCTAGGTGAGGTCATAAGACCGGACCTCTTAGGGTACCTACCTCCTCGCACCACCCTATGTCAGGTGCCCCAGCGTTTCTTAACCTGTCCTGACTTCGTTGACTTGTGTATATACACATATTTACTTAGTGAAACGATATGTCCTCACTAGTGGTGGCCTCTTCCGTTACCGTCGGCGAGGTCCCGAGAGCGGACCTTTTGGGGTACCTGCCTCCTCGGACCACCCGACGCCAGGTACCCCAACGTGTCTGAGCCTGTGCTGACTTCGCTGAATCGTCGTCATTAATTGTGTCGTGACATTTAGTTTATATGAATTTTTTTTTTATATATATATATACGTTCGTGCTCTCGTCGCGTACCTCTGGAAGGACTTCCGTAGTGTCCTTCGCTTCGTTTTCTTTCTTCGTGTGGTGAAGGGCTCGGGCACCTAAGCTCCGCCCCGCCCCGTCCCAGGGTTCTAGGTGCGGGACGTTGGGGTCGGGGTGAGGTGGTGGAGTGTCTGTCTGTCTTGTTTGAGTCCCTTGGGACACTGACTAAGCCCCGCTGGGACGACCAGGAGTTTCTACCGAGTTTGTCCTCTGACGTCGCACAGGGGCCGGAGGGGCCCTTCCCTCGAAGGACACTGCCTCCGTCCTTTGGTCGTGCGACTGCTACGGAG
Source organism: Capra ibex (assembly GCA_006410555.1). Taxonomy (NCBI): domain Eukaryota; kingdom Metazoa; phylum Chordata; class Mammalia; order Artiodactyla; family Bovidae; genus Capra; species Capra ibex. The sequence goes on along the minus strand of SJYO01034137.1, from coordinate 2,365,072 downwards.
ACCTACTTTTGCCCGCGTGTCTCCCTTGAAGTGGCTCGATCTCAACCTTATATTTACGTAGAAGGAGAGTGTACTACGTCAATCGAAAGAGACTCTCAAATAATAATGTGTGTTTGAGTCGTCCTTCGTTGTTCGAGGAAGTTTATACTTAGTGAGCTTCGTCGCGACGAGTTCCACCCCCACCCGGCCGACGTGACTGGTCACAGTCTGAAGACGGCGTCCCAGACAGTAACGTCCTGCGGTTGATGAAGTGTGTCTTCTCTCGTCCGTCCGACCCACGCGATACAACCCTCTCCTTCTTGAAGATTGGTGGGGGAACTTATGACAAGTAGTTTTACTTGCACCCTTTGCAGACGTCACGGACGGTAAAGGGTCGAAGTAAAAGATTCATTGCCATGAGTGCTGCTAGTACAATCGTATTTAATTTCGGTGGACTGAAGTGACCCTGGGGTGTCTTGGTACACAATAAGTAGAGTTCATTTTTGGACCATAATTAGGAGAACAGTTTAGCCATCCTTTATGAGTTATACCTTCAACTCTTTAGTGTAATCAAGTCCCACTCTTGCACGTGAGGAGCGGTGGGTGTTCAAGTCCCTACCGAAGACCAGTCTGTGCCGGTAGAACGACTGAGACCTGAGCGCGTGCTAAACAAGGTAATGTGTCGCGGAGACGCACAGCAGTGGGGTGGGAGGGTGGACACGTGATCCCAAGAGAGACCTTGACTACCGAAAGTTGGACGTCCCCTCGTACATCCCGCTTCGGTAGGAAGAATCCCCAAATGAACTCTTGAGACGAGAAAACGGTTCACACTTCTCTTCGTCCACCCCAATTCTCCTAATGTCTTCGTCACGAGCGACACGTCTCGAAAACAGGTTTTGCCTGGTGTCCATTTTCTGTGTCTCCTACTCTCCACTGGTCTGCGAAGGCAAGGGTCGACCACCTTCCTTTCTATAAGCCTTCCGTAAGAAGGTTGATGGTATGTTTTCTGGAACCCACTTCCTGTCGCTACACAAAAATCAGTAACGACCCAAAGAACCTTTTATTCCCCTTAGAACCTCTAGGTACATTTGTGTGTGTCTGGTTTTCTTGAAGTGTGTGTGTGTCTACTTTTAGAATTTTTTTTTTTTTTTCTGTTTTAGACTTTACACTCGTCGTCCGTACATTCCTTCCGTCCCGAAACACCTCGTTTACGTCGGAGGTCGGGACCCTGTCCTCGGGTTTGAACGCCCCTCCCGCGACGTCCCCCTTCGAGTCCGTCGAGGACCCAATGACTCCGGGGAGCCCCCCAATGTCACGGGAGTCTGTGTAACGACGGGTCCGAGGGTCGTGTTCAAGTGTTTCGTTTTTGAGAGGACTTCTGTCGTTGGGTGCGGTTCCGGTAGTCCTACGGACACATAGTTCGACTTGGTTCATCCTCGAGTATTGGATTTTAGTGGTTTATCGGGTGATCCTTGCATATTTACACTTTTGCGGTGCACCTTACGTCCCTGGGCACTTACTACTCCGGAAGTCACTCTAGGATCCCTTAGTCACCGTCTGTCCCCCTATTTCCGGTTGGACTGGAGTCGAGGTCTACCTTGACCTCTGTTCTTTTCGGAGGGAACTCTCAAAATTCGGTGCTCAGACTTCAGAACACCCACACTCCGGTCTTAAGATAGTACACCTGGTTGTCTGGGGTTCGATATAAGTCAAATTTCACGGGTCACCGCGGAGGATCTCCTTTGTGTCTGGGAAAACCTTCTTGCATGAAGTTTAGGGCTTCTTGAGAGTGTATATTCTGAAATTTCTTACGTCCAAGTGTTAATTTTTTTTTTCTTTATTAATTTATGTTTTCTTTATTCGGTGACATTCTCTTTTGTCTTTTTTCTTTTTTTTTTTGGGGTATCTTAGACTTGACATTTCAGACTTTTATGACGTTATTAATCTGTTTCTTACATTGCATACATGGTTTTTTTATTTTTATTTTCTCCCTTAACCGTCTTTTGTGACCTAATGATTTTGGTCCGTCTGAACCAACTAGACCCCTACGGAGTTCGTCTTAAAGGTCTCGACTTCTTATATTAAGGACTTTAATTTTTTGCGTTACGTTAACTCAACACCTTTTGTTTTGTAATCAGTTAACTTTCTACCTAGATTTCTGTGCTATCCTTTACGTCGTCTCTCTCTCTTTCTCTACCCTCTGTACCTTCTCTCCGACCCGCCGCGTCTCGCGTTCCGCGGGTTGTGTCTACGTCGACCTGCGGGCCCCCTCGCTCTTTGCGCCCCCGTGGTTAGGGTCTCGTCGCCTGCCGACTCCCAGAAGTCGACAATGCCTTCAATGGTCAGAAGTCTAGGTCTTTCGGTTGTTCAGGGTACCTCCTATGTCTCTTTGCGTGTGGGTCTATCTGATTCAGTAGTGTCTGTGTGTGTGTGTGTGTGTGTGTGGGTCTATCTGATTCAGTAGTGTCTGTCTGTCTGTGTGTGTCTGTGTGTGTGTGGGTCTAACTGATTCAGTAGTGTCTGTCTGTCTGTGTGTGTCTGTGTGTGTGTCTGTGTGTGTGTCTGTGTGTGTCCAAATCTTCACGCTCTTTCCTCTGTGCCGGGGATTGCTCCTCCTCCTCAATTCTATTTTGGTCACTGAGTCTGCTCCATCTGGTCATTGGAGTTTTTCTCTCTCCTTTTTCATGGGCAGGTTGATGTTATGATAGTAGACTCTTGCTTCCGGGTCGCTCCCCGACTTCCGTTTGCCTCTGCTCCCGCCGTCTCCTACCCTACCAATGTGTCGTAGTGGCTGAGGTACCTACACTTGAACTCGTTTGGGCCCTCTGTCACTTCCTGTCCCTTCGGGGCGCACGGAGTGAGTCAGGTGCCCCAGTGTCTCAGCCTGTACTGAGTCGTTGACTTGTTGTCGTTGCTGTTCTTTCTTCCGTTTTATTTTTATAAAAGTCTGTTTTTTCAGTTCTGAAACTAACTTTCGTCTATGAGTTGTTATCCTTGAAGAATTCTCATAAGAAGTCCTTGTTTCTCTTCTGTTTGAACGCGAATCGTGTCCCCATTCCGACCCCGATTTACGTGTGTGCAGATGTAGACTTTATCTCTGAGGTGCTCCTGGATGACCTCTCGGTCCTGAGACACTTACTCTCGGGTGCGCCCTCTCAGACTTCGGCGTACCCGTGTGCGTGACCTACTGGCTGCGGTGCCTAGTCGACGTAAGGTTGTATTTTATTTTCAAATTGCTTTCGGGTTTCGTTCTCTCCAGACTCTGCGTTCTCTTTTTTTTACGACTCGTTTCCTTTGCATGAGTTCACCACTGGGAACCACTGTGGTTCGACAGGGGACCACAGACACCCCCGAAACCAAGGTCCAGGGGTGTCTATAGTTTTAGACACTTGTGAGTTCAGGGAAAATGTTTTACCATGTCATAAACGAATCTTGGCTCCGTACAGGATGTCCTGTAAAATTTAGTAGAGTCCTAATGAACATTACGGATTATGTTACATACCTATTTGCGATACGTTTGTTACCGATCACGTGTCCCGTTTATTCAAGACTGAAAATCTTGAAAGACCTTAGGAAAAATAAAGAATTATAAAAAATAGTCGTCAACTGACTTAGGTACCTACGTCTTGGATACCTATACCTTCAACGAGTCAGCACAGACTGAGAAACACTGGGGTATCTGACATCGGATGGTCAGAGGACACAGGTACCCTAAAAGGTCCGTTATCATGACCTCACCTAACGGTAAAGGAGGAGGTCCCCTAGAAGGGTTGGGTCCCGAACTTGGGTCCAGAGGGTGTAACATCTGTCTGCGAAGTGGCAGACTCGATGGTCCCTTCGACCTGGTTACTATTATTGACTGAATTTCTTTGACTTTATACTTTATCTCGAGTCCAGGGTCTTTTTGCGTCGTCCAGTAGACCTTCCGCCTCTCTTGTCTTCGGTCTCGCAAGGCCTCCGGAGCCTGACTCGTCCTCCCATTGTCACGACTGACTGAGACGTGCAAAATTTTATAGGTACGACTTTTAAGGTCCTAGCTGTGGCTTTCTTGCCTTTCCGGGCACATTGAATGTCTGGTAATCTTCCCTACTGTTCATCCTCTTAGCGCCAGCGACGTGTTGTTACAGTCACCCGAAGGGACCCCGCGTCACCATCGTCCTCTGTGCCCGAACTAGGGACCAGGTCTTCTGGGGTGCCCGGAACCTCGTCGATTCGGGCACCCGGTGTCTATGACCCGGACACGTCCCGAGTGCTAGGCCTCGTTCTCTTCTGTGTCGTCGCTCCTCGGACACACGTGTCGCTCTCTCGGCGGGGCGAGAGTTGTGGGTCTGTTTCGGGTGTCGTCCCTCGTGTGTCGTGCCGGGTTTCGTCCACGTCGTTACTTTTATGTCGTCGCAGTCTCTCCTTGTACCCTCCGCCCCGGTTGTTTCAAACGTTTTTTCCGTTTGACTCTACCATCTTTGCTTGGGTGTACAGTAAATTTTATCCGATCATGGAGGTAACTCTCCATTTCTGGTAGTTCCGTCTGAAATTTTCTTTTCAGTACACGGTAAATGTTCTCTACTGGATTTTGTACTCCTGACTCCTTCCAATTTTCATTTTCCTCCTCTTGGTACCGCGGTACGACTACGTCGATGTGATTTCGTCTGCGTTGTCTGAAATTCCGTTTTTGGCAATGGTATCTCTCTCTCTCAGTACTTTATAAGTCTTTCCGAGTCAGTGGTCCTTACGTGTTGACAAGATTTGCACCTCTGGAGGTCCTTCTAACGAAGTTTTATGTGGGTCTGACCTTCTCGACGTCCTTCTTTACCGGTTTGGGTGTGGAGAGGCGAAAGAGGGAAGAGGGGGTCTGTGCCGAGTATGCATCTAAACTTGAGCACCTGTATGCGTCCTGCACACGAGTACTGTCTATTCCATACACTGAAACTTCGCGTGTCGTTTATAAGTATTATTTTTGGCCACATTTGATGCTCTGGTGTATCGTTCGGAGGTGTCTGAAGCTTATCGTCGTAGAATGGCTACCTGGAAGACTGGTGCTACGTGACATCAATTACTGATTACTACTTGACTTTGGTTTTTACTCGTTTTTTGTGGAGGAGTATCCAAACTTTTAAATTATTGTGTGCAGATTTTTGTGGATACCCACTTTCTTCTTTCGTTCTACTTTTAATCATTTATGAAACTTGAACATCGTTATTTCTCTTACTTTCCGTGGTTTTAAATCCCGATGTTGATTCGGAGCCAAACTTCCTCTCACATTGGAATTGGAAAATATATTTTATTTTCAAATTTTATTTTCATAGGTTAAGTCTAGTGGTGTTGTTTTTTCTTATTTGGGTTTCTTTCTTTCCCTTCATACTTCTTTGATCGTCTTTAGTTACTACACCTCTTCTCTGTGTTTTATCTCCATTAATATTATTAAATTTCTTCGAGGTTTCAACTAAGAAGATACTTTTTTGTGATACACACAATTCCAATTAGCTTTTCTCTCCATTATTTTACTTTATTCTTTAATCTCCCTACGTTGATGTTTTCTGTAACTTTTCTACTGTCTATAATATTTATTGAAATACGGTGTAAAAACTTTCGTCCACTATATCTGTTTAGGGATGTCAATGGTTTTACTTAAATTTTTCTTTACTTTTTCTTCAATATGGCATTCTTAATTTCTTTAGGTGAGTTACCAATTTTTGGTAGGGTGTTTATTTTGTGGTCGAGACGTCACAAAACATTCATTCAAGGTGGTTTGCAGTTCGTTGTCTAATCAAAGTTAGAGTGGATTTGAGTCCCTTAGATTCTCGCTTATCAGAGATTACGGAGTACACTCTTATTACATTGGGACCGAATGGATCTATTTCCGTCGTGGTCTCTTTGTACCTATATCCGTCTATACGTTTCTAAGTGCCTCCTCTACGACCACACGGTTGCGCCGACGACGACGACGACGATTCAGTGAAGTCAGCACAGGCTGAGAGACACTGGGGTGTCTGCCGTCGGGTGGTCCGAGGGGGCAAGGACCCTAAGAGGTTGCGATCGCTATGTATTTTTTACATAGTGGTCATGTAATCTTTACATCCAAAATAAATTTTAATCCTTAAATAGTACATTGAGTGGTGGTACATTTTGTTACTCTTTTTTTAAATGTCAAGACGATTTACTACATTTGTAAAGAACCTACTTTAAGTCGTAGTAAATGCTATTTGATGGTGACGTTCGGTTTATATCTTCTTTATGAAAACATTGCTATTCCATATAAAGGATTTTCTGGCTATTGTTTGTCAGGTAGCCAACAAGAAGTTATTGTGTCGTGAGAAATTTTATTCTTTGTTGTGCCCCCGAAACCACCGCCAAGTCCTTAATTCTCAGGGAGGACGTCACGCCGTCTACACCCGAGACAGGAGCCAGTCCCTTGAACCCACGGTGCTCGGTACCTCGTTGGCTCGGGGACGTACCGTTAGTGACTCGGACGTGCGAGACCTCGGTGTGGATCTCTCGGACACACGGAGTTGATTCCAGCCTGCGTCGGTCTATTGTCTCCATTCTTCCCTACTTTTCTACATTTCTGCAGACAATAGTAATGAAAATGAGTCTCCGAGATTGAGATTATCCCGCCCTTTTTGTCCTGTCCTACATTCTTTTTCGGAGTGACAATAAATAGACTAAAATATGTGTCTCCTTAGATATCTATCTAATCATTTAAATGATTCAGTCAAATAAATCACTCCAACGGACTTTTTTTAGTTATATGTTTATTAATTGAGGTCTACCTAATATCATAAATTTATTATATCTTTTTTTAAAAAAATTAGAAAATCTTTTTTTGATGTCCTCCGGTATATTAGAGTCTCATCCCTGAAAAATTTCTGTGATCTAAAGTAATGTTTCACTAATGACACGTACTTTTAATTCTCGAAGACAAGTAGTCTTCTGTAATGATGCCTGTCACTTTACTGGTAGGTGTTTGAATCTTTTCAATAATCGTCGTGTAAGCCAATGATTGTCGTATAATGTTTCCTCCCCGCAGTGAAACGATTGTTTCGAGCATATCGGCACCTGTCTACACTCTCGACCTGGTATGCTTTCCGGCTCACGACTTCTCGACTCCACGACATCACGAAGGTCTAAAATCACGACCTCTTCTGAGAACGCTCTAGGTTGGTCAGGGAGGATTACCTTTAGTCAGGACTTATAAGTAACCCTTCTGACTACGACTTCGACTTTGAGGTTATGAAACTGGTGGACTACGCTTCTCGATTGAGTGACCTTTTCTGGGACTACGACCCTTTCTGACTTCCGTCCTCCTCTTTCCCTGCTGTCTCCTACTCTGCCGACCTACCGCAGTGACTGAACTACCTGTACTCAAACTTGTTTGAGGCCCTCTATCACTTCCTGTCCCTTCGGACCGCGCGACGTCAGGTGCCCCAGCGTTTCTCACTGAGTTGTTGTTCTATCAGTTATTTCCCAATAATGGGTCTTATATGTTTCTTCACGATGTTTCTATTCTTCTTTTCTTTTGTGCGACTATCTTTCTCCTTACTTGAACTCGTCCGTCAGGTATTTGTCGTGTAAGTTCGGCGGTCAATTTGTTTACCTCTTGCCGCGTTGGAGGCGTCATTCTTCCCTTTTGCCTTTGACTTTGCGACGTTCTATGACGACGTATCGGCGGTCTGGCCGACTTTAACGCGTCCTACGGCTGAGGTGTACAGCCACTTCTGCGGTTCCTCCCCCTTCGTGGTACGAGGCGACCCTCCGCACATGTCCCTATGGTCGTGAAGTCTTCTGTTGGACTCGTGCAATTGGGACATGTTTGGTTTTTGAGGGTGTGGCTTGTACGTAGAATCCACTTTGACCTCCGTACCTGTCCTTAGGGGTACCATGGAGACATTTTCGTTCATTGCTGTTTGTGAAGTTTATGGAATTTTTTTTTTGACCGTGTCGGTGTGTCACCGTACAATATATCCGTGCTTTTGTGGTAGTCAATGTTCACGTACTTCGTTTGGTTTATTTGAGACACTACTCATTTCTCCCGTTCGTCGTTCAGTCTTTTCTTCTATATTTCATGGTAAGGTCTATAATTGTCTCTTTTAAGTGTGGTTCGTTTTAATTTGCACAAGGAATCCCTATAGTTTTTGTGAAGATTTTCGGGTCCTTGTCATGTATGTCTTAAACCCTAACACCAATAGAAATCGTCGACGCCCCCGGAGACTGCGGAGGAGGACGACACATCGGGAAGGACCCTTCGTGTACCCAAGTTGTTACGGTCCTCAAAGCGGAGCCACCAGCAGAGGTGCAACCCCCGTCCTTCCCCGTGCCAAAGGAGGGCACTCGACGTTCCCCAGGGGAATCTTCTGACTCTGTCGACGCTGAGGAATAGACGCAAGACGTTAGTATAAAACAAGATACACTAGTGTCTAGTGACGTCCTTGCTCGGACCTTGAGAGGACGCACTTAGTAAAGCGTAGGTCGTGGTAGTCCTCACGTCTCCTGAAAAATGTATGTCATCCTTTTCGACGGTCCTGAAAGTTTCCGGAATTGGTTACGGTGGCCAAACTTTGTGCTCCTCGTCGGCGTCTCGCACCGAGTTTGTAGTGTGTCACTTAAACGACCAGTGACAACGCTAAAGACCTGGTCCTCTCGGTCTTCACCTCTGTCTTCGCCTCGACCCCCGGGTCTCCCTCGAGTGCGCGCAGGAAGTGGGGGACCGTAACAAAGGGGGACGGGGAAATGGTGAAGGAGGAGAGGAATGGTGAGGAGAGGAAGGGTGGTGTCCGTATTGGACTACACCTCAAGGTCTTGACGGAAGGTTCTGGTACCAGAGGTTTCTACTTTCGGCTGTCCATGAACCAAAAATTTAATTTTGTTTTTTGTCTAGTCACCGTTTGAAAGGAAGGTCACTATAGTGGCCCGGGGTGGGATTGAAGTTTGACTTCCAATGTCCGACGGACTTGAGGACACTGTTTGCACAGGAGGTTCCCTCTCTGTTTCTGTCACTGGTCCTCGTCTAGACTTCGACTACCTACGTAAAAGGACCACTGAAATAAAACTGTCCTGGAATTCATAATTACGAAGCATACTGTTACGACGACGACGATTCAGCGGAGTCAGTACAGGCTGAAACACGCTGGGGTATCTGCCGTCGGGTGGTCCGAGGGGGCAGGGACCCTAAGAGGTCCGTTCTCGTGACCTCACCCAACGGTAAAGGAAGAGGTTACGCACTTTCACTTCAGCGAGTCAGCACAGACTGAGAATCGCTGGGGTACCTGACGTTGGAAGGTTCGAGGAGGCAGGTACCCTAAAAGGTCGTTCTCATGACCTGACCCCACGGTAACGGAAGAGGTTGTTGTCTTGGTAATTAAGAAGTACTGTTATCTTGGTAATTAAGGACTGAACGAAGGACAAAGTCCCCATGACGTAAAAGTGCACTCCAGGAATTTCGAGGTTTTTTATAAGTCGTCGGATTCCACCACTAGTTTACTTTGAAAGAACATTAAAATATTGTACGATACCAAATCTGACCCCGAAGGGACGACCGAGTCTGCCATGTCTTAGACGGACATCATACCCTCTGGGTCCAAATTAGGCACCCAGCCCTTATGGGGGACCTCTTCCCTTACCGATAGGTGAAGTCATAAGAACGGACCTTTTAGGGTACCTGTCTCCTCGGACCACCCGATGTCAGGTACCCAGTGTTGCTCAGCCTGTGCTGACTCGCTGATTGTGTACCAAACCTGATGACAGTGTTGAGGAATTTTGGGCCCGAAACGATGTTCACACGTGACGGGACTTCCACCGGACGTTTGAGTTAGATTCGGAAAGGACCCCAAACCCTGACTCGAAGTCCGTGAGTCTCTCCTCTAGACCCTTCCACGCATCCCCCGTCCATCTACTTAGTATTTCGAGAGGTGTGTAAAGTAAAAGAAAATGCGAAATTTGTTAACATTATTTTATGTGTTTGTATTTTTTTTTTTTGAATGGTTTTTGTTTTGATTTGGAAACAATTCGTGTGCCGAATCACCATAATTTATGTGTATTGCACGGCTACAGGGTGGTAGGTAGAGATCTTGGGAAGTAGGGCATTTTGACACTGAGCAGGGGTCATTTGTTACTGGGGGCAAGGGAGAGACCTGTCAGTGACCGTTGGTGGTAGGATACGAGGTAGAGGTATTTGTCCTGACGAGTAAATTCACCCCAGTGTGTCATAAACAGAAAAATACTCATCGAATAGAGTGAATTTACAGGAGTTTCATGTGGGCATAACGTCGTACCTAGTCTTGAAGGAAGACGAGTTCCGACTTATAAGGTGGCACACATGTGTGAAGTGTAGAACGAACAAACGAGTAGATGACTACCTGCGGACCCAACGACTGTCCAGAGGTCAAGTCAAGTCTACGAGTCAGCACAGGCTGAGAAACACTGGGGCACCTGACGTCGTGCGGTCCGGAGGTACAGGTAGGGGTTGAGGGCGCCAAATGAGTTTGAGTACAGGTAACTCAGCCACTACGGTAGGTTGGTAGAGTAGGAGACAGCAGGGGAAGAGGAGGACGGGGGTTAGGGAGGGTCGTAGTCCCAGAAAAGGTCACTCAATCTAGGACCGTAGTCCACCGGTCTCATAACCTCGAAGTCGAAGTCGTAGTCAGGAAGGTTACTTGTGGGTCCCGACCGGAGGAAATCCTACCTGCCCAACTAGAGGGACGTCGGGTTCCCTGGACGGTATGAGAAAAGGTGTCATCGACGTGGTGGAATGCGAGGGTGGCTGACACGAGTTCCCAAGGTTAAAACGGCATTGGAACAGTTGTGAATGATGAAAGACAAAAGAACGATCACGGTAGGATTCCTCCCACTGCGTGACAGAGTGACATCAGAACTAGACGTAAAGGGATCGCTAATCACTACGACTCGTCAAAAGACACACGACTAACGCACAAGATACATGGGAAACACGTGGAAACCTCTTTTCGGGAAAGGGTAAGTACTTGTGAACCTATGACAAAAGAGACACGGTCCATACTTTGACACATAATTTAGGATCATTGAGGATTCCCTCCACGACCAAAAGAAGACTCTTCGGACCGGGTTCTGGGGTATCAATGTCCGATACCTGGGTCCTTTGGACCAAGGGTTCAAGTGCACACGTTAAAGACTCGAGAGAACTGTATGCCTTCCGAAGAGGCTACCGAGTCGTCTTTCTTAGACGGACGCTACGTCCTCTACACCCAAGTTGGGGCTCCAACCCCTCTAGGAGACCTCCTCCTTTACCGATGGGTGAGGTCTTAAAAACGGACCTTTTAGGGTGCCTGTCTCCTCGGGCCACCCGAAGTCGGGGACCCCAACACTTCTCGACCTCGGCTCGCTCGTGTCGTGCCAGGTCGTGTACTTCCTCCCGTGCGGGTGATCGAGAGCGAGTTAGGAGGCCGTTCGGAACTGCAAGTGTCAAGGAACCGTGGACTCTCCAGTGAATCCCAGTATCTCAGGATTCGGCACGTGTGTCACCGGGTCCGGCTCCCCTCGACGACACCGGACGTCAACTCTTCAAGTGCTTACCTCCTTTAGAATACGAGGCAAAGGGTTCTCTAGGTCTTTGTCAAGAAGACCCCGATATTGAGAGGGTAAGTTTCCATAAGAGACGTTCCCTAAAGTGACCTCTCCGTCGTCTTCTGTGTGCGTATTTTGAACCTCTTCACCCTGGTCAAAGAAACTCCTATTACACAGAGTTCCTGAGGGGCGGATCCGTTTAAATTTTTATTGACCCAAAGGCTACAGATTCCTACCCGGCTAGGGACTCCAATAACTCATTTTTCAGTTGTACCATTTCAGTTAATGTGATAACTGTCTATGAGAATGTTCCTCTAAAGTGTAGTATTAATGTACGTTTCCTTGGGTCGTTTATGTTCGACACATCACTAGCCGATTATTTTCATTGTGAAGTGGATGCAGTTATTGCCAAAGTCTCAATTCTGTTTGTTTGCACCGGAAACCGTGAGTCGTCTCCCCTTTTTTTTTTTGTTTTTGGGTTGTGTAGGGGCTTTCTGTTTATAAAAGTGAACTCTTCAACGAATCTGAGTGTGTCTTTTGGACAGTGTGTTTCGTCCCATCGTTTGTCCAGAGGTCCCCCACGATTACTGGGGACCGGGAGGACGGTCGGGGGCGACTCGCCTACCCCGCCGCCCTCGGGGAGTCCCTGGGGACCAGTGGCGGTGCACCAGACCGTCTCCTGCGGACGACACCAAGAGTAGAGACGACCCGACAAACGGGAAATTGGAGTCGACTTAGATCCAAGTCGACTGTGTACCGGTTTAATTTTTTCTTTTTCTTTAAAGTTAATGTTACTTGGACTTTCGCGTTTTGTCCTAAAAGGGAGAGGTGACTTGTCAGGAGTCACCCGAAATGTGTCGGAGGACGTTTATGGGTGTACCAGTACAAATACAAGTAAAAAGGACTTCCACAGCGCGGTGGATAAACGGTCCGTGAATCCGGTATTCCTTCCTTTTCCATAATATTCGCTCCCAGGGACTGGAAGACCTCGGAAGGAGAGGGACTTCAGAGAATTTTGACCCCACCTTTCGCGTCTCGACCATAACCCTATTACCCATTGTGTGGCACCAAAAGACAAACACGTTTACCTCGAACAGAGATGTGTGACGCCGACATGCAAAATGGCTCTCCTAAGACGAGCCTGGAGGCCCCTTCGAGCGACGAGACCCGACACACGAAGACCTCTCCTGCCCGTGCGTCTCGACGTCCCGGGCCCGGGGTCCGACGGACGCCGTGAGGCACGGTCCGGTGGACAGGTTCGGGTGGACCGAGACGGGAGGGCTCAGAACCCACCCCACCCCCTTCCCGACACTGGGGAGGAGACACGGGGTAAAGACGTTGGGTGGTCGGTACGGAGAGAGGCGACTTCGTCATCAGTTGGGATGTCATCGGTGCCTTGACTCAGACACTAAGGAGGTCACGGACATCCGGGGTGGAGAAGGACACGGGTCTCTCCGCACACGTGGTCATCCTCGGAAGAGGGATCTCTGGGCCGACCCGGAAGGTGGCCAGGGAGGAGACTCGAGTCTCTGAGGAGGATTCTCCGGACCTAGGGTCGGGGGCCGGCGAGGAGCCTCGAGACTCTGGGTCGGAGCTCCCCGTTGTAAGTCTGGAGTGACCTGACGTCAACAAACAAGGGAGGAATTGTGGGGCTCAAGAGAAGGTCGGCGGACCGATTATTGAGAGATGGACCGATTACTAAGAAATAAAACTTCAGAGGGACAAGCTCGGGGATCACACCGAAGAGAGAGGATCGACCTGGACTGTCTGTGTGTGCAGACCGGGGCCTTGGACGAACACCGGAAAGTGACGCCGTCCTCGGATTCACTCCACAACCGACCCTGCCGACTCATCGTTGAGAAACTGGTGTTTATTCAATAGTAGCAGAACGACGTCACGATGGCTATTGTAGTGGTTAAGTTACCTGTACTTGAACCCGCTTAAGGTCCTCTACCACTCCCTTTGCCTCCGGACCACCCGGCGTCACGTACCCTTAGTGTTTCTCAGTCTGTGCTGAATCGTTCACTTGTTGTTGTCACGAGACAATGGAAGATTGGCTTTATATTGGTCAATTTTTTTTGATTATAAAATTTATTATGGAGATCTCCCATGATTAGTGGTTTTCAGTCGTTAGTGTATACAGCACTCCGATTATTTTACTCCTCCGTCGAGGACGACTTTCGGTCCAGACAGAATCCGGAGGAAAGGGAGACGGACCGAGAAGGGAAGAGGGTCCCTTACCGACCTCAGTGTCCCTCTTGAGGCAAACGAATTTTTCCGTGACTTTTCTACGACTCCTGTCATTTGACTTCAGATGCGAATCACAGACGTGTACCTTCCTCTAGAAATGCCGCACACTCTTCTCAGACGCCGGAAGGGTTGGTCTTTCCGTGTACTCCTCCAATCCGTCTTCACTAAAATTCTTGTTTGTCCTCTGTCTCATACAGAGAGAGTGTCACACTCCGGTTCCGTATCGATAAAACCGAACTTCCTTCTCCGAATGGTGAGTACTTGACTTCTAACATTTAATGACTAGAGTCCTATAGATTCTTTCTATACCCTCTTCGTGGCCTTTTTCTTGGAAGGGTGTGAAAACCTTTCATTGGGGTCCAGACCAATCGTCTTTACTACTGACCGAAATAGTATGTTAATGACAAGATTGAGGATGGTTGAAGGGAGGAATCACCCAAGGGTTATGGTCGTAGACGGGACTTCTGTCCCGCCGTTCCTTTAGGTTAGTCAGGAAGGATTTCCTTTAGTTGGGACTGATAAGTGCCGGAGGGAACATCGAGTCAGTCATTTCTTAGACAGACAGACGTCACGTCCTCTGGACCCAAACTAGAGGCCCAACCCTTCTGGGGGACCTCTTCCTTTACCGTTGGGTGAGGTCATAGGAACGGACCTTTCAGACTACCTGTCTCCTCGGACCACCCGATGTCAGGTACCCCAGCGTTTCTCAATCCGTACTAACTCACTGATTGTGAATGAATGAATAAGTAACCTTCCTGACTACGATTTCGAGGTTATGGAACCGGTGGACTACACTTCTCGACTAAGTGACCTTTTCTGGGATTACGACCCTTTCTAACTTCCGTCCTTCTCTTCCCCTACTGTCTCCTACTCTACCGACCTACCGTAGTGGTTGAACTACCTGTACTCAAACTCATTTGAGACCCTCAACCACTACCTGTCCCTCCGGACCGTACGACATCAGGTACCCCAACGTTTCTCAGCTTGTAGTAAATCGTAGACTTGTTGAGACCGTTTTCGTCAACCAAACGACCCTCCCAATTTTCCGTGTTCCCTCCCTAAAGGGACCACCAGGTCCCCAATTCTGAGACTCGAAGGTTGCGTCCTCTTCACACAATCTAGGGACCGGTCTCTTGATTCTAGGGCGTGTGCGTCGGTTTTCTGTTTTATTTTGGTACTCACTCGTCTTTTAGAGGTGCACCAGTTACGGGTAGTGTCTCGGACTCGGACGTCAAGGGAGTTCGGGGTCAATTATCTGAAGGTCCCTACCAAAGGAAACCTTGTACTTTGTCATACTTTCGCTTTACCGGAAATTCACACTTGAACTAGGTCTTCACGATCTTTCTTCGACCCCACGTCACAACACTTCCCTGTGTCGGGTCGTTCCGTCCAGAGAAGACTGTTCGTTAGCCCCGGGTTGTGACTCGCACGCTGCTCCGGAGTCGGTTCGCTCACTCTGGGTCGGGACCAGGAGTCGTTCGTTTGGTGTCTCCTGTCTCGCCCTGTGTGTGTCGCGGTGAGTGGCTTCCCGGTGCGGGTTTCGTGCCCCAATGAGCACGGTTCTTTTCTCTTGATGAGACTCCGGCTGAGTCTCCTGACAAGTCTTTTCGGACCCCTTCCCTGGCATAAACACTGCTCTTCCTCCATGACGAGAGGTCCACCTCCGCCTCCCTCAGACGTGTCTCCTTTGACGTCTTGTTCTACCCGGTTGGGACGTAGCAGACCACTTGTTTAGACCGACCTCCTCTGCCCTCGCGGTCGCCCCGCAGTCCCACTCTGCCGCCCTCAGTGCCCCTGCGAAGACGTTTGTCGACCCCTCCGTGCAAAATCCTTTGGTCGGACCGCTGCCGACAGCCCTCCCGCCCCCACCCGTTCCCCCTCCGTGAGGGAAGGCACGTTCGCTACCCGGGAGGGGACCCCGGCCGTCTCCTCGACTCTTCCCACCTCCTTTCTTTGAAGGGTTCCTTCTCAGGTACTCCAAACCGGCGACTCGACTATAACCCTCAGCCCCCGACCACGCTGGACCATAAATGTCTGGCGAGTGGTCTCGCGAAAAGGGTGGACGATAAAACGTGTAAAGTAACGTTCGGAAGGGTCCTCCGTCTCCTCGAAGTACCTACTCCCTCGATTGGGTGTCTCCAGTCTGTACGGGTTCACTGTCCCGACCCAGACCTCCAACTGGTCAATCGGGTCTTAGATTACGGACGGGACGGGTGGTAAAGGAAGACGAGTGCAGTGGGGTGGAAGAGTCTTGTCTCGTCGAAGTGACGGTAAGACGAAGTAGTGTAGACGTTTCTCTGGTCCCATTAGACTGTCGGACTCTTCCTCTTCGGCCGTGGACCTGACCCAGGAGCCCTCGAGGAAATTGTGGAAGTCTGTGGGTTCGATAAAGGCGGGACTAGTGTGTCTCCGACCAGGGGTCGGGGGTCCACCGGGGCACCCTGCGTGTCGCGAGAAGGGCGACGAGTCCCCCAGAAACGGGTCGTCCCGGGGAATGGAGTGTCGGCGACAGTAGGGTTACCCGCACTGACCGTTGCCAGCCTGGGGCCCCTTGTCCGGAGCCGAGTCTTGGGCGCAAGGCAAGACATAGTGAGGACCTCCTTGACCTTTTCGTTTCTCTGTGGTGTGCACTTAGGGCGACACGTCTGAAGACAAAGCTCAGTCTTTAAGACCTATGTGGTCTCTCTCTCTCCCTCTGTCCCTCTCCTTCTTCTCTATGAGTGTCCATGTCTCTCGTTCGTCTGTCTGTGTCTGTGTCTGTGTGTGTGTGTGTCTGTGTGTGTGTGTCTGTGTGTGTGTCTGTGTGTGTGTCTGTCTGTCTGTGTGTGTCTGTGTGTGTGTGTGTGTGTCTGTGTGTGTGTCTCTGTGTGTGTCTGTGTGTGTGTGTGTCTGTGTGTGTCTGTGTGTGTCTGTGTGTGTGTGTGTGTATGCCACTGTCTATGTTTTTCTTATAGTTCTCTCGTTCTGTCTTTCTCTTTCTATGGTGTGGAGTTCTCTCTCTAAATCAATCAGTTCAGTTTGGTTATCGAATAATAACTACGGAACCAATTTTTTCTTTTCACCCGACGTTTATAATGAAGGACGTAATTAATGTAAATTCGAAAATAGAGATCCGTCTGGGAAAACCAGAGTTCTTGGACTGCAGTAGAACTCGATTGTTTAGTAAAAGGAGTGCGAAGAGGCCGGTGTCAGTCTTGACCCTTGTAGAAAGATTCTCAGGAATTAGGTCCTTCCCCTTTTTTTGGTTTGGTCGGTCTTCTTGTCGTCTCGGCTGAAATGTTCGAGGAGCCGAGGAGCCGCGAGTGTTGTGGGGCGCTCGCAGGGGTGCGGGCAGAGCCGCGCCACACGTCCCGACAGCCTCCGCCGGGGCAGAGTCTTCGAGCGCCGGCGCGACTGCCGGGCGGGCGGGGGACGGGGCCTCGAGGGAGACTCGTCTGCAGGGCCCGCGCGAGCAGTCGGCACCAGAGGATCTGTGCGAGTCGGGGCGCAGTGAGGGCTCGGTTGGAGGAGCAGTCCCCGGTAGTCTGCGGCGGGCACGACACACCTTGAGTGTCACCGGAGTGTGCCTAGACTCAAAAATGTCTTGTCCCCCTGGTCTTCGTTGAGGGCTCTCGGCTAGCAAAAACCGGAGGGCTTGTCGTCAAAGAAGACCGAGTGCGATTGCAAGAAGGTCGTGGTAGTTGTGCGGAGGTGCACAGACAGATCCCCCGGTCCGTACGGAGGGCACCCTTGTGAGACTGTCTCCCGAACATGTGGACCCGAAATTGGACAAGAAGAGCACCCTGAAACACCCTCGAGTACCTTAGATGAAAAGGAAGAGACTTGTCACAAGAGCTTCTGGGAAAGGTAGAGATCGTAGGAACTCAGGGGTCGGGAACCGGGTCTGAGTGGGTTCCCGTCCCACCTGTCTAGCACGAAAAGAGTTTGTGTCTGGATTGGTTTTTCTCAGATGTTTTAGTATGGAAGTTTTTGCTTTTGGAGAGATTTATAATTCAAAAAATTTTTAGTTAGTTAGAAAAATATCTAAAAAAAAAAACTACACCTGAGAAAATTTGCAAAAACCAACAAAGTCGACGGTCTGTACTCCCTAGAATCGAGGGTTTATCCCCAGATTGGGCATGGGTGACGTAACCTTCCGTTTCAGAATTTGTCACCCGGTGGTTCCTTCAGGGACCTATAATTCAAAAATTTCGGCTATAATAAACACACCTTGTTCATCCGAAGGGTTTTCTGTGCCACGTATGAAAAATTGAGGACATTAAAGTCCGGAGATTCTCGTCCAAATACATTTATGCGATTTGGAATTCAGCCCAGAAAGTGCAACCTGCTTGCAGACGAGGCCTTGCACCCTATTTCAATTTCTGTCTAAGGGACCCCTCGAGGACGAGCATAGGAGACGGTGTAAAGTAGGTCCAGGCGCATTCCACGGGCAATGATCCGACGCGTTTTCCACCCTATTCTCTGTTTGCCTCTCACCACGGACTTCAGCAGTGATGATCGCGTCGAGCCCGAGCTCCTGGGGGTAGACGAGGGTATAAATTAGTGCGTCCGTCCGACTTGCTCTGGTCCCCGAAGATGGGCAGTGAATTGTTAGTCGGACTAAAGTCTATAATCCAGTAGACTCCACCCCCTGAGTGGTCCGTGGAATTTTCGTACTTTGGACAATCCTATACTGTAACGTTGATTAATAGTGCCACACGAATCGACTACTCAAGAGACCTGAGATCGTCTCACAGACCTTAAATTTAGACGGGTTTAGTGGTTTGTCGAAATATATTTCGATGTTCTGTCGCACCATATGTACATTCACGGTTGGATATCTAGATACCTTGTTTTCTCTTAGGTTCTTTCTCTGAGTGCACATACACCGGTTGACTAAAAACTGTTTATGCGTCTGTTCCCCCCCTTCTTCCCAAGCTTGTTACTCTGTCTTTACTTGGAACCAGGGCTGGAGTATGGTTTATCCTTTTGATTGCTCCTTACGTAGTACCTCGATGTACATTCCTGATGTCAATGTTTTGAAGACCTTCTTTTATGGCCTCCCTTTTAGGGTCATTAAGGTCTCCTGTCTGTATGCATCTTTGGTCCTCCTGAGACCACAAGTGTCTGCCTACGAAGTCCACCTCCAATAAAAACCATTATTTAGGGGGAGACGAAGCCCCTAACACCCTTTCGCAAAAAAAGGTTGGTAAAACGACACGTCTTAGAGAAGTCTTACCGGTCATAAATTACACAGTCAGTGGTCCCTAGAGTAGATCTTGTAGTTCGTTTGGACTGTCTTGTCATGCGGGGGTTTGTTGAAGTTATAAGTTTCAGATATGGTGTCAATATTAAGAGTAGTCATTCTTACTGATGTCAGAGTACATATCCGACATAGTCAATTACCTAACTTAATGGTTCATGGACAGGTGTGTGATCTACTTCTCCTGTGTCCCAGGGGGGTCGATCCACCCTGTCCGTCTGGTCGCTTCTCTGCTACTTTTGCGTGATATCGTTCGCGCTCCGGTCGCCCGGGCGCCCGTACGTCCCACCTCTGTCGATTGGGGTTTGTTTCCGGTAGACCCTCCGGAAGGACGTCCTTCACGACCCCTGCGATCGTAAGTTTCCGTGTGTGGTCCAGACCTTCACTACTTTTCGTATTACACGCACTCTTGATTTTTCACTAAAACTGTTTCGTATAGTGGGATCGTCCTTACTCTACGTAGAAATGTGAAGTGAGGACCACCGAGTCTGTCATCTCTTAAGTGGACGTCACGTCCTCTGGGCCGAAGCTAGGGACCCAACCCTTCTAGGGGACCTCTTCTCTTACCGTTGGGGGAGACCATAAGAACGGACCTCTTGGGGTACCTGTCTCCTCGGGCCACCCGATATCAGGTACCTACCCCAGCGTTTCTCAGCCTGAGCTGACTCGTTGATTAGGAAGTGAAAGTGATACCTATGGCCCTTTTGGTCACTTCCCGACACTCGTCCCTCCACCAGAGATCGGACCGTCGACTCTCGGTCTGAGACCCCAGCGTGCTGAACGGAGACACAGGGCGGTCGCAGGAGATGACGGACACAGAAGACTACACGAGGAATTCATTCTTCTCCAGGGTCATAACTGGAGAGCCTCATAAATCTCCAGATTGACCTCTTTCCGTGCCGACAAGACTTTTCTCTACGGCCAGAAGTTAGAGTCGTAGTGGGTACACGAGTCGTGGGGGTCTCCGCGGGACGTCGCCGGGAGCTCCTGTCCTACTCTGTTTCGACCTACCCCAGCCTTCGGGGACCGGTAACAGGCCAGTGTGCGAGTCGGCCTTCTCGTCGGTGACCCGAGTACCGTGAAGGCAAGGGGCACACGTTTAGTGAAGTCTCAGTGAGGACACCGCTTTGTGGGTCTCGTGGATGTCAGGACGCCGTTTCTGGTCCGTTCTGATCCCTCGGGGGGCCGGACCGTGTCGGGACGTCAGTAGGCCGGCAGTCTCCTCTGCGTCGGGACGGACATGGGCCTCGGGAGACGGGCTCACCGACCTCGGAGGCTAGTGGTCGCCGAGTGGGCCGCAGTTCCTCTGCCTCTCTCCTCCAGTCGGGAGTGGTTCGTCGATGACCTGTGACGAGCGAGCTGAGGGACAGAGTAATTCGCGGTCCCTTCCTCGGAGAACCACCAGTGCTCATGTGTGAACCCCGGTGTACCGGAGACAGGTTTCAGAACGGGGTGGTGGTCGGGTCACCGAGACCCGTTCACGGAATCGGAAGACACGGACAAACGAGCGGATATTTCCTCCGTACTCTCATGGAGTCTCGTGGCAAAACTTCTATTTTGCTCTGTTTCGTGTCCTCGACGATCGAGTCACCGACCGGGTGGGTGGCAGTGGTCCTAGTGGCCCAAGTGGGAAGACGGTTGCGTGGCGTGGAGCGGCCGCGGGAGAGTGAGTAGTAGAGAGTCCGTGTCCTAAATGCCCCAGTCCTGTGCGTCTNGGGCCGCAGTTCCTCTGCCTCTCTCCTCCAGTCGGGACTGTTTCGTGTCCTCGACGATCGAGTCACCGACCGGGTGGGTGGCAGTGGTCCTAGTGGCCCAAGTGGGAAGACGGTTGCGTGGCGTGGAGCGGCCGCGGGAGAGTGAGTAGTAGAGAGTCCGTGTCCTAAATACCCCAGTCCTGTGCGTCTCTCAGAAAGTCAGATAGTCCGAAAACCGTCGAGAGGGATTGAGACGAAGGGACGACCGAGTCGGCCCTTTCTTAGGTGGACGTTACGCCCTCTGGGGTCGAGTTAAGAACCCCTCTAGACGACCTCTTCCCTTTCCCATGGGTGAGGTCATAAGGACCCGAAAAGAACACCGAGTCGACCATTTCTTAGACGGACGTTACGTCCTCTGGGACCAAACTAAGGACCCAACCCTTCTAGAGGACCTCTTCCCTATCCGATGGGTGAGGTCACAAGACCGGACCTCTTAAGGTGCCTGACATATCAGGTACCCCAGCGTTTCTCAGCCTATATTGACTCGCTGAAAGTGAAGTGCTTGAGACGTACGTGGGCGCTTCTGTAGAAGGACCACTTACGTGAAGTGTCTCTGAGAGTGCCTGCCAAAGGGACGTCGTACTCTTCCGGAAGGGGCTCGTCAAAGACCTTGGACGACTGGGACGACCGCACGTGAACTCCGAGAGGGAGCCTGGGGCCGCGCGTGAGAGTGTCCTCGACGACGTCCTCCGACGGGGACGGTTCGGACCGAAGGGTCACGGCGACGTCCGTCGAGGAGTACCCCCCACCTGCACGGGGAGAGACGGGTGCGCCGGCCACTGAGCATTGACGAGGGTGGGAAAAGAGGGAAGACAGGGGTGTGGGTCCACAGATCTTACACCGAAGACTCTCTACTTAGGGCCGGCCGGATTGTGCCGACTCTTTCCGTAAGGGTTCAGGGGCACGGTACTGAAAAACTCAGGCCTAGACCTCTGCCCCAGTCACGGGGACCGGGAAGCGAAGAGTCGCGTAGAGGAAGGGAAGGTGAAGGAGACACAAAAGGGACTACACATAGTTGTGTGCATTTGGGTCCCGCGGATGGGTTGGACGACTTTAATTTGGACCCGAGGTCGATCTCTTCTCCAGTATTCTTTGACCTATAAGTCTAAACACCGAAGAGTGATTTAGTTGATTTTTTTCTTCTTCTTTTTCGTGGGAGGGGCGGTCGTAGTAGGAAAGGACGATGTAGTGAATTCATGAATCGAGAAGTGTACCTTCAGATGAGTTATGAGATTATTGGATGTACCCTTTTCTTGGACCTTTTCTTGTCTGCGTAAACACCACGTTGACTCGGTCAAACGACACGCGGCCTCAGATCGTAACGCCTAGTTGAGAAGGGGTCGTCTTTGACGAAAAATTCAGCCGAGAGGATCCTCTCTTCTACATGCAGACTCTGAGAGTTTAGGACCCTGTTCCACGGCTCCTGTAGTCGTGAAACACAATTCGTGACTGGGAGTTGAAAATAGGTAGTTCTTTCGTCGGGAGTGTGTGTGTCTCTTAGTTTAGTTCGTCGTGGCAAGTGACACTAGGTTTACACTAGTGAAGGTCTTGGGCTTTATTTTTGTCACCTTCCGTGTCCTCTTCGAAAGGAGGCCCGAGGCGGGCGGGGCCGAAGGGGTCGAGGGGAGGGGTGTAAGACAAAGGAACTAAAAGCGTCGAAGATTTTAATTGGAGACTCGAGGCTGACGACGCAACCTCTCGTCGGGTCCGATTCGATCGTCTCCGGTATTCGACTCGTCGTCCACTAAGCTATTAGGAAGGGAAAGGATCCTGACCGGGAAGGCGGGCGAAGGAACGTTCCTACACCCCTCCCGACTCTCCTCCCTCGGGCGAAGGACCACGGAGATGTTGGTAAGGTCGAGACCCCCCTCCCCCCGACTCCTGGAGGCGGAGGGCGGGGGGTGAGGGTGGGGGTGGGGTAAGACAACAAGACAAATAGATCTCGAAGAAAGACCCTTGTAAGGTTGGGCCGTACTACAGTCGGAAACTTCTACTCACCCGAAGGGACCATCGAGTCACCCATTTCTTAGGCGGACGGTACGTCCTTCCTCTGGACCCAAGCTAGAGACCCAGTCCTTCTAGGGGACCGTTTCCCTTCGCGATGAGTGCGGTTATAAGACCGGACCTCGTCAGGTACCTGACGTATGAGGAGCCCCAGTTTTTGTTAGGCTGTACTGACTCGTTGAAAGTGAAGTAAACTTCTACTCATTACCACGAGTCTGAAGAAGACTGAATTATTGTTAGGGAGATGACCCCAGTTTCCACTGAGTGTTCCGAACAGTCTCTTTACATCTCGTCCATCACCTCGTCTTTAGATCTCGTCTACACTCACACACACTCACACGCGTACACGCTCACGCACGCACACACCCACTCACACACGCACTCACGCGCACGCACCCACACTCACACGCACACACACGTGCTCACACTCACACACGTGAGCGTCACACACACGCACACACGTACTCACACACGCACACGCACGCACACACACTCACACACACACGCTCACACTCACACACGCACACACGTGAGCGTCACACACACGCCCGAGTCTCGACTGAGAAGCGTTGGGGTACCTGACATCGGGTGGTCCGAGGAGACAGTCACCCTAAAGGGTCCGTTCTTGTGGCCGCACCCAACGACAAAGGAGGAGGCCCCCTAGAAGGACGGCCCTGGTTCGTACTCAGAGAAGACGGCGGACGTGACCGTCTACCTAAGAAACGGGGACGCGGTCGGCTGTCTTGCTCACACCGGTGAGATCTCGCCCACTCTGCACCTTAAGTCTGCTCGGTACAAGATTCGTGTGACCTAAAGTTTCTGAGTTATACTTCTTCTCCTACATTTTATAAAGTAATTGTGGCATTTTATTATGACTAATGTAAAACGTCCGGCTGAGAAATAGTGACCTCGGTGGATCCTACGGAATTAATCTTAGCTCTTCAATCTTAATTAGATGTCTCGGTATGAAAAAAAAAACCGTCCCCTCTCCCTACGCCTACCTAAGCTGATCTTCGAGTCCTCTGCTGCTCCGTCACCACAGGACGGACCTAAAAAGACGTTCGGCACAGGGCGTCTCGGGGACTCTGCACTACCGTGCGGAACACCTTCCGAGGGGTGCGGCGCTTGCCTGGCTCGGTTTTTCTCTCTTACAAGGGCGACCCCGACGCCCCCTCTGTTGCGACGTCCGACTCCAAGACTACTCGAGCCGCGCGAGTCGACGGGGCGCCTTCACTTCGCAGTCGCACGTCCCTCCCTCGATTCCCCGTATCCACGTCACCCGTAGGGGCCCCGTCCTCCCCCCGGAGGAGGACTGCCCCCAAGACGGTGGAAGACCTCTACCGAGGAACGATCGTGGATTGGCTGAGGGTCGGACGCCGGTCAGACGGGCGTCCTTCCTACTCTCGCGTCCTGGAGTCGTCGACGGCGGACCCCGGAGGTCTTCCCGGTCCTGTTTCCGCTCTGGACTTTGGCGGGTCCGGCAGGAGACGGACGACGCGTCGCGGTCCCCGTCTGCCTGTCCCACCCCGGGGCGACTGTACCCCGCAACGAGTCGGGACCGTCACTTGTGCCCTCCGACAGCTGTCGTCGGGTGCTCCTACTCCGAGGTCATTGTCTGCCGGTGCCCGGACACACCCCTCGTCCGTCCGTCCTGGGGTTTGGACCCGCTGTGCGCACGTGTGTGTGGGACTCCGTCCGACGGGTAAGGGGTGGTCGCGGGACCACAGACGACGGAAACTCAGAAAACCGATTCCCTAGTCCAGTCAAGTCAAGTCAATGAGTTAGTACAGACTGAGGGACGTTGGGGTACCTGACGTCGTGAGGTCCGGAGGGATGGATAGTGGCTGAGGGTCTCAAATGGGTTTGAGTACAGGTACCTCGGCCACTACGGTAGGTTGGAGGAGACAGCAGGGGAAAAGGAGGGCCGGCTTTAGAAAGGGTCGTAGTCCCAGAAAAGGTCACACAGTCGAGAAACGTAGTCCACCTGTTTCACTGATTCCCCAGTGGAGGGTGACAAAAGTCCGAAACCCGTTTCGGCCGTCCCAGCCCGTATCGCCGAAGACGCGACATACAGACCCTGCCAGAGGGAAACCCTCCACTCCAGGACGGAGAGTAGGGTCTGTTCTTTGTAGTCCAGCCCTCCGTTTCCCCCTCGTTTCGTGTCCTCTCGACGACACCTCTCAGGACCGCAGCCCTGTCTTCGGAGACTGACGCGAAGAATCCTCCGACTGTCCCCAAGGACCCCGGGGGTTCACGTCCTCGCCCGCGAGTCACATGTGAGTGGAGGAAGGTTGCCGGGACGAGGTTAGAACCCCCGAAGAGTGGGTGACTGATACGGGAGCGACCTAAAGGTCCCCTAGACTACTCCGAACCCCAGTCTGTCCTTCCACTTATGTTTCGACTACGGGTCCGTAATTTGACTGAAGAGATGACAGAGGAAGGTCTGAAGACACCCAACGGGCCAGGGAAGGATGGTCCTGCGATCTCGGGCGGGGACCGTCCGAGTGGTCCCGACACCGACCCGAAGAGTGTCATCAGTCTCGCTCCACCCTTTCGGGATACACTGAGGTGTCGAAGTGTTGCACTTGTACCTCGAGCCTTTTGGTTCAAGTCGTAGGGTTGTGTGTATTCTGATGTCTGTGGGGCTTTTTTTTAACAATGTTGTGCACAATGTCATTCCCTCTCCCCTCGTCGAGTAAATCGGTACTCTTGTGACTTTTGTTGAAGAAGTCAGTAGTCCTAGTTGGCAAAAGATAGACACTAGTTCTTAGATCCCTATTATCTGGAAATATTTTGACGGTTCCTAGCGACTACTGGTCAGGGGACCGGAAAGGAGCGAATTGCGGAAATAAGGACAAGTAGTTTTATTGAAGGAATTTGGTTACTAGTGACGTCCGTCACTGACCATGCTTCCTTCCATGGGTTTGGAATACATCGAGACTAGTTCAGTCATGCGAACGGGGCACTACTTAATAGGTGGAACTAAAGTCTTTGACAAAGTCTTGTATTGACCTAATGTCAGACCAGATGAGAGAAGGACGTTCTCTATAGACTCTTGACTCAAAAAACAAAAGTGAAGGCACATTGAAGTTTGTAGGAAATTTTGGGTGTGATGTCCAATTGACGATCAATGTCCTGACGTGGCCGAGACACAGACGAATCGTCACCACTAAGGAAGAGCCTCCACACCCGTCAGAAATAAAGTTACCGGTCGTTCGACTCGAGTCGTTTCTCTCTTACTCCTAAGACGCGGAAGTCCTGGTTCATTGGCGTCGGAAGCCGTCTCTCTACTGACAGGACTCCTGCGGACCGACACAGAGAACCCAGAAAATTTGGTTCCCTGCCCCTCCTTCCTACCTCGGTTAAAGGATTTCCGTCCGATCCTCCCTACCAGATCTTGAGCTGTAGTCTGTCGACCCCTCCCAGATCCCTGTCTACAAGAGGACGCCCTCTACGGTGTTCGAGGGCTTCACCCTAGGGAAACGAATCGTCCGGCCCGTCGCGAGTCTTGCTCCGTCCACCCGTAACCTCCCCCAGCCGACGCCGTACGGTGCTCAGGTGCGTGTCGTTCCGCCACTGCGGCAATAGGACGGTTGCCCGGCTTGTCCGGCGTCCCCGACTCGACCGACAGACTAGTTGTCCGAAGGCGGCCCTCTCCCTGCACCGGCGACCCTCCTGTCCCCTGACTGTAGACGCAAACCCAGTAACCAGTAGTGACCCCCTCCTCTGGTAAGATTTTTGTGCGATCGAGGTCTCCACCCCTCTTCTGTAGCCTACCACGGACTTCTCGTCAAGGTCCCTCCTTCGTCCCTACAGAAGTCGACCCGGAACGTCCTCCCGGCTGCCCTCCACCTCGGCCCTCGGGCGAAGAGTCTTCGTTGGGACGGGAAGACAGGCACACCGGCACGTGTGTCCTGCTGTACCCCGCCCTCTTGGGGTCACAACGGGAGACGTCCGACAAGGTTCGAGGACGTATGGGTGGAACGGTCCAAAAGGAGAGGAGTGGGATTCTGTCCTCGGACAATAAGTACTCCAGGGGTTCCCCTGTCCGCACAGATGCTTACCCAGGACGACTCAGGGTGCTGACACTTGGCCCGGGGACGTCGGAGAAGATCGTCTTTGCTGTTCGAGGGTCCTTATCGAGGACTTCCTCTTTCCCAGACAAGAGACCCTGAGTAAGGACCAGGGGAAGGGACGGGGACTCAGAGTTCGGGACTTTAATGGAATCGTGAGACAGTAGAACCTTCGTGTGGATTCGTAAGTCAGTGTGTGTACGCACCGACGCAGAGAGACACGTGTACATACCTTAGTGCGTGACGCCATTAAGTCTCACCGAGAGATTCCACCCCCGCCCCCCGCCAGACGAACCCGTAATCGAGAAGGATACCGGACCATACATTTCCTCTTCCAGTTCAAGTGTTTGACGCCACGACATCCGATATCTTCGTAGATGAGTGTTGGACGAACATAGAGTCCCCCTCATAAGTTTTCGTAGTACCGTCACCGTCGCAGTTACAGTCCTAGACCTTTTTAGTTGGTTATTTGTTGTAATAAATGTTGCCCCGACCACACACGCTCACAAGAAGGGGGAGTTCAATGTCAAATACTTGTGTTGTCTCCTTTTCTTTTTTTTAGGTCCTTGAACCCAGAAGGTGCCAACCGGGTCACCAACTCTTAGGTGGAAGGTTACGTCCTCTTACTTCCAAGCTAAAGGACCAACCCCTTGATTCTAAGGTGTACGACACCCCGTTCACTCGGACTCACGGGTGAACAATGTTACCTTTCTTCAGGAGAGCGGGTAAATAATGTTACCTTTCTTCAGGAGAGCGGGTAAATAATGTTACCTTTCTTCAGGAGAGCGGGTAAATAATAATGTCACCTTTCTTCAGGAGAGCGGGTAAATAATGTTACCTTTCTACAGGAGAGCGGTGTTACTTCCTACGGTGGCGTTACTCCCTATGGCACCCGACGTAGATTGTGGGTTGTGGCAGTTTTTCTTTCTTTAGGTATTTCTTGCGTCTTTGATCTCCTCGTAAGGGGTTCCACTGAAGGACGGGCAGACCTACACGTTCCTTCTTGCGACGAGCTCTTCCTCTAAATTCCCCGCGTCCCGCCCGAGGAGACGTGGCGCGAGGAAAGTGCAAACGCGGCACGCGAGGACTCCTCGACGACTAGAGACGTGAGCGAGTCGGACGGGGGGACCGCACCTCCCCGTCCTCTCACCCACTGGTGTGTTGCAAGTCGGTGCCCTTAGAGATTGCCCCGCCCCTACGAGTGCCGTAGTTCTCCTCTTTCGTGGTCGGTGTGGACGCAGATCGCTCCGTGTCTACTCCGCGAGCCAGTGAGGGTAAGCAGTCGTCTTACATTTGACATAAAGTACTCCGACAGTGTCGTCACCGCGTCCACCACTTCCGGAGTGTGTGTGTGTGTGTGTGTGTGTACGTGTGTGTGTGTGCGTGTGCGTGTGTGAAGTTTAGATATCCCTTTTTTTAGCGCCAATACTACAACTTGTATGTTGTCAACAAAGGTGTAGATAATAACGAAAATTATACCCTGGTTTTTTTTTTTTTTTGGTTGAGTAGTGACGAAACGATAGGCAAAATTATCCAAAGACTTAGGAAAGACTAGGTGGCCAACTGTCTACCGACGAATATATATCTGTCTTTTTATAATAGGAAAATATTGATTTAAGTAAAAGGAGACTCTTTGTCGTCGCGACGACGATACCTTTACTTTCAGTGGTACCGTTGCCATTTGTTGGGGGTTCTTGCCAGCGACTGGCCCGACTTTCCTCGTCGACGCGGCCGCGCCGCAGGGCCCACGGGCCCGACCTCGAGTGGCCGGCCCGGCCCTCCGGTGCGCTGTCCGCGGCGGTTCGGGGTGCGTGTGTGCCCCTCAGCTGCCGGTGTCGGACAGGGACCTCTGGCGGTGGAGGCACAGGGGTCGTGGTCGCTGCCTACTACCACCCCCGGGGAGTGCACAGTCAAGAGCATGTTCAATATGTGGGGTTTTAAGTGAAATAACGACTACCGAGGTACCGTGAAATAAATCCCAAAAATACGATCTTTTGCTGGAAAAGAAATTTGACGAAAAGAATTTCATGTAAAAAGTATTGATATGTCCTCGTCAAATTAAGGTCCCTTCACTACACTACGTCATATTTTGGGGTGTCCGCTAATTATTATACCTGCTACGACCAAGGTTTTCTGTTAGAGAGTTTTATCCTTTTTTCTTTTCTTTGTTTTGATTCCTTCACTTGATCTGGGACGTCGGAAAAGGATAAGGTGGACGTCCTCCGGGTAATGAGTGCGAGGTGTTACCTCATGTTCAAGTAAAACTATTCATGTAAAATACTCTTTGTCCATTTAATAAAGTAAACTGTTGAGGACCCCACTTTAAGGATTTTGTCAGTAGCTAAGAGGAACTAGAATTTTACACTTACGTATATATTCGACTTGTTACTTAGTTTTTTGACTTTCGATGTGAGTGACGTCGATCCCAACGACGTCGCGGACGGGAGAGTCGCGGGGTGGTTCTGTTTCCCGAGTGTCACGGCTCCATGACGACCCTAAGGTGGTCGGTGCCCGTCGTCCGTCGAGGGCCCTCCAGTGCCGCGTCCGACTCGGAAGGAGAAAAACCTTCTCCGGAAAGGAAAGAGTCCTGACTCCTTTATACGTACAAAGGGGAGTCGTTCGTTTTCAAGAAAGGGCACAAGCTCTTCCGTTCATAACGTCCGTTGGGTCCCGAGCGGCCGGGCCTCCCAGAGGTGGAGGGGACCGGTGAGGGTGAACCTCAAAAGGACTCACTGGTCCTCCAGACTACCCCTGTCTTGTTCTGCTTTGTGTCCATTCCTCAGAACTCCGAAAAGGACGGGCAAAACAGTCTTTTACTTTCTTTCATCAAGGTATGAGACGTTTGTGTGTCGACTGGAGTCCTCCTTCCACATTCCCTGGAGTCCACCCTTCTATGTTACTTTCTCTACGATTCTCTTCTTTCTCCCGGAATTGCTCTCTGTCGTAGGCGTAGTGTCGGAGGCGCCCCGTCGGGGTTCCTGTCGTGCCGCCGCCCCTCGAGGTCTGGGTGTGCCGTAGGCGGAGGTCGGGATCGAGTGGTCGGGGGTAGCTCGGTCGTTTGTGTGTCGCTTCATTTTTATTTTGCGAAGTCCTGTTCGGGAGGTTAGGACAGAAGGTGGGCCTAAGCGGTACGGGTTCCGGGGTCTCTATTTTTCGGGCGACGATAGAACCGTAAGGACGACCAGAGGTCCGTGAACCCCCATTCATCGTGGGTCGGAAGAGCGATAAAGTAAGTAGTAGTCGAGGACTCGGGGTGAGAGGTAAGAGGGACCCTCAGATTCGGACTTCTCCGTCGTCTCACCTTACCTCTCGTCTGGGGCTTACGGAGGTAGTGCTGGAGAACCGTCCACTTAGTCGTTTGCCACACTCTCTTGCCACACTTTTTCGCCACTCCTTCTCACAAACACGTCCACACGTGAGGGACCGTGCTGCCGCGGTCGGGAAGGGGTCCCCTATGTCGCTCTGAGTAGGACCCCCCTGTCAAACTGCTCGTACTGTCTAAAATATGGTGACGAACAACGAGGAGCACCGATTCAGTCCAGACTGAGAGACACTGGGGTACTTGACGTCGCGAGGTCCGAAGGGACAGGAAGTGGTAGAGGGTCTCAAACGAGTTTGAGTTCAGGTAACTCAATCACTACGGTAGGTTGGTAGAGTAGCAGACAGCAGGGGAAGAGGACGGGAGTTAGAAAGGGTCGTAGTCCCAGAAAAGGTTACTCAGTCACGAAGCGTAGTCCACCGGTTTCCTAACCTCTAAGTCGAAGTCGTAGTCAGGAAAGTTGCTTGTGGGTCCTGACTAGAGGAAATCCTACCTGACCAACCCAGAGGAACGGCAGGTTCCCTGAATTCTCAGAAGAGGTCGTGGAGTCAGACTTTCGTAGTCAAGAAGCCGCGAGTCGGAAGAGTAGCAACTCGAGAGTGTAGCTCACGCTGGTGGTGGTGTCAGTTCCATCTCTCATCTCGATTCTGTGTGTACAGGACGCACGGTTCCAGAGGAAAACCGGGCGACGAGACCCGTCGTCGCCTGAACGAAAGACGATGAGCAGGCACTTCGTCCCAGTCATCAAGAAAGGATAGCGACGAGAAGGGGGGATCGAGAGGTGACATATCTATGTGATTCCACACAAATAGGTGACCCAACTAAGGTCAAACCCTAGAAGGTTTTTTTTTTTTTTTCGATGACACTTAAAGACTTGGTCAGAAAACTCTTCTATGCGAAAGTAGGGGAACCCATTGACGACTATTCACATACGAGTCGAAATGTCCTTCTACTAAGAAAGGGTTTCTCCGACGTGGTGCATACTCGAGGTCACCGAGGTGTGAACACAGTTGTGAACTTTGACGGTTATTTTGAACTCGGTAAGATCTCTACACTACCACGCAGGACCGCTAAAATTGAGCGTAAAGGGGTGACTGTTTGCCACGACTGTCGAAGAGTACACAATTGTCGGCACCCATATAGAAGAAAACGTCTTTCGGACAAGTGCAGACACGGACACAACTTTGACCCAACGATTAAAGAGTGATATCTCAAAATTCACGAAAAAGACGTAAGATCTGCCTTCAGGAAACCCTCTGTGCAAAAAGAGTTAGGTGCCGCAGATAATCAAAGAATTGTCGCAAAGAATTATTCGTTTTCAAACTTTAAAAAGATTTCAGGTTAAATAGTGAAAGAAACTATTTAAAAAGAGTTACTAAAAACATAGGGTTGATTTTTTAGAAACAGATGGGGGTTTCAACGTGTCTTGACAGAGGACACCCCGTAGAAAAATTTTTAGAGTACAACCATATAGTTCATATTTGTAATAGACCCGAGTTACGAGTCTAGGTTTATTTGCTTTTACCTTCCCTAGTGGGTCTGGAGAAAGAAATAGACCGTCCGACTACTACGTGTCTGGAGGTCTTGGTATGCCCGGTTATATTCTTCCTGGGAGAGACCGAGGTCCACACGACCCTCTTGGGGTCCGTCGGGCTTCCGGAGTCCGTCGGTCGGCACAGGCAGTCTTTCAGAGAACCTCGGAGACGATACGTATTCTGTGCGGAAATACGAACAATGTTGGACTGGAGGACACACACAAGGTCGGAAGTCTCTCCTGTTGGAAGGTAGAGAGGAGGGATTTCTCAACGACTTTCACTGTCAGCGAGTCGGGAGAGGCTGAGGAGCGCTGGGGCACCTGATGTCTCAGGTACCTTGAGAGGTCCGGTCTTGTGACCTCACCCATCGGACGGGAAAGAGGTCCCCCAGAAGGGTTGAGTCCCTAGCTTGGGTCCAGAGGGCGTAGCGCCCCCCTAAGAAGTGGTCGACTCGATGGTCCCTTCGGGTCATAATAATTTTACAAATTCAAAAAAGGGAATTTTTTGTTTTTTTAGTTCTTTCGTTACGTGCGGGTAACACCTTTTTTTGTTTTTGCTTTATGAGTCACCTATATTCCACTCCTCATTTACGGAAGGAAGGGGTGTCTGGGTCAGGGTCTCAAGGTCGAAGAGCGGGTCGACAGGTCTTTGACAGATATGTTTGTCCGCAAACGACTTTATGGTCGCGTGTGTGTGAGTACGTGTGTATAGATAAAAAATTTTTAACCAAGGATACCTTTTATGAAAAGACCTTTCTTGAGAAGGGGGAATAAAAAGTCAATTGCTGTCTAGAACCGTCGAAAGTATAATCACAGATAGTCGACCTCAAAAAAACGCTACTGAAAAAGTCCGTCTTTTTGTCTGGTGTCCCGATCGTCGCTGCACCGGAGAGGAAGCCTGACTTCTGAGACCCGCCCGTCGTGTTTCGGGATCATCGGTCTTCGGACCGGGAGTATGCCGAAGAGGGGTGCCCAGGGCTCCGGACCTCTGCTCCGGACCCGTGTCAGGGGGGCGGGACGGGGCGCCTCGTCGCTCCGAGGGCAGAGAGGGAGGGGCCGGGTAGTGTCGGGAGCGAGGGGTGCGAGCAGGAGTGTTCGTGTGAAACCCCTCCGAAGGGTCTTGGACGGACGGTTGCGTCCTCTGGCCTCAGCTCCCAACCTGGGGACTCACCCCTCTGGGGGACCTCTCCCGTACCGTTGGGTGGGGCCATCTTAGGGTGCCTGTCTCCTCGGACCACCCGATGTCAGGTACCCCAGTCCCTCAGTCTTTACTGACTTCGCTGAACCGTTTCAGAGAGACGGCGGGGGTGCGGCGAGTTGGACCGAATGTCGTATTCCTTTCTCCTTCTACAAAAAAACCGGTCCTTGAGAAAAAACCTTACTTCTAGGTGAACCGTCTTCGGTTGGAAGACTACAGACCCCTGACTCTGACTCTGTCGTCGTGGGAGACAAGAACTTCCCCCGGGGCCCCCATGACTCGAGTCGTGGGATTGGGACCTCCGGTATAGTGAATGGTGATCCAACCGAGTCATCTCGTGGTTCATGCGGTAGTACCTGCGAATTGTGGGTAGAAGTTTAGGTTCGGCTAGAGATTAGGGTGTAATTTTTTTTTTTTTTTTTGAGCGAAGAGTCCGAAGTCATTGTTTACAATGAAGAGACGACCGGGCCAAGGGTCACCGGGTAAAGTTAAAAGTAGAAATTATGTCGACAGAATAGTGTAACGGAGGAGAGACGCGATACTCTGACTTTTTACCAGTGTGTAAAATTTCTATAAAAGCTTGGGAGAAAGAGGACTTCCATATCTGTGTTAATATAATGGGATATCACTTTATCCTCCATTACTTCAAAGGTCTTGGTTGACAAGTCGACAAACCTAATTTTTTTTTTTTCTGACACCGAATATAATGGTTTGACACCTTTACTAAAGAGGACCCATGGCCCTTTTCTGACGTGGCATGTCGGACACCCTAGAATCGGGGGGTAGTCTCTACGCTCGGGGTGTCGTTTACGTCTCGCAATTGGTGACCTGGCGGTCCCTCCGGGGGTCGAGTAGTAAAATTAATTTATTTGTAAAAAATTAAAAAACAGTTAAAACACCCTAAAATCGAGGGACTGTCCCCTAACTTGGGTGCGGAAGCCGTGGTCGTCGTGTCTGAGAGTGACCTGACGGTCCCTCCAGGCCTCCTCCATAAAGTAGCCACTGACACTACCTCTCGTGCTCCGCTCCGAACTCTTCCGAACCGGAACCGAGGCCTCCGACATCGACTACTTGTTCACTGAAACCAAAACGACCTGGACGACGACGACGACGACGATTCAGCGAAGTCAGCACAGGCTGAGACACGCCGGGGTATCTGACGTCGGATGGTCCGAGAGGCAGGGACCCTAAGAGGTTCGTTCTTGTGACCTCACCCAACGGTAAAGGAAGAGGTACGTACTTTCACTTCAGCGAGTCAGCACAGACTGGGAGTCGCTGGGGTACCTGACGTCGGGTGGTCCGAGGAGACGACCTAGACTCGCCGGAGGAAAAGGTTCCGACGACCCCCCGGCGTCCGGACGCTATGCGACTGGCCAAAATTTGGCGTAACGTGGCTCGAGGACCGAGGCGGGTGCTGCGAGGCACTGAAGGCGAAAGGTCGAGTACCGACGGTCTTTGCTCACGAGGTGTCTCTTCGATGGGTTCCCCGTGGACGACGTTCCGGACGTCCCCGTCGATCGCTCGTCCGAGACTGGCCACGGCGACCCGGACGACCGGCACTCGTCTCCCCGTAGCCGCCAACCGCCCTCCCCGACGACTACGACCCGCCCCCCCTGTCCGGCTTCGGAAGGTCTGAGGCCTGAAGGAGGGAAATCTTTGGACAAACCAGAACGGAAGGAGCTCTCGTTTCCGGGTGGTGGGCCGCCTTTGGCCCTTCGGTCGAGACTCGCCCCTACCGAACGTCCCCATCCTTACCCTTGCCCCCGAGGCTGCTCTCGGGGCCGTGGCCTGCTGGACCGGTGTGGTTGCAGGGCCTCCTTCCCGCGTGGTTCAGGTTTTCGACCTCTGTCCGAGTCCGACCCCCAGGGGCTCCACCCCCGCGTTCCGGGCGACCCTACGGCCCCCGTGGCACCCGGACCTGCGTGTGGACCCCGTGCCGACAGTCGTAAGGACCCACTACAGTGAGAGTGTGCAGACTCTCCGATTGGGAGGCCCGTAGGTAGATCCACCAATCCCCCGAGGGCCCGTGGATGGACCGCGGCAAAAAAGGGAAGAGGTCGATAGTGAAGAGGGGTGGTTGACCTTCCAGTCGAGGACGGGTCCGGGGTGGCCTTCGGTGAAGGAGGAGATCGTTTCCGGTGTCCTAAGGACCGTCGAGGACGTGGTTCGGGAGGGGTAGGGGCCGCCAAGAGGACCCCCGGACCGGGGGTGGTCCGCGACGTTACGAACAGGGGCCACTGTCGACTTCTGAAGGTAGACGTGTCACAGAGGTTGACCCACCTGCACGTTTCGGTGAAAAGGTCTCCGTTTCTCGGGTAGAGTCTCACTGTAGCCGTCCACGCACTCTGAATTACGGTGTGTCTTGCGACCGTAGTCACGGGGTTCCGTGTGTCGTTGGTGGGCGGACCGAGAGTTGGCAGAACGAGGAACTCTTGACCTTCTTGAACTCTTGAGACGTGTAGCCCGTGTGCACACATATTTAATGTGACTGAGTGGTCTTAAAGTCTTCCCTGGTCCCTCGGGAGCTAAAGGGGTCCGGACCATCCACTGCTGCCAGTAGTCACTCCTGTCCAGTCTTGATTTGGAGTCGGGTACGAAAGATACATGACTTGGCGCGTGCGGTAGGACCCGTTGCTCGGTGGTAGGAACACAAGAGCCCGGAATCTACCAGAAAGTCGACTTGACTTCTTTCGCAAAGGGTGTGACTCTAGTCGGTGGAGTCGTCCTCGACGGGAGTTCGCACTCTGCTCCCCGTCGACGGTAAGACCTGTGACTCGAGGTGGGAGTCCATCGACGTGCCACCCGTTCCCAGTGCGAGATGCGGACCCTCGCTACGAGTCGTAGAGGGACGTAAATGAAGCTCTGTTCATAAGGTTCTTGGACAGACGTCAGTCCCCTACACCCACCCCACTCCCTTCATTTACTTCTTGTTTTATTAAACGGACAATGTCGGGCACCCGATGTGATAGGGGTCTCTCCCTAGGGGGTGCTCCGACCTTTGTTCGGACATCAGTCATCACTACCCGCCAACCCACTCAGGCCCCCACCGCTCCCCGGGTCTCCCTGTGCACGTCGGGGGTGGGGCTGGGACACAGACGTGGGGTCCCTGGACTCAGGTTCCCGCACAGTTGCGCGAGGGAGCGAAACCACGTCACCCAAAGGTCTACTTGCAGTCTCCATTTCTTGCGCGGACGGTTACGTCCTCTAGACCCGACCCAGGGACCCACCCCTTCCGGGGGACTTCCTCCCGTACCGTTGGGTGAGGTCCTAAGAACGGACCCCTTAGGGTGCCTGTCTCCTCGGACCGCCCGAAGTCAGGTACCCCAGCGCTTCTCAGCCTGTACTGACCCACTGATGCGTTATTGTCGTTTAGAGAATACTTACCCGAAGGGATAGTGAGTCGACCATTTCTTAGACGGACGTTCCGTCCTCCGGTCCCAAGTTAGAGACTCAGGCCTTCTGGGGGACCTCTTCCTTTACCGTTGGGGGAGGTCATAAGAACGGACCTCTTAGGGTACCTGCCTCTTCGGAGCCCCCGATGTCAGGTGTCCTAGCGTCCCAACCTGTGCTGACTCACGGACAGGACTAGTCTTCAGCCGGTCTCTTCCTTCCTGAGGACGGACGAAAGTCGAGGTTCTTTCGTTTATGGAATCGCGGGAAACCAGTGGGAAAGAGTCTACTTCTCAGTGTTTGTATATGATGATTTTGGACTTATAAACAACCTTCCTGACTTCGACTTTGAGGGTATGAAACCGGAGGACTAAGTTTCTCTGCTGAGTAACCTTTTCTGGAACTACGATCTTTTCTGACTCCCGTTTTCCTCTTCTCCCACCGTCTCCTACTCTACCAACCTACCGTAGTCGATGAACCACCCGTACTTAGACTCGTTTGAAGTCCCATACCACTTCCTGTCCCTCCGGACCACACCACGTCAGGTACCCCAGCATTTTGTCAGCTTGTCCTGAACCGCTAATTTGGTGTTGTCGTTGTTTTGGATCAGTGAATTTTAGACGAACCCCATGTAAATTTTTCTCACTAGTAGTAAAACAGCAACGAATAAATAACCGGCCGACACGACGGGTGCACCCCCTAGAATCGAGGGATGACCCCTGTTCGGGCACGTGGAGACGCCATCTTCGCACCGCAGACTTGGTGACCTGGCGGTTCCTTAGTAGACGAGCCCGATGGGATTATTTGTCGCCTTCCTCTGTTTGTCCGAGAGAAGGGACGTGAGTGTGTGTCCTGATGCTGTCGCCCGACTGTGGTGACACGGAGGTGTCCGGTCACCCAGGACCCTCTCGGGTCGAGAAAGAGGTAGTCTCTGAGCTCAGAATCTGTGTTTCTCCCTGGTTTCGTCCCTCTTTGCGTGAAGGGCGACCTCTCCACCTCCGGGGGCAAGGCCAAGTCAGACGGACGCGACGTGGTCTCGGGGCTGCAGCGAGGGCCCCCTGACCCTACGGGAGAAGTAGTCTTTGCCACGAGTGACGGCGGCTGGGTAACGGAGGTGTTAAGGTCTCTCTTAGGTCCGACGTCTAAGAGCGTTGTCCTAATGACCAGTGACTTGAGACAGACCCGGCGCCAAAATTTCGGAAAGTACGGAGGAGCAGATTAGGAGTGGGGGTTTATGTAATCCCCTTTTTTCTATTTTCGTGTAGACAACGAACCATAGACACACACACACGCGCGTCAAGAGACTTTTTACAAATAAGTCTTTGTTGAATGTGATGCTTTATGTGACTAGCTTTGTGCTTTTGTTTCGTGGTTGTTTCGTGGACAAAGGAAGGACTTCCGCTTGAATTCGCTTGCGGACAGAGCTTCGACCGAGGACCCTACAGGATGCGAAAGATTCCGAACGTTTCCTCCACCTATGCCACTCCTCTGATCTTAAGGTGAAAGCGACGGAGTGCGGAAGAGTTAACGTATGTTTCTCTGTGGCCGGGGTAGGTAAGTGACGACTCTTGTCTTTTAGAGTACTGCAACAATTCTTCATTAAGTGAAATCTGTGTTAATTTATACCTTTATGTCCCTTTACATCTAAGTTCTAATTCTGACGTTTCTGTTCGTAGTGTCTTTATTTTTCCTAATTCAAAAGGTGAGTTCTTCTAAATGTGAATTGCCATACGATGACCCTCTCTTCAGGATTTCCTCTATGGCTGGTCGACTCTTCCGTTAACTGGGATTCCCACCTTCTAGGGACGTGGAATCACATTGATACTTCGTCACTCGACTGGAAGACCACCCGTTTACCCTTTGACCAACATTTCTGTTTTTTTTTTTTTTTTTGGTTTTGGTTGTTGGTTTTTTTGGGGGTTTTGATCTTTTTTGTTTTTTATTGGGGTCTTCAAAAGGTCTTGTTAAAACCCCTTACAGACGTAGGGACCTTGTTTATAAGACAGAACTCCGATACACCCTCCTAGAGAGAATAAAAGCTATACGAACTTCTTTTTTTTTTTTTTTCTGAACTCGAGGACTGAAAGGTTGGTGTATCGCATGTTCTCAATCTCTTGTCCAGGTATTTTCGTGGTTCGGTCATGTGGCTCCTTGCTTCCGCCGGTTCACGCCTCCGTCTCGCCTCGTCCCTTCGTCCGAAGGTTTCCTCGCCTCAGGTCCGGCCTCGACTGAAGGAAGACGTGTAGGAGACACAAGCAAGGTCTTTATGTACACGATTCGGTCTCGTGCCAAAAGTCGCAACACAGACCCCGTATAAACAAAAACCTTTTTGGTTCTCCACTACTAGAGGTCTGGCAGAATGCTTGTCTGGACCCGTCTGGGCCTTCCATTTCGCCTACCTTCGACTCCCGCCTCGCCCACCCCAGGCGAGGACGACCCGACGGGTACGTGCCACCTCTGGTGGGACGGCCGTGGACCTGTCGTCCCCCGCCCGCGGGGTACGGTCGTTCACCCCAGGAAGAGAGAGGCGTCTCCCGTGAAGGGTAGGAAGTTTTCCCTCTCGTCGATGTCGCTCACACTCTGCTCGTTTTGGTTTGTGTCTGCGACCGGTTCTCTCGTCCTTTACGGGCGGTCCCGACGGCGGGGGTCCGTCGTGGGCCCCGAAAGAGAGCGGAAAGCCCTGAGGGGGTCGTTCCGACCGCCGGGGGGAAGTGGCCCCTCGTCCTCGAGGGGGACCCGGCGCCAGTCACACCGCCGCCAGGGGGCTCGGGGCGAAGACGCGCGAGGCTGGTGGTCCCACGGACCACTGTCTGTGAGTCGGGACGGACCTTCCGGTCCGTCCGTGCCCCCCTGGGAGCCGGCGGTCGGAGGACAGGGTCGCCCACCGCTGACGCGGTCTCTCACACATGCGCACACTACCCCCGTCCCCCGCACCCTCTTGTACGTAAGATCTTTGGACCCGAGGCCGAACTGAACACTACCTCTCTTTTCCGACCCTTCGGAGGGGCAAGGAAGGGAGGAATAAATACAGAATGACAAAGAAAAAAAAGGTCGGTGTGGTGCACTGAAGGCCCTAGGGGCTGGTTCGTAAGTTGGGACCGTCACTCTCGTGACGCAGGATTGGGCACCTACTGGTCCCAAGAGAGACTCTGTTTATTCACCAAATTTTTTCCACAAAAAAAAAAATTTAAATTTCAAGAAGTATCGGTTGTGTAAGTTATGTCATAAAGGACTTAGACCGACTAATGCAGTTGTTTTGTTTTGTAGTTTTTGTTTTGTGTGTCATCAGGGGCTTTCAATGCTCCGTTCACCGGACGCTATGACCCACACACCTGACTACCTTGCCTCCTGTTTTTACCTTTCACCCTTGGTCTAGGGTCCCAGGGGGCGGGGGGTCGTCACGAGGACTCTAGTGACTGGACGCAGAAGACGGTCTCCAGCCGGCCGGTACAGACTTGAGAGCCTCGTCCACCGTGTGTCCCGCCGGTCCGTGTCGAGGCGGTGAGCTCCTGCGGAGACTTTGACGGTGGGTGGAAGGGACCCTCCCCTTCGTCAGAGAGGGAGGGGTCTACGGGTCTCGAGAGGAATGGTAGAGGACGGTACACAGTCGAGAGAAAATGAGACCATGTATGTGTTGCAGAATCCTTTCTGTCCGTTTCTCCCAGAAGGGTTTCAGTCACTCGTAAGTGAAGGACCGTGTTACAGAGTGAAGAGGGTGAATGAACGTAAATCCCTTTGTCTTCCTTAAGGAAAACGGTACCTTAAGAACCTTTCCTACGAACGAAGTTCTCGTCTTCTGACTCCGGGTGTAGAGGACTGTCGTTCGGTCATACGTCCACAGACTCTTCGGACGTCTCCTTCGTCCCTCTTGGACCAGGACACACAGCTCGACGGTCCGTCCCGACGGGCGACGTTTCTGGTACGGAGAGGGTCCAATCCTGGACTAGTTGTCGAGCGTCAGTGCCCCGGGACCAGGAGTTCTCTACCCGAAACTTTCCACAGTGTAAGTAAGGACTCATTCACTAGTCAGAGATCCGAGACGAGGGAGATCGTGGAACGCACACTCAGTTGGTGTTTCCGGAGGAACCCGAGCTGTGAAGGTATCTGACACTAGAACGGACATTGTCGCTAAAGTTTCCGTCTTCTTTGTAATAGTCAGAGTCTCCCCGAAGACTCGCCAAACATTTGTGTAGGTCTCTTCGATATTTCTAATAGCTCCACGACTCTTGAATCTTATCTCGGACTCTAAGTATTGTTTATCTTCTTGATGCACCAATTTTGACGACCACCGTTGTCTGGTGTTAGTGAGGGTGAAGGGTCCTTTACTTTGGTCCCAAAGGCCCCCTTTGCCGACGGAGGACCAGACCGTGTCCTTTGTGTGTGTTCCTCGGGTCTCGTTGAACGGTATAGTCTTTTGTGCGGATTTCAGGTGACCGAAGTGCAGTCTTCCTGAGTGTTTCCTGACCAACTTCCGGGAGGATAACCGGTTTTCACCCTGTTAGACTCGAGGGAACCTCCATTATTGACGTAAGTCAACTTTGTGTAGTTTGTGTGAATTTGGGTTAGTAAGTATTATAAAAATTTTTTGACTTTGAGTGACCCCCTGACTGAGTAAGAAACTCTTGACTATTTTCTTTCTTAGTTCGCGGGAGAGAAGCAAAGGACATGCTTCATACAGACATAATTGGTTCCCTGACTTCCCCTCTACAAAGAGACATCTCTCTACTAGTTCTACTATGCACTTTTCCCCTTCTACTCTCACACGTAGGCGTTCTAAAATGTTCGGGGACGTCTTAAGGAGATAATAGAAATAAATAATGGTGTATTCGTCGCCGGTAGTTATCGACGATTATAGTGTCTTCTCTCTAGTTAGTCCACGTGATATGTGGACCGTCTCCCTAATATGGGGTGAGTCTTCAGTAAAATGATTTTTCGGTCACAAGTTCGGAAGTCTCGTTGCCAAGAGTTGGTACGCCACTACCACCGGGGAGCCCCTGAGGACCGTTACAGACCTCTGTAAAGCTAACAACATTGACTACACACGCACGCACACGCACATACATGCACACACACACACGAGACTGTAGATCACACGTCGCGGGTCCATACAACGACTTGTAGTATGTTCCGTGTCCTGTGAGGGAGTGTCGTTTCTTAAAAGACTGGGGTTTGTAGGTCCCGGCTCCAACTCTTTGGGTCGAGAGGTACCTTGGGGGTCAAGTGTCTTTTCAATCCCCTGACCCCTTGTTCAATTTTCCGTTGTGCTCTACTCTAGTCGCCTTAGATCCGAGACCGTCTGTCTACCGAGTTGGAGAAGTTGATGTTGCCGACGTCGTTCTTTGTCTATTAATACCTTCCCTTAGATGTCTCACTTTCTCCGTGTTCCTCACATCGTTGGCTGTTACCTACTTGAAATAAACGAAGACCTAAACTTTTTATTTACCATTTTGGACCTGAGGGACCACCAAGTCACCAATTGAGGTGTAAAGACGACGTTTTCCCGTGTCGAGACTAGGGATCAACACCTTCTAGGACGTACGTCGTGCGACGTCGGTTTATTTATTTTTATGGGGGGCTGGGACCCTCGTTAGCCCCTTTTCACTTTGGCGACTTAAGGGCCCCCCTAAAAGAAGAGGGACCCGGAGTGGCTCTATGACGACTGCGGGTCGTGACATTTTACTGTGTCTAATAAATGGTGCCATCTAAATCAATCTAGGTGGTGGAGTGTGTCAGTTGTTGAAAAAGGAACACGGCTCTTGAAAGTTCTAGTTTCTTTAATAATAATTTTCAAAATTCCACATAATAACTATGACACTAACACGAAATTTTCAAAGATGGAACAACTCTATAGGTATCTTCTTCAGTGTACTATGGGTCCCTAAACAAAGTCTTGAGGGTACTGAACACCGACCTTCCACCACTTTTTACCCTCTCAGTCTGCCTCGTTGGACCGGTCCTAGACTACTAGTGACCCCCCCTTTCCATTGCCCCCCAATAATAATAAGATAACTTTACGAGAGATTATTTTTCAACCCCCTTTTACCACCGTTTTATATGTGGTCGGGTTCGCACGGTCTACACCTTATACATACGAGAAATAATTGTCTTTGTCCCGGGTACTGTGCCTCGAGACCGACTGCCACCCAAGACTCTTCCGAAAGCACCTTCTACCCGATTCCAGATCTAAGGCCCTTCGAACTAAAGGCAGAACTTGTGGTCAATCTAAACTGGAAGGCGATCTCCTTCGCAATTTGTCGCCAATTTGGGTTGTGAATTTGTCGTACTATTTCGTGTCGTCCCGGTTAAATCACACAGAATACCACGTCCGGACCACCTCTTACCCCCGTGCTTTCTCCCCAGTCGCGGGAGGACTGGGGCATCTGTTAATTGAATATGAAGGTCCGTCCTCCACGATAATAGAAATTGAGTCGTCCGTATTGACATGTGTTAATCTCCAGTATTAATGCCGAGAGAAAAAATTTTTTACACTGGTGTCGTTGGTTTAACTGGAGGACGCCGTCCGGACAGGTGTACGACCCTTCATGTCTCCTCCGTCCGCGTCCCCCGGACCTCTGCCCGCCCGTCTGGGGGCGCACCAAAGATCCCAGCCCTCTGGACGGAATTGGCGGGGGGGGGGGTGTCTTACAGCTAGACAAACCCTAAACGATTAATGGCAAAAGGTGGCTCTGTGCAAAATGGAGAAATTTATCTGTGTCTGCCCGGTGTCTGCTCGGTCTCGGAATGCGACAGAAAAGCTGGTGCCCTTTTTCCGTTTCGTTGGCACGTTTAATTATACGGTCATTAATGCCCGCAGATGACCGATTAATAGGTGCATTATTGTCTCAACTTTTCTAGTTAAGACCTAGTAAAAAGGTGAAATCACAACACACTTCAACAGTCTCTCTGACGTGAAGTGAGGTCTTTGAGACTGGAGGACAATAAAACAGTCCGGACTACTAGCCGGGACGGATCGTCGTAAAGACCGAATCCATCGGGCTTAGTAGGGTCTCGTGCCTAGTGAAGCGGCTCTTTATTTTGGATGGACCGAAAAGTATTTCAGTTCTGATGAGAGTCGAGATTCGTCTCTCATTATCTTAAAAACTCGAGTTTCTCTGGGACATTTCAGTGGACGTCTACTTTTCGGGTTCCGTCCAGGTCTGTCTCACCCTTCGTTTGCTCTACCGTCTTTGGGTGTCCCGCTCCCCGAGTGTCTGTGTAGAGCCCTGGTCG
The DNA here is from genome assembly GCA_006410555.1 of Capra ibex. NCBI lineage: Eukaryota > Metazoa > Chordata > Mammalia > Artiodactyla > Bovidae > Capra > Capra ibex. The sequence continues at coordinate 2,321,567 of SJYO01034137.1, read as the reverse complement.
ACCACCAGTCGTGGAGGAACTCGTCAGTACAATCAAGGTTGGGGAAAAAGGTCGTGTGTCAGTCCGCCGGTAGGAAAGAGTATGAGGAGAGGAGTCCTCGCAGACTAAGAGGTGAGAAGTGGTCGTCGGTGAGTTACTGGGACTGTTTATCGGTTGAAGAAAGGTTGTTATAGACTTTCACTTTCACTTCAACGAGTCAGCACAGGCTGAGAAGCGCCGGGGTATCTGACATCGGATGGTCCGAGGAGACAGGTACCCTAAAAGGTCCGTTATCATGACCTCACCTAACGGTAAAGGAAGAGGTCCCCTAGGAGGGTTGGGTCCCGAGCTTGGGTCCAGAGGACGTAACATCTGTCTGCGAAATGGCGGACTCGGTGGTCCCTCATAGACTTTACGAGTGAGTTACGAACTTTTTAATCTTTCTCTCTCTTAGAGGACGACCGACTTTTGCCCTGGTTTTTAAGACCTCAGACTATGTTCACCAAAGTTTTCCTACTCTGCTACAGTTCAGTGCTGTAAGTGTCGGTCTCTGCTCAGGGCGAACCTCCGGACTCTGCACATGAAAAAGTGGTCCTATGAAGAGAACTTATCGTCTCGGAGCCCTTAGTTGCTACCGAGGATATATAAACATTTGCGAAGGAGATAAGTCTTTTCTTTTTGAATCGACGATAAGTCCCCGGGTTTTGAGCTCAAATTCGTCTTCTCGCTCACGGAGTGACGAAAGCACCCGCACAGCGACACGTCTAAGATGAAATGCTGCCAAAGGAGACCAAGTCACTTTCCTCCTCCCTCCCCGGATTCCCGTAGTGCTGTTTCCACAAATTGACCCTGAGCAAGGAAACGTAGAGCATATTTGGTGACGTACTGTGTGACGGCGCTTGCGCGACTAGCGCGAGAAGGGTGGCGACACTACCTGTTCCCCCCTTGCCGAGTCACCGTTTAAGAAGTTCAAATGTAACGAATAACCTTGCGAGGTACGGCAATGAGTCGGATCTTTGATGAAGACACAAAGTGTTCCTGAAAACGTTTAATGCCCGGTCCTGTAGTCCCGAGGTCCTGACACCGAGCGGAGGTGCGGACCAGATGACAACGGTAAGTCTGTAGGATAGTTATATTTTCCGAACCGGGGGGTCTCGAATCCAAATGACGAATCATATAGCTACAGGTGGCATAGATAGGGATTCACGACGACGACGACGATTCAGCGAAGTCAGCACAGGCTGAGACACTCTGGGGTATCTGCCGTCGGGTGGTCCGAGGGGGCAGGGGCCCTAAGAGGTCCGTTCTTGTGACGTCATCCAACGGTAAAGGAAGAGGTCACGTGCTTACACTTTTCACTTTCACTTCAGCGAGTCAGCACAGGCTGAGAAGTTCTGGGGCACGTGACGTCGGGTGGTCCGAGGAGACGGGTACCCTAAAAGGTCCGTTCTCATGACCTCACCCCACGGTAACGGAAGAGGCAGGGATTCACGATAAACGACGTAATTAAATGTGTTTGTTTGCTGTTTGACTTACGGTAGTAAACGATAAAGTTAGTTTAAAACTTAACCCTGGGGCGTAAAGTAAATCGATAAAGAACCGAGACCGTATACCCCATCGGAGTCGTGGCTCGCTGACTTTCCCAATTTTGTGTCCGACATCCAGTCGGGGTAGGACACCCCCACTAGTCTGACGTGTAAAGTCTCATTTTTACAAGGAAGATGTAACATTTTAGAACCGTAGACGACTCGTCGTTTAGATCGAGTAACGCAAAACGAAATAAAATAAGAGTTTTCCTTGATATGTCGGACCTGACGTCTTGTGTTAATTAAAGATGTAAAGAAGGGTAAGAGACCGACGGATAAAAGAGGTAGTTTCGGTAAAACGGTTTTATGTTTTTGGGTTTATCTGATGATCGATTACTTAGGTTTCACCTAAATTAAAATAACTAAGGTAAAGGGTATTTCGACAAGTAAATAGACTGAGAAAAAGAAATAAAGTAATGGAACGTAGACCTTATATGACACCGGGTGGTTTGGTCACCCACGGTAAGATAGACAAAGAGAGACGTCTCAAACCCCCACCTCCCTTCTTTCGGACGTGAACTTCGTTAAGACCTCTAATTCGAGGCGTTCTTATAAGTGAAAATAGTGTGAAGTACAGGGATTCACCGGCTCAGTAGAACCAGCACAAATAATTGATTTCCCTTATCCATTCTAGGACTAGTCTCGGAGACACATGCTTCGGCGTGCTTGGTCAAGAGAAAGACCCTTACACCTGTCCACCAAGAGTTCGGGGTGGTGTCCTAGGGTGCGCGTAGGACCCCGGACTGGACGCCGTAGGACCCGAGGACCACTGGTGGGTCTCTTTTCGTCTTTTCCGGTTTTTTATTTCAGACGGTGACAAAGGGGTAGATAAAGGGTACTTCACTGCCCTGGCCTACGGTACTAGAAGCAAAAGACTTACAACTCGAAATTCGGTTGAAAAAGTGAGAGGTGAAAGTGAAAGAAGTTCTCCGAAAAATCAAGGAGAAGTGAAAGACGGTATTCCCACCACAGTAGACGTATAGACTCCACTAACTATAAAGANAACACGAAGAAGGTCGGGTCGTAAAGAGTACTACATGAGACGTATCTTCAATTTATTCGTCCCACTGTTATATGTCGGGACTACATGAAGAAAAGGATAAACCTTGGTCAGACAACAAGGTGCCGGTCAAGATTGACAACGAAGGACTGGACGTATGTCCAAAGAGTTCTCCGTCCAGTCCACCAGACTATAAGGGTAGAGAGAGTCTTAAAAGGTGTCAAATAACACTAGGTGTGTCAGTTTCCGAAACCGTATCAGTTATTTCGTCTTTATCTACGAAAAGACCTTGAGAGCACGAAAAAGCTACTAGGTCGCCTACAACCGTTAAACTAGAGACCAAGGAGACGGAAAAGATTTTGGTCGAACTTGTAGTCCCTCAAGTGCCAAGTCCATAACGACTTCGGACCGAACCCCTTAAAACTCGTGATGAAATGATCGTACACTCTACTCACGCACACCATAACATAATAGTCTTAAGTTGTTAAGTGATTTTAACACACGTCGTCTGAGACCTAACGAGTCGTAGATATAAGGTAACAGAAAGATCGACTTCTCCAACCTTTCGATTTTAAGAAGTAAAAGGTCTAAGGGAACGTCGATCCCGAGGACCACACTTAAGTCGAGACGGTTAATCTACATCAGTCCAACCACTCCACTCTGGGGAATCGACAGGCTCACCCGTGTATCCTCATCTCTGTGACCCAGAAGAACTTCACCGGTAGCCCCAGGTAAGGCTTCACGGGAGGAACCCATGACTCTCCGTCGACGTCCTTACCGTCACAGGGACCCAGTGCCGGTCCTCCACACGTGACGCCCCTGTCGCCAAAAGGGCCATCAACCAAGACGTCCGAGACCCTTAGTACGGACTTCCCGGTCAGTTCTGAGGGGAGGATACCGAGAAAGTTGATGAACTGGCCGGTTGGGTGAGGTCATAAGAACGGACCTCTTAGTGTTCCTGCCCCCTCCGACCGCCCGACGACTGACCGGTTGGGTGAGGTCATAAGAACGGACCTCTTAGCGTTCCAGCCCCCTCGGACCGCCCGATGTCAGGTGCCCCGGCATCTCAGTCTGTACTGGCTCGTGTGTGTCGTCGTTGCGGGGCATACCGGCGGGAAAGACGAAGTTGACGGTTCTTGTGGACGACAAGGAGTGAGGCAGAGGGTCTGGTGTCCTGACCTTCCTTGGAGTGCCTACTCTTGGACCCCTCGACAGTCGGAGATAGTCCCGTTACCCTCCGGTCGACCCGACCAATCCAATCGGGGTCAGACTTCGTCAATGGAAGATGTCGACACAGATTTCTCTATGCGCCTGTGTGAGTCTAGAGAAATTGACTGTATTGAAGGTCCTCTATGAGTCTCCACCGGCTACGAAGAGGTCGAGATACCCCGACCGCCTCCCACCCCCCTGGACGAGTAAGTGAATAAAGAGACCCAACATACCCATGCAGGACCCCTACGAGGACCGGTGGGTCCATTCGGTGAGCCGTGAGAGGTGGGTGTGTCACAGAAGACTCCTGGTCCTTTTGAGACCTCGTCTAGTCCCTGCGCCGATGCGTGGGCCGCGGGGACGAGGGGCAAAGGGACGTGTGTCGCGTCGGAACTCTGTCGGAGTTAGTCGTGGCTTCGGGACGAAGGGCGGCTTCCGGAATGATCTTTTCCCGTGCCGACACACCTACGTACGTCGACCGTAAGCCAAGACAAACTCCGTGATAAAGAATGGGGAGAGTGTTGTTCAGTAATATCCCGTGGGAACAAGAGTCTCGGTCCACGGAGTCACCCTACACGCGCCCAGGATCGTTCCTCGCGTCACACATGTGCAAAGGGAGAAACGAGAGCAACAATCCCTTGAGTCCCGACCCAAACTTAGTTAGCGACAGTAAGGAACCGGATCTGAGAACTTCATGTCGGGGATCCTTACGGGGAGGGAAAGGAAGGAAGGGTTATATCGATGAATTTAGATAAATAAAACTACACCTGGTAAAAAATTTCAGGAATAACCTAAATAATGATATAACGAAAGACAAAATACAAAACCGAAGAACTGACTCTCCGCCCACCCTAGAATTAAAGGGCTGGTCCCTAGCTTAGACGACGAGGACGTAACCCTCCGCTTCAAAATTGGTCGCCTGGTGGGCCCTCCAGGGACATGTCGATGAAATTTCTTTAGCTATAATCCCTGACGAGTATAACAACGAAGAACCCGAAAGTACTAGTATTTAGTAGAGGGAAGACAAAAATCTTTGTCCACTCCGTGTGTATTTATCTTATGAACGAAACCCATTCGGTGACCAGACTCCTATTCTGGGACGACCGAGTATATTCACTCCTTTTGATTTCTCCCGATTACCTATTCTGGGAAAGAGAAAACAAGACTTCCTCTGTCCTTCTGACGGTGGGTCTCTGTTAATTGACACAAAAGATCTTTTCTTCGCCGGTCAACGTTTGGACGCTACATCGACGAGTTCTCGTATTAAATAATCCGATAACGACGGAGATGTAAAGTAGGAGCCAAACTGTTATAACTTCTTCTGCCATGACAGTGACGCGAGAGGAGTGAGTGTCCAGAAGGAGTCACTTGGAAGAGTCTAAGAAAAAAAATTATGTCTGTCTACAACCGACCCGCCGAAAGAAGAATTCAGAGGCGACTTAGACAATGTTATAACGAAGACGAAACGCAAAACAAAGAAACCCGGGACTCCGTTCCTCCTAGAAGGGAGGACTGGTCCCTAGTTTGGACCCAGGGGACGTGGTCTTCCACTTCAGAATTCGTCACCCGGTGATCCCTTCACGGAGAGTGCCTGAGAACTTCTCACTTTTTACTACAGAGAGCCCCCGTTGTCCGTTCGTGTTTTCCTCGTTTGGTAAGGCCTTCTTAAATCTTTTAGGGGCTTCAATTATCCGGTCGCACCTGTGAGAGGGTTGGGGCTCCTCCGGAGAGGAGACAGAATAGAGGGTCTCAGCCCCGTCCAATGAATCGTGGTTACCGAAGAATAGACAGTTCCTCCCTCTAAAGAATAGACACTTAATAGACACGCTCAGGGGTCGTCCTGGGTCCGGGGCCCGGTGGGGGTGGCGACGAAGGTCCGGCCCGTCTCGGAGGGGCGGCCCGGAACCACACGCCACTTAGAGAGGTGTAGACAAACGGGCCGACGGTCCTGTTGAGCTGCCGTTTGTTTCCGAGGTTTGGCCCGTCGCCGGCCGTCGCGCACGCCGGTCCGGCCCTGGTGCGAGTGAGCCGTCGTGGCGCCCCGGCCTGGGGACCTGCGCGGGGCCTGGTGCTGGTTGGGGCAGGGACGCAAGACAGTGAAAGGGGGAGTCGGGTCGCCCCCTGCTCCTTTCCCTTTCGGAAGATCGATTCGTCTCATAAAAGAATTTTCTGTTTTTTCTGCCGTGCGTCCGGTGTTGCCCGAGGGGCCCTCGTGTGTCAAGGTAAAAGACTGGGGGTAGTCTCCCGGTCTGAGCCACGGGTGACATGTCGACATATAGGCCGTTCCACTCGGTTCGGCTCGGGAAAGTTTTTCCGTTCTCCTAATTTTCTTACACGGAAGTGTACCGATTGTTTTTACCCTATTTCCTACCACTCCTATGACGCCTGATACCTTTTGGTAAAACGCTCCGTACATTTGGTCTCTTTTGTCCTAACCACCCAATTAATACATTAATTTGACGTGAGTCGTCACCCGTCCCAGAAGATAGAAAGTTTTAGGTTTGATCAATAAGTTCGAAAGTAACTTATGTGAAATATTTCTAAGAGAAACCCCTACCACGGGTTAAAAAGGACAAACCTAATCTGAAAAAAAAAAATTCCCGACGACACGGTTAAACCGAAAATCAGAGACCCTATTTTGTTAGTTTTGGGGGAAGGGGAAGGAGTTTATGTAAAAAAACGAAATAAAGAAGTCTCAATCTTCTTGTCTAAGAAAACCCCCCACCCCCGTCTGTCGGTTTCTTTATAGCGTCGTTCCATAGACTGAAAAAATGTCTCTGTGTGTGCAAAGGACAAACTAAAACCAAAGGTTTTCGTCTTGTTAAAAGTGTAGTAATATATTTCCGGAAGGTGATACATTTTACAGCCACGATTTAATTAACATATGGGGGTTCCGTGTGACGTAGACTGGTGTGACCTAAGATAGGTAAATTATTGCACTCTCTTCTAGAGCCTGTTCTTAAATCACTTTCTTTGTCATTTTTGTTTTTTTGGGGTTTTGAAAGTCGGAACTTGTTCTCAGAATTTCAGGTGACAGAGACCTTCGAATCCGAAACAAAAAAGTGTCCCGTTCGGGGGTCGACAAATGGGCAGTCGGGTTTACGTCCTTTCACCGAAGACAATGAACCGTCAGTTCTCTTAGACGCCCTGACTGCCTGGATGTCACTGTGTGTCCGACCGACCACCGCCGCTCTGTCGACTTTTCAGGTTACTGGCGACAGAATTTTGAAATTGTCGACCCGTCCGCACCTCTAGCATTACGGTACCCAGGGACATAGGTTTTGACGAGTGAGTCGGACTTCTGTCTGGAGAATTCTTCGTCCTCTTTCTTTCTTCATCCCAGAGGAACTCTTTTTCGTTAGAGTCAAGGAGAACTTTTGCCAACAATTAAACGACCCCCAACGTCGTCTCCGTTTGCTCTTCAGCCTGTGCAAAATGTCGCTTCCCGCCGGTTGCGGACGGTAGTGGTCCGTGTGGCCCCGACGATGCGAAGGCGACTATGCGTCCAACCAATTATCCGTAAATGTGTCCTAAATCACACTTGTCTACGAGTTCATCAAATGTTCACCACACGCACGTATCGCCCGTCTTATTCCTTCTTATTGTGCACTCATTGTTTTCCGTAATACAGAACTACCCCATGTTCGAAAGACAGTAGGGTCGACCTATTTTTTGTTTTGGTTTTAAGAAATTTTGCGGTTGTAAAATGGGTCCCCTCCATCCGGTTCCCCTTTTGGTAGAACCGTGTATTCCATAAAGAATGTATGTAACGTTTATGCAAAGCTTACATAAGTCCTGTGGTGAAGAGTGGGGGTTGGCACACAAGTGGTCGAAGACGCTCTCGGAGTCCTTACTGGAAGTTGGTCCAGTAGCGGAACTCGAGCGGGGGCCGATTCGGTGACAGGTGCACCGTGACCAGAGTTCCTGGGGAAAAGGAAGCGTGGAGACGGTTGGGACGGTCGCGAAGAGGTGGGACATTCGTCGTCGGTCTGGAAGGGAGGCCCGTGAGTGTCGGTTTACGCGACGGGGCAGTGCCTCGTCGGGGCCGGGAGGGGCCCCCACAAAGATAAGTACAACGACGGTCGGACCCTTCGGGGGTAGGAAGGAAGGATCCTTTTGCCGGGTGGGGAATTACGACGAGGGACAGCACATCGCGGCAGTCGTCCTAGACGATCGTGGCACACCGAAAGCTAGAAGTACTTGACGTCAGTTCGGTCTGCGAAGGACTCCCGGTCCCCCGAAGTTCACCGTACAATGGTAGAAAAGATAAATAGGAAGAGGTCCGAACTAGAAAAGACACGACCAAAATTCTCTTGTGGAAGTCAATCAACTCTTTTACTCTACAGGTTCAGGACCTTTGACGAGTTTCCCTCTGTCACAAAGTCCGTTTCCTGTTCTGGAGGTTTGCCTGACAGACGGAAGGAGTGGGGGTCCCCGGCCATTCTTCCCGTGGGCCTTCGGACTCAAGACCTCGGTCTGTGTGTACCCAAGAGTAAGTGGTACGGTGACGACACACTGAAACCCGTTCAGTGGGGTGGAGAGGGTCGGAGTGAAAGGAAAGGTTTCCCTTGGGATCTGGGATCAAGTTCCTCACCGACGATTCTTAATTTGCTTTTGACCTTATTTTTCTGTAGTTTGAAAAACACACCAACGAAATCCTTAGGCTCAAAGGTAAAGGTGGTCAGGCAGGGTTGTTTGATAGGTACCTTTGTTTCGGGTCAAGACATTCGAGACTTCACTGTCCATAGGGGAGGGGACCCACTGGGAGAGGGGACCCGACCCGGCCATCGGTGTGGCGCCCAGACCGAGTGATTCGACCACCGAGGGGTTCCACGGTCACGTGAGTCCGTTTTACTTCGTTTGTAGACATAAGATAAACGATTACTCGTTAGTAGTAAACATGGAAAGAGGTCGGACCCTAAGTCGACGGATCTTATGATTACGGTAATTTGTGACCTCAGAAAAAAAAAAAACGTTGTATGCGTGAGTAAGTCGTTTTGGACCAAATTGAGTGACTGTACCCATACCAAGGACCCTAAAGGGATTGTCACAGACCAACCAGGGCGTCGAGAACAAGGGAGAGACGGGGCGGAGGGGCACGGACTTATAAACCCACAAACTCACACCGAACTCTCGGTCCACCGAACCCTCGGTCCTTTGGACTCGCCGGGATCTGAACGGAGGAGTTGACGGAGTCACCTTTGTTAATCTGTGCCGGTACCTGGAAAGAGAAAATTGAATTAAAAGTTAGTGTGCTAGTTATGTTCTTACCTCGACGAATAAAAACTTTAGTCCGGTAAGACTTTTTCTAGGGGGCTAGAATGTCGGAACGGGGAAGTGACTTGCACTGTGAAGGAACCACACAATAGACAGATCTCGAAAAGGAGACGTCTGTTCGTCTGTTCTTAGACACAGAAAGTTTTACTCCCACAACGACAGAGTCTATTTACGTCTGTCCGAATGTTTAGCGAAACGTTGCACGGAGGAAGTGAGTAAGTGATCGCGCAGGACCGGGGAAAGGTGGATCCTATGTCTCCCTACCTCACGCGCGGAAAGCGACGACGTCTCGAATAAAGTTGTGCAGGGACCTTTACCTGTAAATAAATCTGACAAAGGTTAAACCCCGAAAATATTCCTTTCGACGTCATTTGTGTCCTCCCTGTCCAGGAGGTCCCTTACGGAGGATTTCTTTGAAAGACACGGAGCGAAAGGACAGACGTTTTGTTCTTCCGTCCTGACTTGCCAGACGACACTGAACTGAAGGTCAGTCGCAGTACACAGTAATCCCCGTTGGGATCGGTCCGACACAAAGATTGTACTTGCGCTAAGAGTCAGGACAGGGACCATTCTGAGGAGGTTCAAGAAGGTATCAGACTCGAGTAAGAAAGAATAAAAGACGAAAATAGCTTGTGTCGGTCAACGAGGATTAGGATGTGGAAACGAGTGAGGAGGAGTACGGATTCTTTAAGGACGGAGAGGAATTATGAACTGTCCATAGTGTCCTCCTTGAGTCTCGAATATTGAACGTACCTGGACGCGGAGACCCACTTACGGTCGGGGTCCCTTTTCAGTACAGACGGACAAGTAGTGGTGTCGGGTCCTCGGCCCTCGGTAAGGGGAGTGTGTCGCCCGAGAATAGTTTGTCGACCACCTACCTACTGACAAAAATTATGAAACCGGAAGTCGATCCTGAAATTTCAGGGTTCGATCCCCGAAGGGAACACCGAGTCTGTCATTTCTTAGACGGACGTTACACCCTCTGGGTCCAAGTTAAGGACCCAACCCTTCTAGGGGTCCTCTTCCTTTACCGTTGGGTGAGATCACAAGATCGGACCCTCCGGACCGCCCGACGTCAGGTCGCCCAACGTTTCTCAACTTATCCGACTCGCTAAAGAGAAGGTACACTCGATCCTCACATCAGACCCCGTCCCACTGAAATGGAGAAACAGAGGAGTCGACCTTTTGCACTTTGTCGTGGAGGGAAGGGATGTCCCGACGTCATTGAACCCATGGAAACTATAAGGAAGACCAGTTACCCTATAAACCCGGCGGGGTTCTCACGTCCGCCCCGCCACGACTCTACAGTCTCGACGCATACGACCCCGACTCACTCCGTCTCCGACCCCACCCCGGGCACAGTGAATGCCACGACTTCAAGACACCTGTCAGATGACCGGACACACAGCTACCACCTATTAGGGTATGACATCGTTGAGTCCTCATTTGCAGACCGGCGAAGAAAGCGAAAAACGTTCGTTACGAAAGAGTAGATCGCAGTGCCAAGAAAGGGATACAGAACAGTCGTGCGAAAAGAAGAAGTAAGACGCGGGGACTCGGGTCACTAAGGAGTCCTCCCCGGTCAAGGAACGTACGTACATCCCGGAAGGAGCCAAAGTAAAGCCTAGTACCTTCCCTACCTCGTCAACTCTTGTGTCCGAACGCCGGTCGGGGTCGTAAATGGTCGTCACACTGGAGTCAGTCCTACGAATCGGAGACGCACAGTTCAGGGAGTAGACAGTTTACCCGACACCACTCCTGAGCTACTCGACTACACATACTTCTTCCATCCTCTCTCCCCCGGACCGTGAGTCTTCATGTAGTGGTAGTGGTTGTTGTTGTAGTAGTAGTGGTGACTGTGGTAGTGGTGGTAGTTAGTGGTAGTGGTGGTTGTGTTAGTGGTGGTAGTGGTGGTAGTTAGTGGTAGTGGTGGTTGTGTTAGTGGTGGTTGTGGTAGTAGTGGTGGTGGTAGTGGTGGTTGTGGTAGTGGTAGTGGTGGTAGTTAGTGGTAATGGTGGTTGTGTTAGTGGTGGTAGTGGTGGTTGTGTTAGTGGTAGTAGTGGTGTTGGTGGTAGTTAGTGGTAGTGGTGGTTGTATTAGTGGTGGTTGTGGTAGTGGTAGTGGTGACAGTCGTAGTGGTGGTGGTTGTGGTAGTGATGGTAGTAGTGGTGGTAGTGGTAGGTCTGGATTTCGTACGTCGGGTCCACGGTAGGGGAACTCCTGGCCGGTGCACTCGACACTACCTGAGAAGAGTTGACACGGGTGTGCTGCTGCGAAAGGTGTGAGAGCGTGGATGAGGCGTGGAACCCCTCCCTTCGCTACAGACAGGGGCCCGACGCCCTCCTCCTCCTCCCATGTCGGTACTACCCCGTCTTTACTGACTAGGTCTGGGTCTGCCGTGGGGCCGGGACCGAGGGAGACTTTGGGTGGGACCGTTGACGTGTCGTCTCCAGTAGAGTGTCCTCAAGGGTAGTTGACTGAGGTTGTATATGAGACTCTCTACCTTGTCCAGTGACCACTGAGGGACCTTCTCCCGACTTCGTGGTCTCTTGTCTCCGGTCGAAGTCGAGTCTGCGAAGAAGTCTCCCGACGAGAGAGTCCGAGAGTGTTTTGTACTCTTAGTGACTTGGTACTGGGTCCCTCCGGGCGGGACCGTCGTTCCTCTCTGCGCCTCCAATCGGCGCCAGCGACGTCTCTTCGACTCCCTCGTCCCGGTCGCTGACCGTCGCTCAAGGCCCCCCGTAAGTTTTGTGTTGGATCCAAATGTAGTCCCCGAGTCGCTCTTTCTTGGACGGACGTCACCCCCTCTGGGTCCGAGTCAAGGAGCCAACCCTTCTCGGGGGCCTCCTCCCGTACCGTTGGGTGAGGTCATGAGAACCGACCTCTTAGGGTGCCTACCTCCGCGGACCGCCCGATCAGATACGCCTGCGTCTCAACCTGTGCTGACTTGGTGACTCGTGCGCACGTGAAAGTGTGGTCGTTTTCCGTGTTCCGAGGGGTGACTTCCGTCTTCGGATACACACGTCACACTCGGGTCCCTGCCACAGTGCGACAGTGATTCCTTTTTCTTTTCGTACTAAAAATGACGACCTCTTGTTTGTACCGCGATTGCTGTCACCCGAACAGTCTCGCCCTCGAGACGAGGCCGTTTCGGAGAGCACGGTCGTAAAGGAGGAGAGAGGTCCTGCCACACGATAACGGTACTGTTGGTCGTCGCGAGACGTGTGGTGTCTACGGGACCCAGCGGCACCGTCTCTCCTTGCGGTGTGACGTGAACTTTCGGCGGAAGAGAGAGAGGGAGAGGGGTTCAGACAGTCGGGAGGGGTCCGTAGTGAGTGACGCGGTGTATTGCATGTTGGCAACCAATGCCGGTCTGAGTGCCATGTGCCTCGGCTTCGGTCCCTCCGAGCGTTTGGGGAATTGCGAAATATTGATTGTTCACTACTGGCCTGACACAATAAGCCCAAATTTGTGTCAATATTTCTTGCTCGAAAGGTGGTCGAAGGAGCGACCGAGACCTTGGAGACAAGTTTGTAAAACGTTTACAAACAAGGTACGTCGTCCTTGAGTCAGTGTACCGCCCTTTGTTCGTAAGAGAGATCCCCTCAAAAAATTTTATGCACTCCGTGGCGGAGCCCCACTTTATAGAAAAGTAAAATTGAGAAAATTGTTTTGAAATTTTTAATATAGTTTGGGAAGGGACAGGAGTGTCATAAAAGAACTCCTGAATCAACAGTGGTGCCTTTGGGCAGTGACCCGTAACGACATTGGGTTCTACGAGAGGGCCTGGCTGCAGTGAGCACCGCACCGACCGACCCCCCGACCCTCGAGACCGTCGGTGTCTTCCCCGAGACGTCCGGGTGCGATCACAAGCCGTAATCCCAGTGTGGAGCAAAATAACGCGCGACGTCTATGCGCGAGAAATGTCTGACTTCCAGACACCGTTGGGACGTAGCTCATTCGGGTAGTCACGGGTACAAAAGGTCTTTATAAACGAGTGAGACACGCAGAGGCAGTGTAAAACCATTAAGAATGTTATAAAGGTTGAAACAGTAATAATAATATGGAAGATACGACTAGGCACTAGAATCTACAGTGATGATGTTGAACGACTTCCGAAACTATTCACTCGTAAAAAATCGTAGTTCACGAAAAATTAATTCCACACATGTACCAAGAAGGTCTGTGTTACGATAGTGTGTGAATTGTCTGGTGTCTTATAACAGTTGTATCGAAGGCGTACACGACCCTTTGGTTTTGTGAGTACGCCGAGTGAAGTCGCGCTGCACACGAAATGATGCCCCCGGACCTTGGTTTGGGTGGTTTGGCAGAGAGTCCATCCGGACCTATGCTTCTCGTTCGTGTCAGGGTATCCCAAAGCTCCAGAAACCTGCGAGTACCTTTCTGTACACGAATATAATGTTAAATCTTTTACATTTTAGGTAAGACCTCTGTCGGTCTCCCACTCCCTGTGTCTAAAGTCACTCACCTGTCCTCTTGGTACGGAAAGTGTCCTCCCCACGCCCCTTCGCCTCGGGTTCCGAAATGGCCCGCCGGAGGAAATGCCTCGCTGAGATTCCTCCCCGACTCGGGCCGCGAGTCCTCGTAGCTACTACAGGTGCGTCACTCACGCCCGACTATAGGGACAGTAGTCCTTTAGGGCCCCTCGACTCTTCTGTCTGGAGGGGTGGGGACTGTCAGTGACTCCTTCCGAGTGTCATAGACTCCACTGGAGTCTCCTGCCTATGGACAAGAACTCACTTCATTATTCGTAGAAGAGAGGGACAGGAAACAGAAAAAAGGAAAATTTCTACTACATCTATCGACGAAAAAGAGAAAAAAATTTTGGAACAATAAACCCCCGTCATTTCAAGTCAGCCCTTATAGACCTGTTACCGTGCACCGGAATAATAGAGACGTGCCCTCTTTGGTAAACCCGAGATCAAAAAAAAATTTTTTTACACGTCTCCCTCGGTCTAGGCGAGACGAGGAAAGTCATTTGGCTTACTAGTAGTGCCAAGGGTGGGTCGGGGTAAGACTTACGTCGGAAGGGGGCGTCCCGCGTCCTGGGTCCACCCTTCCTTCGACGCGACCGCGAGGACCGCCGGTCGGAGGGACCCCTCCTCTCGAGACCCGCCCCGCCCAAGCGTCACGCCCGGGGTAGGTGCCTGCCGACACGCCTGGTCCCCGTCCTGCAGGGCCCTGGTCAGCGACTCCCGACGGGACCTCAACCCCCGGACAGACAGGTAGAAACGTTTGGAGAAATTCATTCTCTTAGTCAGCGAGTCAGCACAGACCGAGAAACACTGGGGTACCTGACATCGGACGGTCCGAGGAGACAGGGACCCTAAGAGGTCCGTTTTTATGACCTCACCCAACGGTAACGGAGGAGGTCCCCTGGAAGGGGTGGTCCCTAGCTTGGATCCAGAGGGCGTGACGTCCGTCTAAGAAGTGTGAGACTCGGTGGTCCCTTCGGGGATTGGAGAGACTCCATTTCTTTTAAATCTGTCGGATTGCGACCAAGACACGAGTCCCGTTGGAGGTCCTCGGAATCTGACGAAGGTAAAAGAGAGGGTTTCTACGGTCTTCGTGGGCGCTCCAGGGAGGTTCTTCGTGACCTCGCCAAGGAGGGGACCTGTCAGTACTCCCTCCCCCCGTGCCGACCTACGACCACTTGTCTTCGAAGGTTTCTAGGGACTACACATCTTCCAAGATCTTCCGTCTCCCCTCCCACAGGAAAAGGAAGGACCTGTTACACTCACTCGTGAAAATTTATGTTTTCTCTAAGTCTTATTTCGTGTTCTTATAAGTCCTTCTGATCTAGGTAGTTTAGAAAGAAAAATTTTTCTTTGGTTACGCCTAGGTCATAAAATTTATAAACAATGTTAATTCTCTTAATCCGTCGTTTTTTATTGCTAGTCGAAACTTTACAGTTGAATTTTACACTTTAATTGGTCAAATCTGAAACTAAAATTCAGTTTTAGAGTGACTTCAGTATTTGTCATCTTCTTTTGAATTTCTCTGGTATTCCACATTGTATGAGTATTCGGATTAATCTAAATATTCTTAACGAATTCACGAGACCCTCCGGACAAACAACTCAGTCCGTCAAGTCATGAATGTGTAAATTATACAAGCTAAAGGAAATGTTTACGTCAAATTTTACAAATTTCCTCGAATTAATCGATTCAAACGTTTAGTTTCGTTTGTAATTATTTTCCAGGGGAATTTTCACTAACAATTTTTAACAATCGAACATTCATTTTATTACTCTACAGACTTATCGAGAATTTTCGGATTCCTTTCCATTCCAATGTCTAAAAGATTGATTATTTTTAATTAAATTTTTTTCTCTATGGTCTTATTAGAAGAAAACGAGTTTTATGAAACTTCGAGGTGGGACGGACTTTAATGATCCGTGGACTTAATAGAATGGATTAATGACAGGTGGATTTTTTAATAGGAAAAATCAATAGGTCAGAGGTTGTTCTTAAATTCATCCACATGGACGACACACAACCCTTATGACAATCCGTATTGACCCATACAGACCCGAGAAGGCTCGTAGACCATCCTCCCTGACTTTAGACATATGTTCCACCTTCCTCCGAAGGGTCGACTGTGCCCACCATTTCTTAGGAGGACCGGTACATCCTCTGGGGTCTCCAAGCCCAAGCTAGGGATGCAGCCCTTCCAGGGGACTTCGTCCGTTACCATCGAGGGGGGGGAAGTCATAAGAGCGGACCTCTTAGGGTACCTGTCTCCTCGGACCGCCCGATGTCAGGTACCCCAGTGCTTCTCAGTCTGTGTCAACTCGCTGATTTGGTGGTGGTGGCAGTTGGTCCATCTTGTACTTGTTCCTACCAATCTTTGGTCTGCGACTGACTGATCACTTCCGTGTCTCGTTGTGGTCCCAGGTCGCCCTCCGTAGCTACTGCCCCCGCTGGGTCCCAGGTCGGGACGTAGTCCTTCTAGGGGGCCTCCTCCCGTACCGTCGGGTGCGGTCCTAAGAGCGGACCTCTCAGGGTGCCTGTCTCCTCGGACCGCCCGATGTCAGGAGGCCCGGGCACTCTCGCGTCCGCAGAGCGTCCGCAGACGGGAAACCTGGCGGCTCGAACACGCCGAGACGACACTTGCCGTCGGGCCGCCTTGATTCCGTAGTCTTTTGTCGGCCTTCTTTGTCATCGAGACCCTTCGAGGATGACTTGAGGTGGTCTCTGGTCGAGGTCGAGTTAAAACTTGGAAATATAATTGAGGCTTACTCTGAGGGTCATTCGGTTCGAGCTAGAGTCAGTTGCACGCCACCGGGAGAGTCGCGGCCCTCACTGCTCCAGATCCGACAAGACCCCAGACCGGCGGAGGGCGACCAGGTGTGGCACTGGGCACCGAGTTTGTCATCTCGCTCGCACCAGTGTCATGGCTGTGTGTGGCACTTCGGACGAACGACGCCTGGAAGAGGGCGGTCGGGATCTTAGTCGCGAAAAGAGAGTAAATGATGAGGGTAAATGCCGTGGTTGAGGTAACTCTATGTTTCCACTAGTTAAAAAGGGGTGGGTCGGGACCACCCAAAGGAGGGCACCGACGCCGTCCTGACGAGTCACTAACCTACCGTACAAACATCCTACAGTCGCGACGGCAAAAGTTCCTGGGGTCTCGTGACCAAGAAGAGTCAAAAATCCTCCAATGTCACTGCCTCTGGTTCCACTGGGGGCTACCCGTACTGGAGCACATCAGCGGGAGGAAGACTCATGTGAACGAAGATCCTCGTCAGGGAAGGGTCCAGCACACCGTAGTGTGTCCTGGACCAGCACCGTCTGACCTTACTCCCTAAGAGGACGACCGGAACTTCATCGCCGGCCTGACACTCCCATACCCTCCCCCGGTGCCCCGTCCTTGATCCGCCCAAAGATGGGGTGATCTGCCGGTCGTTCTTGTCCCCTAGAGGTGGGACGTCGGTGTTCCTGGACTTGAGACCACCGTTGACGTACTTGGACTTCTTCCTGGGTTGAGGCCTTTCCTGGTGTCCGGATTCTGCGAACAAACGACGGACCACTTTGGGACCTGAGGACTGGATCTCTTTGACACTCTAATGTCTATACAGGGCAAACTTTTGTAGCTATACCACCGGCACAGGAAACTGCTGACTACTTTTTCTTCCCTAGAGATTAGTCTTATCGAGTCCTTCTGTGTCCAAAACTTCTGTTAAAGTCCCCAGACAGATCTGGGAGATTTGGAATAGTTGCTCGGGGTTCTACTAGAACCTACGTATCCATACTTGGATAGAAAAACAGACCAACTACGTTAAATAACGTTTTGAACCATTATAGACTGTTTGATTACTCCAGTGTCCTACTTTCCTGGTGGGTAAAGATGTCAAATTTTATGCTTAAATTTATTAAAGACAAAGTAAGAGTTAGACATTCTATCGCGATAATAAAAGTAGAAACTGAACGAACCTCCCTCTCTTTTCGTATCTGGACTTCTCTCTTCCGTTAAAGAACAAAATGATCCTTTTTTTTTTTGGAAGTTGGGACGGAGAAGATCGAAAATTAATATCCTTGGTTTTTTTTTTTTTTTGGGTGTGTATTTTGTTTTTTTGAAACGTTTGTTCGTTTTGGTCTTTGTACCGAACATCCTTGGACCTTCATAAAATTCACAAAAATTTTTTCCGTGAAAATCCTTCTATCTAAGTCAAGTAAAGGGGTGTTTTTTCTTGAACAAGTTTTGATTGTTGTTGTGGTTTTTCTTTGACTGAAAGATTGGGTTTGCAGGAACCTCACTATATAACCTTTCTTTTGTTCATCTTTACATTTTTAGACCCAAATTCAGACACAAGATGAATGAACGAAGGACACACGGACCCTCCTTCAATGAAATAAAGAGACTCGGACCCAAAAGAGGTGGTATTGTACCCAACAGAACTCTTGATCCACGTTATTGTGAGTATTTCCCGGACCGGAAGAGTAGTCGTTTGCTTGTGGTCCCCGGATTGCCTCCCTGTCGGAAGTCGACGGGGTCCCTCCCGTCCGGTCCGGACTGGACGCTACCTACGACTCACCCTTCCTGGAGTGAGAGGGCGTGACTACTCTCAATTCGCACCAACGGGACCCCCGTTTTAGTTCCTGAGCCAGCCTGTTTTCTTCGTCTCTTTCCTCGTGTTGGGGTTTGTTTGTTTTGAGGATGTCGTGGTGCCACAAGACTTCAGACACCAAGGGTCGATCCCCTTATTTGTCCGACGTAGACCCGTCCTTGGTTTACGATGCCTGGGGAGCAATCGTCCTTTGTCTACACGGTCCTGAATGGGAGTCCTCCGTACCCCAGAGGGACCGGGTGGGGACGGTCACGACCCTACCTCCTGGTGTCCCGTCCCCTGTCCTGCGATTCCCACCAGGGACCCACACTGGGAGAGACTCCGCCTGTTCTACTCTCCTCCTTTCGAACGCAAGTTTCCGCACTTGCTGCCGATGTTGCGGCCGCGGTCGGTCTCGTCTGCCCGTAGTCCCCTGGGTGAGCCCGGGCGGACCACGTCTGCCCGCCCAGTCGAGTCCCTCCGGTTCCGGGACCCGGCACTCCGGCCCTCAGAAATTAATTTCGTCGACGACCGAACTAGTCGGAGAGTCTGATCTTCGAGACGTCACTCTCCCTTGCGGTGGTGCTAGTTACCCAAAACCTGTTTCCCTTCCATCGCTCCGGCACTTCAGTGATCACAGTCTCTTCACTAAACTGCTCCGTTGTTTGGGTTCACAGTGCCTTTGGGTGCGAAAGTGTTGTCCCGTGGAGACGTCAGGAGCCGCTGGTTGTTCCTCCGACATGGGGAGGGATGCCAGACGATTATGCAGACACATGGGGAGTAGAAGGGACCCTCTGACGCCTGGGAAGGTGTGTCCCTACTGCGAGAACGTAGATATGTAGGGTCCGTAGGTTGTGCTGCGGTCCGTCTCACGAGTCCTTACAGAGGACTCGCCTGTCGGGGAATCGGACACCACGAGGAAGAGGTGACCGAGGAGTGGGTGACCAGAGGAGACACTGCTTCCGGTCCAAAGCCCACGGTCAGAGCAATCAGCACACTGCGACCCGTTTCGCGAAGTGGAGAGATCCCCTGTAGAAGGGGGTCACCCCCCTATTCTAATAGTGTCGCACTCGTTCGCGCGAGTCAGCGCAGACTGAGACGCTGAGGTGCCTGACATCGGGTGGTCCGAGGAGACAGGTACCCCAAAAGGTCCTCTCATATGAGGTCACCCAACGGAAAAGGAGGAGGTTCCCTAGACAGGTTGGGTCCCTAGTTTGGGTCCAGAGGATATAACCGTCCACCTAAAAAAAAAAAAAAAAATGGTGACTCGGTGGACCCTTCGGGTCATAAACCCTAATCTATGTAATGCATGTACAGACCGTGTTTCGTTCGTGCTGACTTCACAGGGGGAGACAGCGACAGTAAACTGAGAAAAGGTAAAGAATCCAGGAAAAACCAAAGAGGAGAAAGAGTGATCCGAGGTGCTCCTTTCTTAAACACAGACAAAAGAAGTGACTACTTAGGGCACGTGGTTCTTGACCCAGTCTGGGGTCATCTATAAATAGTCTGCTTGTCTACTTGAAGAATCTGGTAGTTACCAGTGTGGGCGGGGTGCAGTCTGTCATATGTGGAGGATTGCCACGAGACGGAACGGAGGGTCTCATCTACCTTCCAGAGACAAAAGACAACCTTTATTATCGAAGGTAAATATTTCAGGGGAGTGTCGATAAAGGAGTACACTCGGAGGGTTGTTAGGACGTTATTCAGGGGTACGACAGATGGCCTCATCTTGCATGGTCGTCGAGACGTTTTCGTAGTCCTGGCTCCGACTGCCATTGCGAGGTGGGAGTAGAGTGGACACTTTCCGGTAAATAATGGACTACTCCTCCTCGTCCCGACGGATTATAAAAACGTAACTAAATGTAACCCTACTAGAATGACAACGATAAAACGACTTGTTGTTGTTTTTTTCTGAGGAACGAAAATAGACGACAGAGGGGTCGACGATAAAATGTTAGACATATAAAAAAGAAAGCTTGATTTTGTTTGTCCTGTACAAGTAACATCTATTAGACTAAATTTCTCTCTTCCCATACTTCTTCTTTTTGACTTTAATGGATGGATGGTGGGGTAGACCGCAGTCATGAACGAAGAGTCCTTCGTAGACTTCGCTTTACCGTGACAAAACGTCTTTCTTCACTCGGACCGGAGACCCGGTGTCACTTAAGACGTTCAGTCCTCTCAGGTCCGGACCCCGACCCCCCGACCGCCCTCGACTCTTCCCTCACGCCGCGCGGGTCCAGGTGCACCGTCCCTCCCCCGTTTCGTGCCCGACGTAGGCGGCCGTCTCTCTCCCCGCGCAGGAAGTGCGTCGACGGCTGGCTGACGTCAGGACGACCTCGTCCTACGCCCGTGATGCGGGACTCCTGGTCTCGACAAGTCTTCCGAGGCCGGTCTCTCGACCCCACGGTCCCGGGGCTTTCCCCGTTGTGTCTCGGGACGGCAGACCTCAGCCCTCCTTCAGCCCATTGCCGTACCGACGGGGCACCCCAGGACCAAGACCCAGGAACGGTGGAAGGAGCCCCACAGAGACTCGGCCCCGGAACCTGTCTGGACGAGGAGACGTCCGAACGTCCCGCCGTGCCGGCCCTCCTCCCCCGGCGTCCCCTTGACCAAAGGTCCAGACGAGGTAACCGGTCCCTATGTGGTTGCTGCCGCTGGTGTACATATGGACTGTGTTGGCCCTCCCCGGTCCCACCCGTGTCCCCGAGCATCGGCGAGGTCTCCGCCCACTCGACCAACGACGTCCGCTCGCACCCGAATTCAGAGGTCCTGGGATGGGCGGGAACCCAACGTTATAGAGGATGAACATGGACCCGATCCACACCTGTTTCAGTGTCCTCGGCGGAGTGTCGTCGGGACCTTCAGGGGTGGCACGACACGCAAAGGTACGGAGCCGGTCGAAGCCCCACGACTAGTCGATCTCTGTGTGTACCCGACTCTGGTCTTCCAAGAATGTTCGGTCTTAGACTCAGTCAGGAAAGTTTGAGGAGTGGACGCCCTACTACACAGACTTGCGTAGAGACGAGAAGTCTGTGTTTGACAGAGTGTGCATGTGTCAAATAGGACGTAGTCTCGTACCGACTGCTGGGTGTCCAGGGGACACGAAATTAGCCATTGTAATGTCGGGGTCGATAATGTCCTTTGATACTTGACAACACTAGAAGATAGGGGCAAAGTTAGCTGCATTTGGTCCCGTTCTTTTTTGTCCTGGGGATTAACATATTGTCCCTTCCAGGACTCCGTCGCAGTGGACACAGGCACGGTTGCTCCCGACTCTGTCGTGGAGAAACCCTCATTGTCCTCGGAGGCTTTCAACACGTTTTGGTAGAGAGTTATAACCAAATTGATTCGGCGGGACGAGTGCTAGTTGTCTTCGGAGACGGGAAGATTGGAACAAAAAGGTGTCGGGACCCACTTCGTTGGGCCAGAGCTCCACTGCCGACGAATTTCGTTGCCGTAAGCGCCCTGCGTGGCCCCCTGTCTTCTCCTCCCTTCGCAGGTAAAGAACCTCTCCGACCAAGGGTCGCGGACCGTCCCAGTGGTAGTAAAGTATTTCGGTGAAGACCTAAAGTTTCCCCGTCCCGCGACCAGTGACCACTGTCCTTCGTAAACGGGTCTCTCAGAAAACTTTCGGTGTGCCGTACAGAAACAACCTCCTTGGGTTCTTTGTTGTTATCAGTGCTGCTGTCCTTGTTTTATTATTGGGGAGGAAGGAAAGTTTCGCACGACGGCCCGTTTTGCTGAGGAGAGGCCGGAGGAAAGACAGGAGGACTGTCTTTCATGTAAACTCCCGTGGGTTGTGCTTTCCTGTGGGTCCGTTCGTTCCACGGAAGATTCGCTGTAAGGACCCTCGGAAATTTTCTCCGTAACTGAATTTCGACGGTTCTGCGACACACCAGTGACCGCGATGACATTGCTCGGTGTCGTGGGGTGTGAGGTCTAGGTTTGGTTCAGACCTTTCACTCTAGATGACTTTGTCGCAATCCCCGAGCCGACGTGGGACGCCTCCCTGTCCTTTGAGTCTTACTCCGACTTCACGTCGAGCACCGCAGACTCCAGTGTCTTGTCGACGACTAAAATATTTAAGATGGGAGACGGACGTTGCACACCCAGTCTACCGATTACTTACTTGGACGCTCGACCCTGAAAGGCAGGTGAACTCCGATCCTCGCCTAAAAAGAAAAAAAAGTAAATGTGTATCATTTTGATTTATGAAAAGTCAGGAAATAAAATTTCTACGTACATGAATACGGTAGTTTAGGGTAAGGACTTCGAGTTGGACGAGGAGAAAAAACGAAAAAGAAAAATTTTTAGGGAGAAGAAAAATAAAGGGACCATTCATGTCTTATTAGATTTCCACATTAAATTTTAAGACACGAGGGGGTCTTTTGAAAGACTTCAATCTTGGTGTCTGAAGTCTCAGCGAAGTCTTTAGAGACCTAAACCAGACCTACACTCTGCACTCTAAATTCCAGACTCAAGTTCGGGACTGAGAGTGAGAGTCCCACCGAAACCTTCCCAGTGTGCTGTGACGAAGGGTCCCGAGGAGTCGTAGACCGTCCTCCTTCTCTACCCCCTTTGTTTGAGTTCAGAAAATGGGATTTTGGGGAAGAAGAAGAAAAAAAAAAAACCGACGTGGTACGTCGGACACTATAGAGTCAAGGGGCTGGTCCCTAGCTTGGACACGGGGACGACACCTTCGCGTCAGGACTGTTGCCACGGTCGTCCCTGCTGGGGACGGGGTCTTCCGAGACTCCGGTCTTACGAGGCCAAAAGACTACCCTTGACATAGGGACATCCGACACGTCGGGGGTGACGGACATTGGTCGAGTGACAGGAGGTGCCTGTAGGGTCTCTTGGTGTCTTAGGGAGACTGCTGACTTGGGCGGACGTTTCGAACGGACGCTCGGTGGCTGGACCAGAGTCGTCCGTGTCTACTCGACGGGTCCACCTGACTCGTCTTAGGTGCAACTTAAAGGGCTCACGTCCCGACCCACGCGTGGTCCGTGTAGTCAGGGGTTCCGAAGGGACCGCCGAGTCGCCATCTCTTGGGTGGACAGTTGCGTCGTCGCGCAACCTTTTCCTTTACTGTCAGGTGAGGTCACAAGAACGGGCCTCTTAGGGTACCTGTCTCCTCGGACCGCCCGACGTCGGGCACTCCAGCCCAGGTTCTCTCAGTCTGTGTTCAGTCGCTGATTTGTTGTTGTTCCCGACGAGATTATTTCGTGGTGTTTGGCCCGCCGAATTTTGTTGTCTTTGCACAATAGAGTAGCAGACTTCCGACCTCCAGGTTCTACTTCCCCAACCGTCCCGGTCCGGGAGGGACTTTGGACATCCTCTCTTACGAAGAACGGAGAGGGTCCCGACCACCGGGTAGGACCGGCGTGACTCGAACGTCAACGGCGGGAGGTCCGAGACGGACACCAAAGTACCTCAAAGAGGGTGTACACACATACACACACAGGTTTAGAAGGTGACTATTCCTACGGTCAGTGACACCCACTCCCGGGTGAGATTACTGGAGTAGATCTGTTGTTCTGTGTTAGACTAAGGTAGACGTTTCTGGGACGAAGGTTTATTCCAGTGTCAGGGTCTATGACCCCGCTCCCCTCCCGCACCCACCCTCCCAATCCTGAAGCTGTATCGAATCGACCGTCCCCTACCACCGCCACGGTAATTCGGTATGACAATCCCTCCATTCGTGTAAACCTTCAGATTTGAGTTCACGTGTTTACTTCCTACTGGTGGTTTCACCTTCCTCTTTACATTCGCCCTTCTGTAATACCAAGAGTCCCAATGTACCCCCTTTCTACTAATAAAGGTTACCGACCCGTCGCCTCGCGACCAGTCCCTTCATGGTAAGAGACGGGTCCAGTCGGGTGCACGAGACGAGGGACCTGTGCAGATACGGAGGAGAGAACCGGAGGGTCCGGGGTGACGGTCGTCGGGGTGGAGGTGGGGGCCGACGTCTTTAGGAGGGTTGAGATCTTCACTGTCGATGCTAAAGTGGTCACCTTTTGGTTCAGTGGACGTAGACTGGAAACTACCGTAAAACAGACGAGGACTGGAGCTTGATACCGGTATACATGGAAGGAGACGGATAGTGAGGAACACTCGTCCCCAGTAAAGAATGAGTTAGTGGCACGGGTGTCGTCCACGTACGTTTATAAACGATTTCCTTTCCTTCTATTCTCCTCTTACTCTCCTTTATAGTCGACAAAACTTTTGAAGTGGTACCTCTCCTGGAAACTTTGGTCCCCCGCGGATAGTGAAGGGGGTGACTTAGACCCACTGGAAACGATGGTCCGGCATGAAGAACCTTTAGCATTCTTTCCGACTTTCTATTCGATTGGTGGCTTCCATTTCTTGTTCTCGAGGAAACCACGTCTTCTCTAAGAGTGACTGGGAGACTCTTGAGTGGAGGGACTCGTCAGTCATAGTAGTCAGAGGTCCTCTTCGGTTCAAGGGGAACTGGATTCAAAGCCCGGGGGCGACTGTGTGTTAGCAAACCGTTTATTGATACTATCCGTGGACTCCCGTCCGTTGTCCTGGACGTCGTTGAAGACTTATAGACCGTAATGGTCGTCGAACGTCCTTTACTTTAACTTTACCTACGACAGCCATGGTGCCACCTGACTGCAAGTAGTTTTCCGAGGCAATCGTACGTGACTAGACGACCCCACTCTCGGACATATTGCGGGGGCTGTGGACCCGCTGGAAGTGTCCCTTCGGGCCTTCACTATGACTCTTCAATTCACACCAATATGGAAAAGCGAGTCCGCCTTAAAGAAACAAGTCGAAGAAAATCTTAGTTCGTTCAGGGACCTCTTCCTTTACCGTTGGGTGAGGTCATAGGAACGGACCTCTTAGGGTACCCGCCTCCTCGGACCATCCGATGTCAGGTGGCCCAGCGTTTCTCAACCTGTACTGACTCGCTGAAAAATGAAAATGAAAAATGAAGCATTGATACATTGTAGGTCGATTTCTGATCGTCCGTCCATAAGAAAGACGGGTGAAGACTACAGATACAGTCTTCGAAAGAGATAGAGGAAATATGACATTATTTTGGAATAATGTGTGTGTGTGTGTGTGTGTGTGTGTGTGTGTGTGTCTTAGTTCGTTCAGTTTGACCATTAGATTACCCTAAGGAAATAAGTGGTTCCGGACTTAAGTCCTTAAAGAAACGAAGACTATCATTTAATATGTCGACGAATTTTCATGTGGATTTTTGACTGGTAGGCTTCCCTTCGGACGAAGGTCCTTTCCCTTGTCTACATGAAATTGGATAAGAAGGGTGATTTATATTGATCTTTACCGCCTGTAATTTATATTCTGGTTTTTTTTTTTTTTTTCTGAGACTTTCCGTCTTTCTTCTTTAGTGCGGTCGATTCCTCGTATGTTTTCTGTTCAATGTGTGGTTTAATTGTTTTATAATTGTTTATATTAAGTTCTTATAAATTTGTCTTAATATATGACACTGGTTCACCCCAAATAAGACCCCTACGTTCTGACCCAGTCATAAGGTTTTAGTTAGTTTCATTGACTGAGATAGTTGTCCGATACTCTCCCTTTCGTACAGTATAGTCACCTACGTCTTTTTCGTGCGCTTGTTACATTTTGAGTTACAACTAGTTGTCACGAGTCGTTCGTCTTATCTTTCCCTAAATAGGTTGAACAGTTCGTCTAGATGTTTTCGGGATGTCGATTGTAATACGGATTACTCCTTTCCGATTTGTGAGAGGGATATTGACTCTTGTTCCGTTTCTACAGACGATAGGGGTAAGAATAAATTGTGTCACGACAATAAGAATAAATTGTGTCGGTCACTATATTCCGTTCTTTTACTTTATTTCCGTATATTTAGTTTTTCCTTCTTTATTTTAACGGGAATAAACGTCCCGACAGATAGATCTCTAGAGGTTCCTCTAGGTTGGTCAGGTATGATTTCCTCTGGTCAGGACCCACAAGTAACCTTCCTGACTACGACTCCGACTTTGAGATTATGAAACCGGTGGAGTACGCTTCTCTACTGAGTAACCTTTTCTGGGACTACGACCCTCCCCAACCCCCGTCCTCCTCTTCCCCTGCTGTCTCCTACTCTACCGACCTACCGTAGTGGCTGAGTTACCTGTACTCAAACCCATTTGAGACCCTCAACCACATCTGTCCCTCCGGACCACACGACGCTAGGTACCCCAGCGTTTCTTGACCTGTACTGACTCGCTGACTTGACCTGATATGTCTTTTAAGGTTCCGTGTAATTTTTTTTTTTTTTGTTGTTTTTTGTTTTTCGTTTGGGAGGATCTTGATTGTTCACATAAGTCGTTTCAGAGTGTTATGTTCTGTTTATTTGTTTTATTTGACATAAGGATATTCGATCGTTACTTACTCACCTGTGGGTTGTAAATTTTGATTATGGTAAATGTTAACAAGTTATTTTTACTTTATAAACCCACATTTATATTGTTTTGTACATATCCTGCACGTACAACTTTTGATGTTTTACGTTTACTCTCTTTAGTTTCTGAGAGGTAGTCACCTTACACCCCGTGCCTCCGGGCGGCGCGAGTACCTGGTCCTGTAAGTCGTGTCCTTTCTGCGGTGACGGGGGACCGTGCCTCCGGGCGGTGCGAGTACCTGGTCCTGTAAGTCGTGTCGTTTCTGCGGTGACGGGGGACCGTGCCTCCGGGCGGTGCGAGTACCTGGTCCTGTAAGTCGTGTCGTTTCTGTGGTGACGGGGGACCGTGCCTCCGGGCGGTGTGAGTACCTGGTCCTGTAAGTCGTGTCCTTTCTGCGGTGACGGGGGACCGTGCCTCCGGACGGTGCGAGTACCTGGTCCTGTAAGTCGTGTCCTTTCTGCGGTGACGGGGGACCGTGCCTCCGGGTGGTGCGAGTACCTGGTCCTGTAAGTCGTGTCCTTTCTACGGTGACGAGGGTTTGGCTAGTTGTCCGAAGTATGTTACGGATGACTTTGGGATCATTCCAAGAAAATATGTCTACTCCAATGCATATAATATTATATCAAAACGTTCTACAATGGTTGTCCTTTTTGTATTAAAGGGACACAATATTAAAAAATGTCGACGTAAACTTAGATGTCAATAGAATGCTTCAAATTAATTTTTATCTTTACCAAGAAACAACAGAGGTGACACTCTTCCTTCAGGTAGGAGTTGCTAATCTGAAGACTGTAAGGTCTTTTACAACTGTAGTGAGCCTTCCCAGTACGGTAATGACACTTCGTGGAGTCTTGGTGGGAAGCCTCCCTGAAGTTAGTAAAGTTATATCTAGTGTTAAAAGGAACCTTTCTTTGATTTCCCCAAGGTCCGACTGTTCACCCCCGCCCCTTATCTTTGACCGATGAAAAACTGATAAACATAGTGTTACCTTGTACTATTTCTGACAGTCCGACACGAAGGTATTGTTCTCTTCCGGACACTTGCGGGTAGAAGGGTAGTTACAGTAATAAGTCCTCTTGTTCAAAGAACAACTTTAGACTTTAAAGAACGTGTGTGTGTGTGTGTTTTCTACTAGGCCCAAGTCTACTCCGGTCTGCAACAAACCAGCCATAGAGTTCGGGTCTTTACACTCAATTAAGAGTTTCTTTTACTGTGACTTTAACGTAATTAAAGTCGCCGAAACTGAGTCGTCCGGTGTTGTCAACTCTGTTCCTATGGTCCTTCTAAAATCTACCGTTGTTCGGACACGGTTTCCTAGTCAAGTCGTCCACTACTCATTCCAGATTCCAAAGGTCGATGTCTTTGTTATTCTACGGGTTACTAAGGATTCAGAATGGACATTATAAAATTTCTACGTCAATCCCGGAACACCGCAACTGTCTATACGTGTTGACACACACTCTCTCTACCGGTCACCCCTCGGTGACACAACCGGGTGCCTCGAGTTGGACCAAGAGACGCCGTCGGTCTCCACACCCTGCCTTGTCCCGCGCCTCCCCCGAGTCCTCCCCGCCCTGCACACACACGGACGCCGGCTACGTGTGACACACACCGTCTTCGGTTGGGTTCCGACACTTTGGTAATAGGAGATTAATTTTTTTTTTGGGACATAGCTAAACCCGCTTCTTTGTGTTTGGGGGGGGTTTAGGGTTTCTTTGTTTGGGACTGGTGCAGAGAGGGTCCCAAGGGAAGAGCATAATTCTTGGTCGCTTTACGTCTTTTCCTGATCATCCTCCTCTTCCGCTACCGTCGGGTGGGGTCACGAGGACGGCCCCCCCAGGGTCCCCGCCCCCTCGGACCACCCGACGGTAGGTACCCCAGCGTGTCTCAGCCTGTCCTGACTCGCTGAAGTGAAAGTGAAAAGTGAAAGTACGTAACCTCTTCCTTTACCGTCGGGTGAGACCACAAAAGAACGGACCTCTTAGGGTCCCTGCCCCCTCGGACCACCCGACGGCAGACACCCCAGCGTGTCTCAACCTGTGCTGACGTCTCTGAGTCGTCGTCGTCGTCGTCGTCCTATGGAACAGTGAAATAAGGACATGGGGTACACGTTAAGAAGCGTCGTGAGTGTCGACGTACTGTAATGTGCTGTAATGTGAACCGGTAGACAGGTAGACAGACAGGACGGCGTGGTGACCTTACCTCCGAGGTGTACCCGTCCCGGAGACTGCACAAGTACGAGATCTTGTGAGATGTTCATGATTTTTTATCCTCGGCAACTTACTGATACACCTCGAGTGAATGTTCGGAAAAACCTATTTCATAAAGGTTGGCGGATTGAAGGGGGTCTGGGGAACCGGGCATTCCTCGACGAGACAGTCGCAATGGGTGGTCGTCCTGCGCGAGACGGTAGTGACAGAACCTAGGAAAGCAGAGTGGACGCGAGGTCTGTGACACGTTCATGGGTGACAGACATAAGTGTCGGGGTCCTGCCAGGTCGGAGCCCCTGGTGTGGGTCCCCGGCCAATATTAGACCCCGTGACCTTGGAGGCACGCTCCGCACTCCGACGCCCCTGGTAGTTGTCAGGGAGACGAGTGGGCCGGGTATGTAGTCCTTGTGCGGGAGCTTGGGGTCGGAACTAAGGGCTGCCCCAGTGGAACCGCATGGAGATGAAATTAGCCGTACGTCTTGGACCCTACAGACCTTGGTTAGACTACTGGAGATAGTACAAAAGGTGCATGCTGAGTCGACGGTCATAGCATATACCCCTGAAATTACACTTTATTATCGAAACTAACGGTCACCGAAGATTGAAGAACGGTATAAGGAGTAATAGTGTCTCGACCGTCGTCGGATCCTGTGTGTGTGACGGCGGTCGACCTGTACACCAAGGTCCCCAGTCGTCCGTCGGGCAGACAAGGGCCTGGTGTCCCACGAAAGAACACAGACAAGATAAGTCTCTATATAGGAGGCGTGGCGCATACGTCACCGACGAGTTATTTACCAACGTCTGACTTACTTATGGTGGTTTTAGAGTCCTTAGAGCTCCTCGTGACTCCGCCAAGGCTCGAATTTTGAACTGCGTCCGTGACCTGACGTAGACCGCACACTCGCTTTGCACAGCTGGAGATTTACCACACCCCCTACCCTAATGTTTAGTTGTAAGAACGATAACCTTCTTACGATCGAATGACGAGAACGGCGGTACCTTTCTCTGCTGTTTGTCTGTTGTATTAATGTCTTACGGCCATTAATTGTATGTGGGTCGATATCGTTGTACTGCTAGGTTTTACTTACTACTATATGATTTTTCCTCTGACGCTTACTAGGTGGCCCCCCTTTTCCGTCTTTAGACACTTACTCTACCACGATTTGTCAGTCGACATTAAGTGAGGTGAGAGGAGGGATTCTCGAAAAGGTCGGTCTGCGTCGCTGATAAAAGGACACTTCGGTCTCTCGACCTGACCATAGAGGTTCGTCCATTAAAAGGATCGACATCCATTGATCGTCGAGACACCCTCAGTCAGTCCTCCGCAGGCAGAGAAGAGACTCTCAGAATAAAGTCAGGGAGGTAGAAGGAAACAATTAAAGAATTCAACCCAAATTTCCTACGTCTCTGTTTCTAGATAAACAAAACTAGAGAATTCTGAAGAACCCCCTCCGTTCCACTCTTCCTCTCAAAAGTAAAGAAAGGGTGATTCTTAAGTTCCTATGAAAATTCAAAGAGACGGAAAAGTTCCGGTCTTTTGGTCTGCCCGTAATACATGATACAGATCGGTGTCTCCGAGTTTCGGACATTATTTTAGTACCAGTGTCCTGTTCTCTTTAACTTCATCCACGTTTATTTAGGAATGTAGTCTCTACGCCTACCACGTCTTCAGTGTCAGGGTATATTGTGCCAGGAGAGTATATTATAGTGTGCCAGCAGAGTATATTGTGTCAGGCAGGATACACTGTGCCAGTAGAGTATATTGTATTGTGCCAGTCAGAGTATACTGTGCCAGTAGAGTATATTGTGCCAGTCAGGTATACTGTGTCGGGAGAGTATATTATAGTGTGCCAGTCAGGGTACACTGTGCCAGGAGAGTATGTTATAGTGTGCCAGTAGAGTATATTGTACCAGGAGAGTATATTATAGTGTGCCAGTAGGGTATATTGTGCCAGGAGAGTATATTATAGTGTACCAGTAGAGTATATTGTGCCAGGAGAGTAAATTATAGTGTGCTAGTCAGGGTATATTGTGCCAGGAGAGTATATTATATTGTGCCAGCAGAGTATATTGTGCCAGGTAGGATACACTGTGCCAGTAGAGTATATTGTACCAGTCAGGTATACTGTGTCGGGAGAGTATATTATAGTGTACCAGTCAGGGTACACTGTGTCAGGAGAGTATATTGTGCCAGTCAGGGTATATTAACCAGTAGAGTATATTACGGTGTGCTAGTCAGGGTACACTGTGCCAGTAGAGTATATTGTGCCAGGTAGGGTGCACTGTGCCAGAAGAGTAAATTACAGTGTGTCAGGGTATATTATGCCAGGAGAGTATATTACAGTATGCCAGGTAGGGTGCACTGTACCAGGAGAGTATATTACAGTGTGCCAGTCAGGGTGCACTGTGCCAGCAGAGTATGTTGTACCAGTCAGGGTATACTGTGCCAGCAGTATATATTGTGCCA
This sequence comes from Capra ibex, assembly GCA_006410555.1. Lineage (NCBI taxonomy): Eukaryota > Metazoa > Chordata > Mammalia > Artiodactyla > Bovidae > Capra > Capra ibex. The sequence goes on along the minus strand of SJYO01034137.1, from coordinate 2,290,367 downwards.
GTCAGGGTGCACTGTGCCAGGAGAGTATATTGTGCCAGTCAGGGTATATTATGCCAGTAGAGTATATTACAGTGTGTCAGTCAGGGTATACTGTGTCAGTAGAATATATTGTATTGTATCAGGGTACACTGTGTCAGCAGAGTATATTACAGTGTACCAGACAGGGTGAACTGTACCAGCAGAGTATATTTCAGTGTGCCAGTCGGGTGCACTGTGCCAGGAGAGTGTATTGCAGTGTGCCAGTCAGGTACACTGTGCCAGGAGAGTATATTGTGCCAGTCAGGGTGTATTATGTCAGTAGAGTATATTACAGTGTGCCAGACAGGGTGCACTGTGCCAGTAGAGTATATTACAGTGTGCCAGACAGGGTGTACTGTGCCAGGAGAGTGTATTACAGTGTGCCAGTGAGGGTGCACTGTGTCAGCAGAGTGTACAGTGTGCCAGTCAGGGTGCACTGTGCCAGCAAAGCGTATTACAGTGTACCAGTCGGGTGCACTGTGCCAGCAGAGTATATTGTACCAGTCAGGGTACACTGTACCAGGAGAGTATATTGTGTCAGTCAGGGTGCACTGTGCCAGGAGAGTATATTACAGTGTGCCAGACAGGGTGCACTGTGCCAGCAGAGTATATTACAGTGTACCAGGCAGGGTGCACTGTGCCAGGAGAGTATATTACAGTGTACCAGGCAGGGTGCACTGTGCCAGGAGAGTATATTACAGTGTGCCAGTCAGGGTATATTATGCCAGCAGAGTATATTACAGTGTGCCAGGTAGCGTGCACTGTACCAGGAGAGTATATTACAGTGTGCCAGTCAGGGTACAGTGTTCCAGTCGGGGTGCAACGTGTCGACAGAGACATCGACTCGGGCGGCAGAGCCGGGTCCGGGGACGACGGAGAGCAGACCGACTGACACTACCGTCGCTGCCAGGACTCGTAGTGGACCGTGATTGGGACCTTCGGAGTCGATGACTTTCGGGCAGTGCACGGTCCATGAGATGCTACGAGGGAGATACGGGCAGTGCACGGTCCATGAGATGCTACGAGGGAGATACGGGCAGTGCACGGTCCATGAGATGCTACGAGGGAGATACGGGCAGT
>SJYO01034137.1:2213590-2288617 GCA_006410555.1 Capra ibex | reverse complement strand
TATTACAGTGTACCAGTGAGGGTGCACTGTGTCAGCAGAGTGTACAGTGTGCCAGTCAGGGTGCACTGTGCCAGCAAAGCGTATTACAGTGTACCAGTCGGGTGCACTGTGCCAGGAGAGTATATTACAGTGTGTCAGTCAGGGTGCACTGTGCCAGCAGAGTATATTACAGTGTGCCAGTCGGATGCACTGTGCCAGCAGAGTATATTGTGCCAGTCAGAGTATACTGTGCCAGTAGTATATATTGTGCCAGGAGAGTGTATTATACCAGTCAGGGTATATTATGCCAGTAGAGTATATTACAGTGTGTCAGTCAGGGTATACTGTGCCAGTAGAGTATATTGTGCCAGTCAGGGTATACTGTGCCAGTAGAATATATTGTATTGTCAGTCAGGGTACACTGTGTCAGCAGAGTATATTACAGTGTGCCAGGCAGGGTGCACTGTGCCAGGAGAGTATATTACAGTGTGCCAGACAGGGTGCACTGTGCCAGCAGAGTATATTACAGTGTGCCAGGCAGGGTGCACTGTGCCAGGAGAGTATATTACAGTGTACCAGGCAGGGTGCACTGTGCCAGGAGAGTATATTACAGTGTGCCAGGCAGGGTGCACTGTGCCAGGAGAGTATATTACAGTGTGCCAGACAGGGTGCACTGTGCCACGAGAGTATATTACAGTGTGCCAGTCAGGGTATATTATGCCAGCAGAGTATATTACAGTGTGCCAGGTAGCGTGCACTGTACCAGGAGAGTATATTACAGTGTGCCAGTCAGGGTACAGTGTTCCAGTCGGGGTGCAACGTGTCGACAGAGACATCGACTCGGGCGGCAGAGCCGGGTCCGGGGACGACGGAGAGCAGACCGACTGACACTACCGTCGCTGCCAGGACTCGTAGTGGACCGTGATTGGGACCTTCGGAGTCGATGACTTTCGGGCAGTGCACGGTCCATGAGATGCTACGAGGGAGATACGGGCAGTGCACGGTCCATGAGATGCTACGAGGGAGATACGGGCAGTGCACGGTCCAGGAGATGCTACGAGGGAGATACGGGCAGTACACGGGTCCACGAGATGCTACGAGGGAGATAACGATGGTTGTCGGACCGTCGTACCTATAATAATAGGGGTATAATGTCTACTCATTTGACACCGGGTCTCTGTAAGCGTGCCGACCGTTTGTGACTCCGGTTCTCCTAAACTTACGTCCAGTTGCACGTCTCTCGACCTACTAGGACGGGGTGCGTCGGTGCAAGAGAAAAACAAGTAGGTCGCTTTTGTCCGTGTCGGGGCGATAGTCCGTCCGAAAGGGGGATAGTCCGTCCGAAAGGGGGATAGTCCGTCCGAAAGGGGGATAGGCCGTCCGAAAGGGGGATAGTCCGTCCGAAAGGGGGATGGTTCCGACTCCGGACGACTCGTCGAACCGCACTGGGGTGGCGGTGCTGGGACCCCCCCTCCTCTCCTTCGTTCGTTTGACTCGGCCGGAGGTGACGGCTGTGCCCGAGAAGAGGACCCATTTCCTGAAGAGTCATTTTTGGGTAGTCTAGAGAGGGGGTCGATTTTACAAAGAGTCACGTCTTGACTGACCCCGAACCTAGTAGTGGAGAAACCTTCTACTCCACGTCTTTCTGTTCCTCTTTAAGTTCCCCTTTTTGTTGCTCACCTCCCGTGTTTGTCCTTTGTATGTCTTTTTCTCTGTGCTTGCCGGCAGTCGGGGTGCGTCGAGCCCTCACTCGTGGTTCTCTTACGGTGGGGTGTCGTGCACTCTGTCGACGGCGCTCGCTTCCGAAGTGAGGGGATCTCGGTGCGTAGGACGTTGCGTTTCAGTCCGCCCGGAGTCCCTCGCAGTGACGCTTGTTTCGCTCACCTCCACTACCCTGAGGTCGACTCGACAAAGTTTAGGACTTTCTACTACGACACTTTCACGACGTGAGTTATACGGTCGTCTAAGCCTTTTGAGTCGTCACCGGTGTCCTGACCCTTTCCAGTCAAAAGTAAGGTTAAGGTTTCTTTCCGTTACGGTTTCTTACAAGTTTGATGGTGTGTTAACGTGAGTAGAGTGTCCGATCATTTCATTACGAGTTTTAAGAAGTTCGGTCCGAAGTCGTTATGCACTTGACACTTGAAGGTCTACAAGTTCGGCCTAAATCTTTTCCGTCTCCTTGGTCTTAAGTTTAACGGTTGGAGACGACCTAGTACCTTTTTCGTTCTCTCAAGTTTTTTTGTAGATAAAGACGAAATAACTGATACGGTTTCGGAACTGACACACCTAGTGTTGTTTGACACCTTTTAAGACTTTCTGTACCCTTATGGTCTGGTGGACTGGACGGAGAACTCTTTGGATATTCGTCCAGTCCTTCGTTGTCAATCTTGACCTGTACCTTGTTGTCTAACCAAGGTTTGTCCTTTTCCTCATGCAGTTCCGACATATAACAGTGGGACGAATCAATTGAAGATACGTCTCATGTGGTACTCTTTGTGACCCGACCTATTTCGCGTTCGACCTTAGTTCTAACGGTCCTCTTTATCGTTATTGGAGTCTATACGTCTACTGTAGTGGGAATACCTTCTTTCACTTGTCCTTGATTTCTCGGAGAACTTTCACTTTCTCCTCTCACTTTTTCAACCAAATTTTGTGTTGTAAGCCTTTTGATTCTAGTACCGTAGGTCAGGGTATGAAGTACCGTTTATTTACCCTTTTGTTACCTTTGTCACAGTCCTAAATGAAAGAACCCGAGGTTTTAGTGACGTCTACCACTGACGTCGGTACTTTAATTTTCTGTGAACGAGGAACCTTCTTTTCGATACTGGTTGGATCTATCGTATAATTTTTCGTCTCTGTAATGAAACCGTTGTTTCCAGGTAGATCAGTTTCGATATCCAAAAGGTCATCAGTACATACCTACAACCTGGTATTTCTTTCGACTCACGGTTTCTTAGCTACGAAAACTTGACACCACCACCTCTTCTAAGAACTCTCAGGGAACCTGACGTTCCTCTAAGTTGGTCAGGTAGGATTTCCTTTGGTCAGGACCCACAAGAAACCTTCCTGACTACGACTCCGACTTTGAGATTATGAAACCGGTGGACTACCCTTCTTCACTGAGTGACCTTTTCTGGGACTACGACCCTTTCTGACTTTCACCCTCCTCTTCCCCTGCTGTCTCCTACTCTACCAACCTATCGTAGTGGCTGAGTTACCTGCACTCAAACTCATTTGAGGTCCTCAACCACTACCTGTCCCTTCGGACCACACACCGTCAGATACCCCAACGTTGCATAGTCTGTGCTGACTCGCTCACTTGACTTGACTTGACTCACTTCCCAAATTAGACCCCCGCGTCAGTGTGTCACTTTTCGAGACCTCAGGTACTTTTCCGGTCGAGATATACGTGACTATGTCTTTCTGGGAATGCTACTCCTCTTACGTGCGCCGCGCACGGACAGACGATTCGCTCGCGCGTGTGGGTCCACACACCTCCGTGACCGAGTCTCCTGTGCCTTCCTTGGCTAGCCCGACGCCGGGTACCTGCCGGTCACCGACCCGGACCGGGGACCCCGGGTCTGACAGTCGGGTCCCGGGGAAGGTGTCGTCCTCACAGACATATCTGTCCCAAAGCGGGGGTGAGTTATGAGCGGGGGTTGTTATTAGTGAGAGCCTCCTTGCCGTGGTTGGAGGGGTCGAGGCACCAAAACAATCCGTCCTGACTGGCTAGTCGATCAAGAGGTTAATCGCTGTAGGGGGGTACACTGTCGGCTACGGTAGGAAAGTCACTACTCCTCTCCCGCTGTGGCCGATCTGGTCAGTCTTGTCGTGGGGCCGCTGTAAGAGATGGGTGTCACTACGATGGGACACCGAGCTTCAGGTTGGTTTTGCAAATCTGCCTAAAATCCAAAGATATATCTTTCAAGTACGGTTCCAATTCAAGAGTGCTACGCGTACTTATAATGAGTTATACACCCAATGAGGGTCACTTAAAAGGTAAAATCCGGTTGCACATTGGTCGGTCAAGGGACAATTGATGGATGACGAAAAGGATGTTCGGGTGTTCCGCGACCGGCGGTCGAGACCTCTGTGCTGGGTTTGGGTCGTGGTCCCAGCGAAGACGGAACACCTCAGTGTCGGCCTTGCTCTCCGCGCCGTGGTCCACTGTGTAAATGGGAGGTCGGCGTCGGGGGGGTAGACACTTCGCCCCTGCGGTCACGGAGCCTCTCCTTGGGCGTCCAGACGACCAACACACCTTTCCCGTTGGCCTCAAAGAGTACGGTAACTAAGGAAGGTGGGTCGATTCGGTATTCGTCGGCGGACCCTCGACGTAAACCCCCGAGGGGGAAGTCGTTGGGTACGAGGCCTTGTGCGTGACCTAAGGACGTCTTCGTACCCCCACCAGCGCGAAGACTTCCGACTTGCGCCTCAGCCCCAGTGGCCGGAAGAGTGTTTCCGTGTGCTTGGGTCGGGTCGACGGCCGCAGTCGGGGAAGTGTCGCTCGGAGAGGGACCCCGGTAGGGAGGGGAGCGGGCCTCCTCTTGGGACCAACGGTACAAGTGCACCCTCGGCCGAGAGGACCTGGTCGACTGACCTTACCCCGTCAGTGCTCTGGTGTCGCTGCGGTCAGTCTTAGGGACTACGAGGACCCTTAACCCTTGACTCTAGTCTTCTGCCGACCAGGTTCGGACCTACCCTACCCCACCCAACCCCCTCTTACCCATGTACGTATACAGACCGACTCAGGGAAGTAGTGGACTTTGATAACGTTGTAACAATTAACCGATATGGGTTTATGTTTTACGAAAACCACAATTTTTATGTATTTATTTGTCTTAATTTTCTTTTTTTTTTTTTTTCTGTCGACCGGGTGACCCTGGTGCGAACAGGTCTCTCCTATAAAAGTCGTACTTTCGAGACCTGACGGCTGGTGAAATGCGTCTTACGACCTCCTCTACGGTTCCTGTGTGTCTCTTCGTCGCTCCCGCGCGGTCACCGGTCGTGGGAGTCGTCGGAAGGCCGAGGGTCCGGACCCGGGACTCTCTGGGGACCATGACGGAGGTCGACTGGCGATACGTGACGAAGGACTCGATCGCGACCGGTTGTGTTCTCCGGACTCTGTGTGGGGGCCAGGGTGAAAGCACCTGGGGTGCTCGTTGAGTCTTGGGGGACGTCCACCGTGAAAGGTAGGGCTCTGTTTCTTGATAATAAGACTTCCTCGGTTTAAACACCATAATGGAAATAAAACGGAGTAACGTAATGAGTCTGTCTTTCTTGATACTTATTATTATTATTATTTCTATGATAATTTCGTTTTATAAACTGTGAGTGTTCTAATTTGCGACTTATGTCATTAGCAGAGTATTAGTAGAGGCCTATGCGTCGTGAATCAGTTGTTAATGTGACCCTTTTGCGGGCTCTGAACTACGAATTCATCGTCTCTTTTCGTCTCCTCTCAGTTCTTTAGTAGTATTTCACTCTTCCCTTATAATGGGTTAGGTGTATGTCGTGCATGGTGACATTCTCGAGACAGAAAAGGATGGTTACAAAACGTAATTGTTGGTGGTGGTGGGTTGTTATGTGCGGGGCTTGGTTTTGCAGGATCGTTTACTTGGTAAAAATTTTTGGTGAATTCTCATAAGTGCATCACCGCCGTGTCAGGTAATTAGTCTCACGAACACATACACCCAAAAAATTATCGACATAACTCCATACTAAATGTTAAAGAAATATTTTCTCAAAAGAAGTTAGGGAGAACGGGGGACTACCCTCACCGTTTACTTTACCAGGTTCGTTCTTCAGTCTTGGACCAGCCCGTCCTTCGACCTCACTCCGGTTATTTGAGGTGGAGGATCCTCCAACCCCCAAGTGTGGGGACTCTCAGTCTGTTCACTAACAATCCTTCATACATACATAAAAGTATAGTCTTGTAACGAAAGAAATTTTTTTTTTTTTTTTCTCCCGTTCCAGACTTACAGTCCAGTTTTATGGAGTCCTGGTTCTCCTTCGGAGACTCGGTGGAACCCTTTATTCGTCTGTAGATACTGTGGGCGGTAGAGTGACCCGCTTCACTCTAAAGATGCTGTCTCCAAAGTAAACATTACAAGAAAAATTTCTCGACTGAGAAGTAAGGCCTACGTGTCTTACGCTCGTCGTGGCTATGGACGTGACCTAATATTTATTTGTCGGAGACAAGTCCTCCCGACCCTCGTCTCGTCGTTAAAAATTGGGTCTACCTCAAAACTGTTCGGGACATCCAAGAAAGTATTGGAGCTTCGTAGCCGGAACAACACAATAAAATACTCATCTAGGAACTACCGACGTCGCCATCTGTCACTCCGGTGTAATACTGAAGTACGTGTGTGTCACTGCGACGGGAAGAGAAGAGACTCCCCGACCCGAAGGAAGAAGGTGTCCACTTACACCATTTGGACTGGAGCACCTTACGTTGACTTCATCGTTCACTAGTCACAGTTGGTGCCATTGTCACGAAGTTTCTTAATGGGGCTGTTAGGATAAAAACGGTAAAAGGTGCTGGGTGCCTCCACTCCCTCGCGGCACTTACCCGCGGACGCTGAGTCTCCCTCCCCAGATTTGTATCTCAGACGAAGGTAGACGGGCACCTGGGCGCACTCACGGGACGGGCCCTGTACAGCCAAGTACAATCCCGAGGGGATTCGAGGTAGGGCGTCCTCTTACCGTTGTTACTTTTCGATATAAGTCGCGACCGATGTACTCTTTTAGAGAGACGTCACCGCGATTGTCTCTCCGAGTCTCCTGTCTCGGTGTTGTTCGGCTGGACGTCTTAGGTCGAGTAGTGGCCGACCATCTCTGTCCGGCAATTGGAATTGTGGTTCATAGATCGCTAGACTAAACATGTCTTGACACTCCGTTTTAGTGGACTCTTTGGTCCGTTTTACTTTAGTCCAAGGACGTCTTCTGTTTTACAAAAGAATCTTTGTAGAGTAAAACCATGACCGGAAAGGACTGGAATTTAGACTGGAACCTTATGTTTCCGTTGGGTGCCGTTCAAAGGGGTCTATTAGGCCCTCAGAAGTTTATAAAGGGGGACAGATGGAGTATGGACGTTTACGGTAGATGTTCAGGAAGATGGCATAGGACCCCCTTTGTTTCTCTGTGCCCGCAGACGGATGCCGGTTCATAGAGGCCTCAAGTCGATGTCTGACAGTGTTTGTGGCACACTTCACACTTCCCATTCTCCTCCGTCCAACTGATCCGAACAAATTCCGGACGACGCACTGAAGGGTAGTCCGAGGCCCGTACACAATTATCCATTCACCTGCACGTGTGTGTCTCTTTCTCTAGACGGGAAGTCCTATCCTACGCATATGCTTAGAGTGAAGTTTCCTCTGATGCCTCTTTTTGGTGCAAGGAACAGAAGAACCTCGGTATGTTCTTCCCTTTAAAGGGTCTGTATTGAAGGAGGAATTCTAGTGTCTTTTCCCTTTGTGTGCCTTTCAAGTCTAGTCCCGTATACTTTTGGGTCGACAGGAAGGGTATGTATGTTTTTGCACAGTGCTGTCAAAAGTCTCTCCCGAAAACCGCACCTGCTCGGTTACGATTGACGGTCTCCCCGGGAAGGCTTAGTAGGTCCAGGTCGAGGGGCTGAGGCACCCCTCGTATAGGAAGTCGGAAGTAATTGACTCGTGGGTGGTGTGGGTTCAGGACGAAATTTACGTCCCTTGTGTGCCTACTCACTTCTTCTCTTGGGGTCAGAAATCCTCAACTATAGGATCCTCACCCGCAGAGGGACCTCCGAGTCACCATTTCTTAGGCGGACGGTTGCGTCCCCTACACCAAGGTAGGGACCGAGCCCTTCTAGGAGACCTCTCCCGTCCCCACTGGGTGAGGTCAAAAGAATGACCCGTTTAGGGTACCTGTCTCCTCGGACGACCCGAGTGTTTGTTTACCCTGTGTTGAATACCTGATTTGTTGTTGTAAGATCCCCACACTACTCTTCCGTCTTATTGCCTGTCAATTTGACAGTCCACCTACCTGCGCGAAACCCTTCGCGACGACTCACTCAAAGTGGTTTCCCGTTTGCCTTCCAAACTCTCGACGTTTCCGTCAGACTTTCGTCGTCGCCTTGGTCCACTCACGTCTCGAAGAATGCAAAAACACGTCGTTCCCTATGTTTTACGATTGTTTCTGGTTCCCTTTCAAGTCACACCTCTTGCACGAAAGATCGAAACCTTCTCGCACGGTTTCCACGTGTCCACCCGCAGCCCGTGCGAGAAGGACTAGGGCAGAAATCCCACAACGTGACTGGATAGCTGGGTCTCGACTGGCAGAGGTGAGACGTTGAACTTTAGAGTTTCGTCACGACACCCCGTACTTGTGAGGTCCCGTTCTCCACCAACACACAAACTTTTGTTCTTTGTTATAGGTGGTGTCCAAAGAGTAAATTTTTACAGAACCGGGAACTCACGAACTTTTTCCGTAACCTTCCTTTTTTCCCTCTTTGTCCTCGGACCACAAAAGGGAGGGGCAGAGAAATTGACCCATAAAGAACGACATGTGTAAAGGGGGGTAAACCTCGCGGAGTCGGAGTTCCAATATTTAGTGAACACTCTGTCCCGTTTCGTCTTCTGAGAAAGTGGGTGGTTCCGGGAGTGGGCCTTTTCGTCAAGGTGCTCTTTCTGCTGTAAAAGTCCATTTCTCTGTCGTCTTACGAAGTTTTAAGTGTCCAGAGGGAGGAGGAGGAGGACTTCACCTCCAGAAGGGACCCACACGAGACATTCACACGACCAGTGTGTGTCTGTGTGTGTGTTAGTGTGTCTGTGTCTCTGTGTGTGTCAGTGTGTGTGTGAGACCTCCTGCGGTCGTCGCTTCCACCCGGGCACCTGTGAGACGGAGATCCTCCCCCTGTCCCGGGGGGCCGGGGGCTTACGGCGTCTGTTCGGGTGTCCGTGGGACCGAACCACGAGACCTCGTCTCGCGTCTAGGGTCGTCCGGTCACCGAGTGTGTAAACTAAATTATTCGCCGGTAATACCTCCCACACGCCCTCCTCGTCACCGACTTCTAAAAAAAAAAAAAAGAACTTTACTACTCTGATAAGACTTTACTAACACTACTGCCTGACGGACAAAGGTGGAGTTCTAAAACTCGGAGACTTCTCACACCACCACCGCCAGATCAGTGATTCAGGTCGAGTGACGTTGGGGTACCTGATGGTCCGAGAGGACAGGCACCCTAAAGGATCCGTTCTTGGGACCGCACCACTACCGACGGGTTGAGACGTGGTCTGACGTTCGGTGACTCGACGTGCGAAATTCGCCCACCCAGCACACCATACACTGTGTCTGTGGACATCCTTCGACGATAGGGAGGGAGGGGGACGGGTCTTCAGAAGTAAAAGTAGTTCTGGGCCAGACTAATGTAGTGGGAGTACCATTGTCCGATTACGACTCTTGATTCCAGGTGTAAATTTTGACAAAATGTAGAAATTTAATTTTCTATACGAAAGGGTCCCGTGCTAAAGGAGATCCGGACTCACAGACGAGAGGTCGCTCAGTCACGGGGTGCTCCCCGTGGGGTCCCAACTCCGGAAGATAGGACTTGTCACGTAAGGTGTCTAAGCATGCGCCACAGGAGGTCCGGGGTCACGTCCCGTAGACGTCTCTCCCCCGTCCCTGGCGTCGAATCAGGGGGGAGAGGACAGAGTGCAAACCCCTACCTCGACGTACAGGGGGTTTCTTCTTGTCTCTTCCGTCCCGTGCCGACTTTTACGAGTACCCCTAATGACGTTTTTGTTTCAATTTACCTTTTATTGAGGAAAAGGTTGAGTAGGGAGGTTCAATCTGCCTGTCTCTGAAATAAAGGAAGGAACGGAGGGGAGTAGTTTGTCGGTAGGTGGGTTTACAGGTCGGTACGTGGGTAGTAGATAGTTCTCGGAGGACACGTTTTTTCTACTGTGTTTATCTCATTGAAGATATTTGACGTTTCACATGTGTCTCGAAGTCAGACTAATAATATTGGTTTGGATTTCCTAAAGGAAAAAGAATTGGAGAAACGGGGTAGGGATGGATTTTTGGTTTCCAATAATGTGTGGGTACGGACCCTTGATTCTTTTTACACTACTCATTTTACTTTTTTTTTTTTGTTTTTTGTTTTGTTTTGGTTTTGGACCCAACGATCACCTCGAGGTGCCTGAAGTCCGCGGTCTTATCCGGCCTCTTCTCAGTGAGCGTCTAGGGTGTGGTCTCGTGTGAAGGCCCGAGTTAGTCTGTCTGTTAAGTCCCTCAAGTCTGGAATCCAAACTTAATATCCCTGTCTCTTTTTCAATATTTCGAGTTCCGGAGACGAGTCTCAAAGACCATTTGTTGGAGCAGACTGGTGGAGACGACGGTCGGGGGACCAGTTTGACGGCGGTAGGAGTAGACCTGACATTGTTGTCGGAGAATTGACTTAAGGTGCAGGTGTCCGGGACGGTGAGTGGGCCTACGAGACAAGAGGGGAGAGGACCTCCCCACTGGAAATCTTTTTTCTATTAGTCTAATTCACAACGGGACGGGCTTTTGGTACGTCATGACAGAGTAGTATTAATCTTGTCTTGAGGTCGGAAATGAAGTACTATATATTACTGGACCGGAGACGGCTGGTGAGGGCTAAGAGAAGGATTTCTAAGACAGAACACGTATGGAGAGGTCGGTGTGACTATGGTGACGAGAAAGTTGTTCAGTGCAGACACGAACGGTGTCCCGGAAACGTGTGCGGGAACCGGATTTTTCGGGAAGGGGATGTCCCACTGTACTGACCATGGTAGAGCAGTAAAACCAAGGATGTAGTTAAGAAGTCTTTCTGGAAACGACCGATGGAAGGGAGTTTGTCGTGGGATTCTGGTGGTGGGAGGGGAACGAAACGAAATAATAAAAAATACCGTTTATAAAGGGTGGACTCTGGTGTGACGTATAAATAAAGAGATAAACAAACGAAAGACAGAAGGGTGATGTTATATACATAGTGTCCTCTCTCTGGAATCATGAATGACGACAAAGGACTCCCGGATTCTGTCAGCGAGTATTTATTTTGTCCATAAAATGTCTATCTACTAAAACTAAAATTAATCTGGTAGGTGTGAAGACGTTTTCTTCTTGCCCTTCCGTCTCCTACTCTACCATCCGCCGTAGTGGTTGAGTTACCTGTACTTAGACTCGTTTAAGACCCTCTGTCACTTCCTGTCTCCTCGGACGGTCGACGTCGGGTATCCCCGCGTTTCTCAGTCAGTGTTAAATCGCCGACTTGCTGTGTTAGTGGTGGTGTGAAAACGTAGAATCACAACGAAACGAAAGGTAGTCGTTTTCGTTTACTAGAGATCACGCACACACGATTCGATGGAGTCAGCACAGGTTGAGAAACGTTGGGATACCTGGTATCGGGTGGTCCGAGGGGACAGGGACCCTAAGAGGTCCGTTCTTGTGACCTCACCCAACGGTAAAGGAAGAGGTTACGTCCTTTCACTTTTCCCTTTCGTTTCAGCGAGTCAGCACAGGCTGGGAGTCGCTGGGGTGTCTGACGTCGGATGGTCCGAGGAGGCAGGTACCCTAAAAGGTCCGATCTCATGGCCTCACCCCACGGTAACGGAAGAGACCGATTCAATGAAGTCAACACAGGTTGAGAAACACTGGTATACCTGGTATCGGGTGGTCCGAGGATACAAGGACCTAAGAGGTCCGTTCTTATGACCTCACCCGACGATATGGGAAGAGGTCCCTTTACCAGATATTAGTCACAGTTGTTGTTAAAATATTAAAGTGATATTTATAAAAGGGGTAGGAGTAGAAGAGGGAAGAACTACGGACCAAAATTAGTCGTTGTCGAAACTCGACGATACCCGGATTCTGGGACTTTTACATCGTTGACACGGTAAATATCTGTACGGGTACCCCTCCTTTCAGATCCGACTTTAGGACTCAACGTAGACACATATGTCATACGACACACTTTGAATACCACTTGACGGAGGGAAGTGGACGACTCCTCGACGGACGTCATACTTTGGATGAGAGGGGTCTTCTTATTTTACTTTTGAAAGAATAGATATCTTTAGTAAAACTAAGCTTCATTTTACTTTTCCGTTTTTGAAGTTAATTCATTTAGAGCTCTCGTTTATTAGGTTCTTTGCCCACTAAATTTTTTTTTTTCGGTAAGACTACCAAATTTGTCGAATAAGTTCACCAGATGAAATTTTACGGTCCTTAAGTTGGAGAACTAAATTCTCGAGACCTTAAGTTCACGGAGTTTAACTCTTTTATTATGTGTTCATTTACCAGCATTAAAGAGGAGACGCGTAGGACCGCAATATAGGAGGTCTGTGTGTCGGGACGTGTGCGAATCGAAGGGACGCACGGAGCGCGGAGAGTGCCCTTTCCCCTTCAGTCCTGTTTGTCGCGGCACGCACTGATGGCTCGCAGTGAGGAATCACCTTTCATGTTGCGAGAACGAAATTTTAGTGTTTGTTCTCTATTTATTTATAAAGTCCCCGAGTAAGTTTACTCGGAGGGCCCTCGGACCTGAGTTATCTATCCGACATAAGAGTTTTCGAACGGTTGTCACCTCTACTTCGACAGATCTCTAAGGACACCTGGGTGTCCCACACAAATGTCCTCTGGACCTCGGCGGTTCCGGAGGCTACGACGGACAGGACAGTGCCGAGGCAGGAAGAAAGGGTTCGGGAAAGGCGAAAGTAGACTGTCGCAGAAGGGAATGAGTCTTCGTGTCTGTGCCGCGACGAGTCACGTCATTAAGAGTCTGGTCACCGACCGTCCACTCCTCTCACATAAACGTTCGCAGTTTCCGAGACTTTACGACCCCTCGGTGACCTGCTGCGTCGACGATTTATGGAAGGCCTCGCCTAGAGAGGTTTGACTGGGACGTAAGGTCCTTACTTTGCCATTGAAGGGTCACAAAGTACCTCTGTGCGAACAGGATATTCGTCCTATTAATGATGTGATAAGTAAACCTTTCGTAAGTCGTTCGTGGAGGATAGGTTGTCCCTGACACCGAAGCCTCCTTCCGGAGGGACAGGAACTGATTCCGTGCACCCTCCTTGTCTGCTACCACGCTCCGGCACTTCCGTCTCTCCACACTCCCGATGCTGTCCTTGAGCCCTTTTGGGGCTGCCGACGGTTCGCGTCCGCCCGACTGAGCCTTCAGTCGGTTGAGGTCGGTCGGGCACCTGGTTTGCACAGACAAAAACGTATTTGCCGGATGTTCGACTCCTACCGAATATATAAAAATTCAATGACTTTTTTTTTTTTTTTTTTTTTTTGGGGATTGCAAAAACACTGTGTACTCATAATATACTTTAAGTTTCATGTGACAGGCATTTATTTTGAAATACCCTGTGTCGGTATAGGTCTCCACTCTTCAACATTTTGACTTGGTACACCGACGAGTATTATAAACGGCAGACGAGAAATGTCTTCACTCAGGGGCGGGTGGGGTGGGGGTTAGATGACCTGATGCATCGACTCGTCCTGACTCCAAAAGACGAAAATTGTCTCTTTCAATATTTTTTGTATTGACGTCATATAATATCCTATCAATCGTTACGTGGAGACTCTCCTCAGTGTTTTTCGTAGGCAGTCAATGCTTACCTTTTGTCGGAGACTGCGGAGGACCTGGCCCCGAGTGCAAGACGTCCACTCCTGGACCTGGGACGGTCCGAGGGTCCCTTGTCGTCTCGGCTCTTCTTTTATGGGGACGACGGGGGTTTGAGTGTGTACGGGGTGAGACGATTGTCTCTTCTTTTCCTGTAAGTGACTCTTGACGGACTTTTCTGTTTTGGTCCTATGTTTTCGCGTCTGAGGGTCAAGAGGGGTGATCCGCAGGGATGAACTCTTGGCGGAACCTTGGGTCGGAGAGACAGAGTGGAGACTCGGATGGGCGTGACGCGATAGGTGAGGGGTGCACGGAGGACGTCGGGGTAGTGTAGACTACTTCGGGGTCCGGAGGACCCGAGAGGTGGGAGGGAGAGTTTTGACAGGGAGGACGGGCCTAGGAAAAGACTCGGTAGTCTAGGGGACCCAGGTGACTAAGATTGTGAAGACCCCAAAGGTTCGAA
Source organism: Capra ibex (assembly GCA_006410555.1). Taxonomy (NCBI): domain Eukaryota; kingdom Metazoa; phylum Chordata; class Mammalia; order Artiodactyla; family Bovidae; genus Capra; species Capra ibex. Next base: position 2,274,548 of record SJYO01034137.1, on the reverse strand, counting down.
AGGTTTCAGATGTTCTTATTCTGGACATTTCGTTTGAGTGATGCTTTTGTGGAACATTTAAACTTCTCCTTTTTTTTTTTTTTTCGAGTGAATTTACAGACATTTTCATTGTAGTGTGATCGGTCGGTTCTCGTAGCAAATGGATTTTGCCATACACCTCCTCCTCCCACACGGAGACTCCCGAATGAGCCTCCCTCCCCCACGGGCTCGACCGGTTCGTGAAGGTTACGTGACTACCGGAAGACACATTTCTGGGGTGGGTGGACGGTGTCGGAGACACCCTCAAAAGAAGTTCAATCAAAGAAATACACGATGAAACTTAGGTATTTTTAGGAAAGGTCTGTGTTTATTTTCTTGTGAGAATGTCTTAAGAGTACTATACGGTCCTCTTTGAGTCTCATCAAACTTATGTACCGGGAACCGGACCTTCGCAAATGTTTGCGTCCCTGTCTTCAATATTTTCCGTGTTTCATCGAAGCACCATGTGGTCGATTCTTAAGTCCGTTGCTCCCAATCGACTTGTCCAGACCATCCATCATGACACAGAAATTGTCGTCGGTAAGTGGCTCACAGATGACCCACTGTAAATTTGCCAGTGGAAATGAAACGTTGTTGGAGTACTTCGTCACTAAGAATATGGGTAGATCGTCTACTCCTTTGACTCCAATTCATTCAACTATTTCCTGTGAGTCAATTATTGGTCCACTTGATGACCGGTTTGGGTCGGGTGTCTCGGGTCCTACTGAAAATGATGCACTCGAAGAATTTCACCCGGTGGGTAATGGTGGGGAGGAAGTGAACTCTACACGGCACCATGGACCCTTCGGTTCTACTTTTACTCGAAGGTAGACTGCACGTTTAAGTCCTTCTCGATTTGTGTTCATTCTCCGAAGGGACCTCCGAGTCTACCAATTTTTTTTCTCAGACGGACGTTACGTCCTCTGGGTCCAAGATAGGGCCCCAGCCCTTCTAGGGGACCTCCTCCTTTACCGTTGGGTGAGGTCATAAGAGCGGACCTCTTAGGGTCCCTGTCTCCTCGGACCTCCCGATGTCAGGTGCCCCAGTGTGTCTCAGCCTGTGCTGACTCGGTGATTCGTGTCGGGTCGTGTTCTCAATTCATTTCCCCGAAGGGACCACCAAGTCGCCAATTCGTGGACGGAAGGTTACGTCCCCTGCACCCAAGTTAGGGACCAGTCCCTTGGTTGTAGGGTGTACGGCGCCCCGTCGATTCAGGAGTGAACTGCTGGTCTCTTCTTCGGACGCGGGACGTTCCTCCTGAGGCGTGTAGCCTTTTATTCGTATTTATCTGTAATTTCTGAGCCTTCATTCATTTTTGTCACGATCTTCTGACTTGTGTACCCCTCGCGTCCCTGTCCACTCTCCTGAACGGGTCCAAAAGGTAATTTCTACTCCCTTTGGGTCGTCCCACACAGGACGGGGAGGCGCACCCACCGGAATCCTGACGTCCTCGGCTAGGCAGATGGACCTCTTCTGCGGCGAAACGTCTCTGTCCGCTGGTCCCGTCCGACTCGGACCCTCCCCGACAGCCCCACGACCTCCAGACCCATAGCAGAGACGTGCCCCGGACCCCCGGCCCGGTCCGCCCTGCCGGTCGGCGTCGCGGAGCCCGACGGAGCCAAGACCGAGGCTTGCCGAAGGGTCACCGGGGCCCACAGGCTCGAGTCGTCGCGCGACGAGCTTTCCCGGGCCCGGGCGCCCCGACCTTTTCGTACCCCGCGGCCCGCTCGCGCCCGTAGGGGGCGTCAGGAGTGGTCCCGAGCGACCCCCCTTGGACTGTAAGTGCGATCCTGTCCCGCCAAGAGCTTTTCGCGCGGGGTCCTCGCGGGGTCCCTCCCGCCGGGCCCGACCGTCGCGAAGTGGGGCGGAGGTCCACCTGTCTGCCAAGGGGAGGACAGACGGGACGTAGGACAGGTGCGGCCTCTGGCTTACAAAGAAAGGGCACTTTGTCTGACTCGACACCTTTAGAGTTGACCCTCTTGCCTCCTCAAGTCTGGAATAAAGTGAGGGTCTCAGCAAAGAATTCCACCTTCAGACCGACCACCCCCGACTCCGGAAACCAGACCTCGTGGGCCTTTGTGCGGCTTAACTCGGAATAAGGTTTCCTTTCTCTCCTTTGCCTGTGCAGACAGGTCTGGGAAGCATTACTTAGAGAACGGAGGAGAACCAAAAAGGCCAGTGGGACGAGGGAGAGTAGTCGGGAGTGACACCAAAAACTCAGGGAGGAACGGAGGAAGGAACCTGAAGGGACCACCGAGTCTCCCACTTCTCAGACGGACGTTACGCCCTCTGGGCCCAAGTTAGGGACCCAGACCTTCTAGGGGACCTCTTCCTTTACCGTGGGGTGAGGTCATGAGAACGGACCTTTTCGGGTACCTGCCTTCTCGGACCATCCGATGCCAGGGACCCCAGTGTGTCTCAGTCTGTGCTGACTCGCTGAAAGAAAGAAGGAAGGAACGGAGGAAGTTTAGGAGGTCCTAGAGGCGTAAGAGGTCGGAGGTAAGTGGTGAGGTGGACTCAGGGACTCCTCCAGGAGACAGGAGAGGAGGTAGACAGGGACAGGGCCCCCGGCACTTTCTGCTTGGGTAGTCCGGTGTGTCGTGGTCCGTGGACTCGATGGTACGACCTGCGTCCCTGCCAGGGAAAGTAGGAAGCTGTCGGTCGGACTGCCCGACCTTCAGGGTCAGACAGGGTCCTCGTGACGTTCGTGAACCCGTCGATTAAGATCGATGTCTTTGGGCCGGAGGCCAAAGGGGTAGTCTACCCAGGATTGTCTACACGGAACGGGTCCAAACGTGGTCCTACTCACTCAATTGCGGCCGTTTTGGGAATCTTCTCTCTGGCGTGTGTCGCTCGTCAATCGGGGTTTGCAGAGTTCGCGTAGTGGCGGTAGGCTAGGACGGAAGATGTCCCGCCTCGATCCACGGGCTTAGACGTGATAAGGGGCCTTTGAACGGAAGATTGGTCGCTGAGTCTCCGTTTGCGGGCTCACTCGATCTCCGACACCTCCAATTCTTCGTTCAGGGGCGTGTAGTTCCGGTGGGTCCAGGTCGGTCGGGGACCGGGACCCGCTCCCCCGGGTCTCTCCGGTGTAGAGGTTCGCAGTCCTCTTCGGCCTTTAGACTTGTCCCTGCTCTTTTCGGGAGCGCAACCTCGGAACCGTTACACACAAGTTTAGTGAGACTGTTAGCTTTGGGTGGACGCACGGTCTGGACGGGGGTGGGGGTCCGGGTCACCGGTCACGGGAGGTGCCCCCAGGCCCCCCAGTAAGTGTGTGACGAGGACTTGTGCGGAGACGGCCCTACGGACGGACCGCGGGAAGTGGACGAGTCTGGGTCTCGGGAGTTCCGGCGGAACAGACAAGTGTGGGACGGCCGACACCGGGCCCCCCTGGGGGGCAGCTAGGTGAGGGGGAAGGGGGGGCGGAGGGCTTTTGACGTAATCTCCGTGAATCGCCCCGAGACACCCTCTCGATTCACGAAATTACTGTGAGGACATAGCTAAGTCCCGGAAAAAGTAAGGAGGAGAACCTAGCGGGTTCGTGCCGCGTACACGTGTGACTTCGCGAGGCTTCCTCCGATTCGAGGCCCCGGTCCCCCGCGGCTCAGAGGTGGCGGGCGTGGGTCGTCGTGCCCTGCGCCGCGGGTCCCTCAGGAGCGCCCCTTCTCTTCCGGGCCCCGCGCCCCCGTACCGCCACAGAAGCCTCGGCGGAGAGGAGGGTGCTCGGGGCCCGGGTACGGCGGTGAAAGGCGAGAGGAGAGACGCTCGCGTCCCGAAGTCCCCACGGGTCTGGGCTCTGACGCGCGGGGTGCGGAGATAGTCTGGGTCCGGAAGGCGAGCCTACTCGCGACGACCTGACCTAAGTGCGCAAGCAAGTAGAAGTCTCGCGACTGAGTGAAATACAGTCTTTGTCATCGCTCGCGACCGGTCTGTTTAATTTATGTTTTTCAGGATCCCGTTTCCAGATAAGGACTTTTGCGTCGTACGGTCCCCGACCTACCCTCGATTCTTTACCACGGCGAATCACGTGGGTGGGTGTAGTCCACGTCTCGACTTGCGTGTGAGGCGGTCAAACCAAGACTTCCACACAGGCGCACACGGATGATTCTGCGAAGACAGACTGTCAGCGCAGACTGAGAAACACTGGGGTACCTGACTTCGGGTGGTCCGAGGAGACAGGTACCCTAAGAGGTCCGTTCTTAGGACCTCGCCCACCGGTGCGGGAGGAGGTGCCCCAGAAGAGTTGGGTCCCTAGTTTAGGGACAGAGACTGCAGAGAACGAACCGTCCGCCCAAGGACTGGTGATGGCGATGGGTCCTTCGGGCTTCCGTTCCACGCGTCTAGTTTGGTGTTCAGGTACGAGACTCAGGTCGCGAGAAAAGTTTCGTGGGACGTCTTATTAGGTTTGTCCTAAACGTGGTTTGGTAAGTATTCCGGACCGTGGGTCCGCGTCTACAGTCGTGTCGTCCTGGAAGTCCTTTTGTACTGGGAGTAGTTGCAGGACTTCCTCCTATAAGGGAACACTCTTAGGTCGCCACGGAAGACGTATCGCTCGCGAGGGAAGTGGAGATTTTGGTAAAAAGATCACAGGGTTTCATGGATTCCGTGTTTTGGGAACGGGTACCGACTGCCCCTGTTCCTTGGACTCGTGAATAGGTTCCGCCTGTGGATTTTGCGGAAATTATCTTCCTAAGACCGACGAATGGACGGTTCAAGCATATTAGTCGACCGGGCCGGGACGGGACGGACGGTCGGTAGGGGGGTGGAGGACTGCCCACGGACGGTAGTAGAAGTTTCCCCTCTGGGGTCACCTGGAAGTGCCCTGCTGACCGTGAATGTCTTCCGAGAGGTGCGTCAAAGTTAGAGGGAGGCTGATTTTAGTTAGACAGAGGCCCCAAGGTTCGGCCGAAAGAACGTTCGCGGGCCCGGTGGAACCCACCCCCGCCCCCGACGAGCACCCGTCTGAAAACTTCCTGTCGAGTCGCGCTTCCCCCGTCCCCGTCCCTGGTCCCTCAGAGACGTCTGGAGCACCAGGACGACTTAAGGTGCCTCGGTCCTGTCTGTCCGGCGCACGCCCAGAGAAGGGCGTCCACGTGTGCACCCTGAGTACTTCCGCAGACCGCGAACCGAGACCCCTCGAGTCACGTTCCCACGACGAGACACGCGGACCTTCTGCGACCCGAGATCCGAGGCGGGGAGCAGGGGGCGCGGGGTGGGGGTTCAGGGAGACTCACCGGACGTGGGACTAGGGTATACTGACCAGGGCTCAGACCTCCGAAGACAGGGAGGCGACTCCCGCCCCAACTCGGACACAAACCGTGGGTGACCGGAGTGACAAGTGATAGTCAAACGACGTCCCGGCGGAGAAGGACCTCTTTAAGTCGAAATAACTAAAGATAAAGACTGAACGAGGTGTGACGGAGTAAGTAATAAGTCCCTTTTGGACCGTTTCTCGGGTGTCAACTATAGGACGTTTTCCCTCGGACTCGTCCACCCTGGAGACTCTCAGCAGAAAGGTCTCTTAGTCTTGGATATCTTTCGTTCCCTCAAATCTGCGGAGCTAATAAGTAAATTCTGGACCAGGTAGACTTTTGGTCTGACAGAAGACACACATCCAATCGACTTCTCCTTTTGTGTGTCAATTGGTGAGACTAGGAACATGTTTGGTCTTATTTAGTCGACAGAAACTCGTCTCTTTTCGAGGTGACAAGTCAACCCTTTGCTTAGGGAGGAATCGGTGGGCGGGTCGTCCATACACCAACCCCATTGGCCCCCAGCCTCGGTCTCTGGGAGTAATTAGTGGCGGTAGCTAAGGAGGCGGTTGAGTGTCCCTGTATACCTGGGTAGTCCTATGTGTGGGTGGGGCGACGGTCTCCGACTCAGTACGGTAGACGGGTGCCCCGGGTGTCCACGACGACCGCTACCCCCGTGAAGGTTCCGCCGTTGTGTTCTGCGTCCCCGGTCGGGTACAACGACAAAGGACAAAAGAAGAAGTACCTCGTGCCTTCTTTTAATATAACTCTGGCATTCTTCTCTGTAAGTTTAATTTGTCACCCTTCTTCAAAGAAGGTCTTTAAGTCCGACTTTGTGTGATAAGTTCTTTCATCTTTTTAATAGGAGATCTCTTTAGAAAATTCTTGTCTTGGTTAATGGTGGACATTCATGGTTAAACACATATTAGGCCAGGACCCCCTCCTCCGATCTACTCTTTTTAGAGGGGTTTAGTCCCGAAGGGGTCGTCCGGCTTAAGCGTGGTATTTTTCAGACGTTCCGACAAGACTAAAGGTCCACTCCAGGACCACACTCTACGAGAGGGTATTGTCCAGAACAGGACTTAAATTGGAGTCGTAGTGTGTTTCCCGTACTAAGCCCATGGTACCTTTGAGAGGTTCCTCGTCAATAAGAAGTCTTTTGTGCCTACTTTTCTGTCTCCGCCCACGTGAGCGCGTAGTGTCGGACTGTGGCATTGTCTCTGAGGCGTAAACAGGTAGCAAAAAGGTTAAATATTTTCATTAGCTCTGAAGTATTTCTTACCTTGTCCTTCGTCAGTACGTACCCACACTCTCGACCTGGTGTTTCTTCCGACACGTGGGTTCTTAACTACGAAGACTTGACTCCACAACCTCTTCTGAGGACTCTCAGGGAACCTGCCGTTCCTCTAGGTTGGTCAGGTAGGATTTCCTGTAGTCAGGACCCACAAGTGACCTTCCTGACTACGACTTCGACTTTGAGGTTGTGAAACCGGTGGAGTACGCTTCTCGACTGAGTAGACTTTTCTGGGACTACGACCCTTTCTAACTTCCACCCTCCTCTTCCCCTGTTGTCTTTTACTCTACCAACCTACCGTAGTGGCTGAGCTACCTGTACTCAAACTCGTTCGAGGCCCTCAACCACTACCTATCCCTCCGGACCGCAAGACGTCAAGTACCCCAGCGTGTCTCAACCTGTGTTGACTCGCTGACTTGTTGGTGGTGGACAGAAGACCAACTTTTGACCTTACAGAGACGTGTCCTCGGGACTGATTGCCCCGACTCCCAGGGTAATGTCCGGTGGCGACCCCGTCGTCCTCGAGGAGGACTCCCCCCTGTGGCTCCACCACTCTCTCCGACCTTGAGACCCAGGGGTCGGTAATCAAGTTGGTCTGTCTGAAGACTAAAGTGCAAGATGGAATAAAGTCGTTTCGCCTCCCCCTCCTTCTCCTTCTCTTTCTTCTTTCCTCTTCCTTTTTCTCCGGACTTGTTGGTGCTTTCTAGTGGTTCGAGGCCTACGAGGACCTTGCCGGTTGAGACCTCGTCTGGGGTCCGGGGAGTAACAAAGGGGTGTCAACGGGTCGTCACTGACCCTCTACTGCGCAGTAGGGTGTCCCTATCCGCTCCAGTCCGAGTCCATTTCGAGTTCCGGCCCCGGAATTACCCGTTCCAATCAGTCATCGTCGGGGACGCTAGTTCGGGCGTGGTGACCTCCGGATGACTGGCAGTTATAAAAGATTTGGAACAACATATAAGATCAACTTTCTTAATTATAAGTTATGACTATTTATGTTGATTATTAATTTCACTAGGGTAAATTTCTATATATAAGTTACATCAGTGAGTCAACACAATCTGAGAAACACTGGAGCACCTGACATCGGGCGGTCCGAGGAGACAGGTACCCTAAGAGGTCCGTTCTTAGGACCTCCGTCATCGGTACGGGACGAGGTCCCCTAGAAGGGCTGGGCCCTAGCTTGGACGCAGAGGGTACAACGACCGTCTAAGAAATGGAAGACTCGGTGGTCCCTTCGGGTGTGAGTTACATGAACTGGAAACTTACGGAGATAAGGGTATGTCACGTGGAAGGGTTAGGATGCCGAAGGAGAAGGGTCGAGGTCGACCGACTCCCGACGTCTTACATCCCTCTCTCCGGACGGGCCCTACGCGGGGCAGGAGGGGACGGGGTAGGAGAGCCCGAGCCGGTCGGCCGGGGGGGAGGTCGAGGTCTGAGTCAAGGAGCCGACCCGCACCCGGAGCGCGCTCGACGTAGCGACGGTAGAGTGGTTTGGGGACGAAGGTCGAGACCCGGGAATGGACCAAATCGATGTAAAAGGAGACAATGGATTTTGTCTCGAATAGTTCGGACAGACATGTAGCCACAGGGGCCCTTCGAAAATTTTGATGTCTGAGGTGCCCGGATGGGGTTTGATTCGGCAGGGCTGATTTCTGCCGCTGTGGGGCCCCGGCAGTGACTTCTCGAAGACTTGCGTAGTGACGGGACCGACTTCTGCGGTGTCTTTTGGTGGATCCGCTCCTCCGTGTCGGAATCCGTCGTTCTGCGTGGAACGACGCATTGATTCCTGAAGAGAGAGACTGCGGGATTTCCTGTTGAGTCGTGGTCCGTGGAGCCATCAAGAGAAGCCGTTGTTCGACCAAAATTAGACTTGTAAATTCGGTGTATGGACTAACACAAAGTGAGAAACGGGACCGCTGACCCTTGGAGTCTCGGTGTGAGCACTGACTGGTGAGATAAGAAATTTGGCTTTGTTTCCCGGATCCCATAATTGAAATATATGACAATAGGAGGTTGAGATAGAATCCATGGGACGGGAAAAGGGACATAAAACTCTCGTCATACTGGTATTTTTTTCTTAAGATCAACGCGACGTAAAAACATTCGACAACGTTTGAGAAAAACCTTGTTCCACTCTATACAACCTGTTTAATTAATTCGTGTCAGCAGCTGTGCGTCGGAAAACGATGTGTCGTCGGGACTTCGTCTACCATTCCTCGTGACTCCATGTCTGCTCCCGAGACCCTTTGGAGACCCCAGCGGAGGGGGTTGTCTTTGGGAGGATGCCGGGGTCCCCAGGGTCTTGTGGACCTCCGTGGGAAGCGTATAAGTCGTGACGTATATTTACACGAGATTCCACTACTCGTAAAATTTCATTTTATCTTTGTTGGTATACGCAAGGTTTAGTCCTGAGGACTGTAAGTTAAGACTTGGATGACGGAGAGTTAGGGTAAGTCGTCCAGGTGTGTACTTGAAGACCAGGAGTTCCTTTGTAATAGTTCAACCGGACGCTTTGATGTCTATTTACTATTGTCTAGGACCTCCAGACACCGGAGTACATACTTGTCTGGTAAACCTTTTGGGTTTGCAAAAAGGTCACCAACATTTGTTCCTTGTCGAAAAGTCTCAGGACCCTCGTCCTCCGCTGGACACGTGGAAACGGAGGTGTAGTGGGAGGAGGTCCGAAAATTGACTTGAGTGATGCGTCTACGACGGACGGGAGGTCGTACTCGCCTCCTACTACGCGGTGACTTCGCGGAAGGGCCCGGACCCTCTCCTAGACCCGAGGACCCGACTCGGTCCTCCTCGCGACGACTACACTGGCTCTTAGGGTCTCCCGAGTCGCGGGCCCCGTCGGACCTGGTTGTGGGACACGACGTCTCTTCGGGGACGACACGAACACCACTGACGGAACATACCCGAGGCCAGGAGGAGTCGGGATTGACGGGTGGACGCAGGCCTTCCCCTGGTCGGTCCCCAGAGGACCGACCACACCAGAACCCACGTAGGTCGAAACCAGACCTGGAGTCCCCATACCCGGTACTACGTGGAGTCCCCATACCCGGTACTACGTGGAGTCCCCATACCCGGTACTACGTGGAGTCCCCATACCCGGTACTCTGGACAAAAACAGCAGGGCAACCGGCAATAAAGAAAGTGCATTGTTACATTCCTATCCAGAGTTTAATACTTTTTCTCTTTCTTCAGAGTCCATGTATATAACCCGCACCACTGCCCTACACTAGATGTCCAAGAAGTAAGAGATTCTGAATTGATAGAGTGACGAGTTAGAAACTTTTATATTTGATTGGTGACTACTACAACAAATCAGCCCAAGATGCGAAAACGTCGGGGCACGCGGTATGGGGCGGAGGTCCGAGGGGGCAAGTACCCTAAAGGGTCCGTTCTTATGCCCCCACCCAACGGTAGAGGAAAAGGCCCCCCTAGAAGGACTCGGTCCCTAACTTGAGAGTGGAGGACGTAATCGTCCGTCTTAGAAATGGGGACTCGGTGGTCCCTTCGGGTTTGTAATTGTTATTGGATCACTCGCTTTGACCGTCGACGTCAAATGAAATGAGAAAAGACACGAAACAGATTGGGTGGGTTGGAATCGCGTCAGTCGTCTTTCACTTATTTTCTGATGCGCACTAAGGGACCGAGTTCGGTTCATAGTTACTTGTGAAGTCCCCTCCGGGGACGTAGGGAGTGACTGCATGTACAGTGAGTCCAAGGCCCGGTACGGTCTTCGTCGCGCGACCCAAGTGTGGGTCCCGACGTGGACGCTTCTCGGTCCGAGGGGTGCAGCGGTTGCCTTACACATGGTGCTCCTGAAAGTCGTCAATGTGATTAGCTTTAGTCTTGCACTTCGATGAAGTCAGAGGACTTCTTTTTTCTTTTATATGGCAGTGTGACAGAATTGAGAAAACGTTTTTCGTGGATGTCTGTTTAGACTCTAAGGGAGACAGGGACTTTGTCCCCTCACAGTGTCAGACACTGAACCCTTGTGTGTTCTGTTTTAAGTCCGGACTCATGATAGTACTTTTACTACGATTCTAAAATTTTTTAATGATAATAATGTTGTGTAAGAACTGTCTGACCTTGCACCCTCTCCGTCGTACTCGGTGACTCTGTCATAAGTGTTTTCCCGGCTGTGTCTCCGAATTCTCAAATTTCCTTCCGTGTTTAGCCAGTCACCAGACTGTCCGCAAGGGCTTAGGGAATTAGCAAAGTTGTTTACGACGTCTCTTCCCAGGAGAAAAATTTTAGTCAGAAGTTCCGTGTTGGTGTCAAGGTACACGAAAGTCCACTCTTCCCAGAACCGATAAGACATGAGGAAACCGTCAATGTCTAGAGCCACATCGACCGGACCGAATAAAAATAGAAAACCAAAATTTAACCCTATATTGTCTGTGTGCAATGTAATCAAAGTCCACATGGTGTATTACCAATAGACATATATGACACCTATTAGTGATGTCATTGACTGTGGCACTGTGACAAAACAGAGGACACTATTCTTGAAAGTTCTAGATAGAAAAATCGTTGAAAGTTTCTATCATAATTTACCAGTGATACGATATATAATATGGGGGTTTTACAAATTAAAACAATTGACCTTTAGACATAGAGAACTGGGGAAAATAGGTTTAACGGGTACGGGCTCGGTCCGGACGAACAAAAATTTAAAGTTTGTAAAAGTTTGTGTCACGAAAGACAATCGTTTTACGATAGATACTTCGAAGTTCCAAATTTATTACTGAAGATCTAGTCAAGACGATGGTTGTATAAATAGGTAGTTCTATGATACAATCTTACTTTATTGTGAAAACAAATCCATTTGAAAATGTCAAATACACTCAGAGGATACACAAAACCCTTTCTGGAAGAGTTTCATAAACTATTTCTAAAAAGTAAAAAAGGGATCACGGTAAATATCAGTGTATTTAAGTAGAATACCTCTTCCGCTACCGTGGGTGAGGTCATGAGGACGGACCTTTTGTGGTACCTACCTCCTCGGACCACCCGACGTCAGGTACCCCAGCGATCCTCAGCCTGTGTTGACTCGCTGAAGTGAAAGTGAAAAGTGAGAGTACGTAACCTCTTCCTTTACCGTTGGGTGAGGTCACAAGAACGGACCTCTTAGGGTCCCTGTCCCCTCGGACCACCCGACGGCAGATACCCTCGGCCTGTGTCTCAGCCTGTGCTGACTTCACTGAATCGTCGTCGTCTTTAAGTAGAATTGGATGTAAATTCTTGGATTGAGACCAATACTTACAATTTTTTTGGGGTTTGTTTGTTTCATCAGAGTCTTTTCTGACTGTAAAGTCATTAGAAACGGTCGACCGTCCAAGTTTTACCTTAGATTTATAACATAATTGTTATAGTTATTGTTCGTTCAAACTACCCGAAATTATTTTGTGCGAACTTAACACTCTTTTTAAGAGTAATAAAACAAAGTGGGTCGAAATTAAATCGAGTAACTAAATTATTTTAGATACTGTTAGAACAAAAAAATTAGTACAATCTTAAGACTCCAAGTGAGGTACACGTATCATTATTAGACTTTAGTTCGTCCACATTACTTAAAAACACCGGTTTAGTAAAAACTTTGCAAACTAACTTCGGTGTATATGGGTCGTTTCAGGTGTATGCATGGGTAGAGTCGCTTAGACGTCAAACGGGTCGTGGGTCCATTTGTGTGACCGTAGAGTCCTCGGGGGAGGTGCGGGACGTCAGGGCTGGAGCGTGGGGTTCCTATTGCCCTTGGAACCAACGAGGGACGGGTGAAAGGGACACGTGCGACCCCCGCGTCGGGACTCAGGTCCTCGCGCTTCGCCGCCGAGCGCCCCCTAAGGTAGACGACGGACTCTCCGTCCGCCACTGCAGGACTAGAACGTCTGTCTGTTTGTCTTCGAGTCTCAACTCATAAACTCGCTCCGTTCTCCTTACACACATTTACTACACGTCCACACGCACACACATTCTCCCTCTCTGTCTGTCTCTCTGTGACTGACTAACACTCCTTGACAGTCTCACTCCTAAGTTTCGGCCAGGGAGGTCACTGTTTGAGTCGAGTCGGTGTATTTACGAGGAGATCTGTTACCGTAGAAAGAGGTTTGATTAGCTAAGTCTTCGGGTTGCTTACGGTGAATGTCAATCTACGGGAACACATGTTTTCCCGATAGGATGGGGACCCAGGGGGGGAAATGTGGGTGGTGTGTGTGTGTGTCTCATATGCACGTGTGGTGTGTGTGTGTGTGTGTGTGTGTGTGTGTGTGTGTGTGGGGTGTGTACAATCCCGTCAAAAACTGTACCTTAGGTGAGAGAGTGAGTCGTAGAATAGAAGGGGAGTGATGTAAGACCTAACACTTGTTAAAACTCTGAGCACTCTCCATAGAATTAAAACTTTTAATTCAACCTTTGGCCGTTCACTTTAACTTCTCCAAGGTAGAGCCCAAGACTTGACCTAAAAGTAATGGGTTAATGAGAAGTTTAATATGACTAAATTCTGCACCAATGATAGTAAAAAGAATTCGTCCGCCCCATTGCTCTCCTTCCGTCTCGTCGGTCGGACCCCCAGACACTCCGAGATGGGAGAGAGTGGACGGGCCGACGGAGGTGGGTTTCGACGTTGACCCAGACGGAGCGAGGAGCGGGTGGGTCACTTCGACGGGCGTAGGAAAAGGTCGGGTCGATACTGGCGGTGCTGGGTGCCGTGGGACTGGTCGGAGGAGACACTGGTGCACGACACTACCCGTGGTGGGATGTCCCCGAAGGGTACAGGTGCCTGAACCGAGAATCAAGAACTGGGGCGAAATATGTGGACCAAAGTAGAATTCTAAATTTAACGTGGTGCGATGGGTTCAGCGGTGGTGGACCGGTGAGCGTAGGGGAGTCTCAGCCTGGGTGGAAGATGACGCGCAGAGCTTAGAGGCCTGTTCGGAAAGTAGAAGGGGAGAAGAGAGGACGTCCCTCAACCCCCTTCGACGGACCTTCCCCGGACCGCTCGAAGGGTAGACGTAGGACCTGGTGGGGCGGAGTCGGGACGAGAGGTCGGGCACGTGTAGGGTTCAGAAACGTGAGCAGTCACGGGACGCGGAGACCCCTACCCGAGGTACTGAAACACCCGACCCGACTCACAAAGACGACACCGGGAACTCACTCACGAGAAACCATGACCCCGGGGCCACTGCGACACTACCTCCTCCCGTGTCCATTGCCATAGCACCTCAGGTGTCGGGGGATGACGTGATCGTCACGGGGAGTCACTTCGGAGGGACTCGGGGCTGAGGGGGGTCTCGGACACGCGAAGACATGACCGTACTTGGTGTGTCCGAAGAATCGCTAAGACAGAGGGTCGGTTTGTGGGTCTCCAGGTGTGTGGCGGTCCCATCGACCGTGGGACATCCTTTAGTTCCTTACAAGCACTTTACATGTGCACATTCAGTGATAGTTTCCGACTTGACACAGGGGGAGGGGTTTAAAGTGTACGACTTTGATTAGGGCTTACCCCAACTTAAACCTGTGTCTCGGAGATTGCTCCATTACTTTTGTCTTGCACTCCCACCCCGAGCTCTCGTCACCCTAGGACGGTCCCGGGATTAGACTGCCCCGATCGCAGGAGTCCCCCCTCCTCTCCCGTTCCTGCGCGTGTCTGTGTCCTCTCCGGTGCGGTCCGTGTCGCTCCCCGCCGGCGGACGTCCGGGGCCCTCCGGGCCCTCTCGTTCGGACGACGGCGGTCGAAGGTCTCCCCGTCCTCTGCCTAGACTACTTGTGCACGGGGGAAACGGGTGGGTGTCAGACGCCCCAAAGCAATCCCGGAGGGACCGACTAATTGTGCAATGCACCGACTCGTAGGACCTGAGACTACACTCCTGGGCCCCCTTTAGGTGAGACCGACGATTCTCTTTAAAGGTTTCTAAGGCTCCAACCATCCAACTCCAGTTGGGAGTCATTTACCGTCGACACAGGGCAGAAGGTAGAGGGAGCAGTGGTTCCTCTGTCCAGATCACGGTTCATTAGGCAAATTCCACTTACAGTGGAAATAGACTCTAAGACCCGGAGACCCTTTAATGAACTGAACTGGCCGTGGTGGTTTGGGGGACTCTGGAACCGTGGGGCATGGGTGCCCGCGCCCGGGAAGAGTGCTATTCCCCCGACAATCCCAGAGTTTCCCTTCTAGACGGGAACCGGAGACTGGAGGGGACCGGCCGGTACGTGTGGACGTCTGCACTGGATTGCGGGGCAGGCGACGAAACCAAAAATTTGAACGACGCGACGACACTACCTGTCAAGGAGAGAGAGAAACCCTTTCCTGGGGCTGAACGTAGACTCTGGGAAGGTCGAGGGTCAGACAGACGCTCGAAGACTCACTTGGTGGGAGGGTAAGGAGTCTGGCGTCACACCAGGGTCCTCCAGTCCGAGCAGAGGAATGTCGAGAAGACACCCTTGTGGTTCTTCATGGTCCCTCGAAGAGACCCCTTGTGGGCCCGGTCGCCCGAAATTTCAGACGTCGGGTTCTCCGACGACCGTCGGTGGCCCATAGGTGTTTGGGTGCACCCGGAGGCTCGGATAGGGTGATTTCCGTTTCGACTCGACCCCCTGTCCCTCTGACAGTGTCTCTGCTCAGTATCATGGTTCTGGGACGAACCAAACGAATTCAGTTCAGTGGTAGAAACCTTTCGAGAGGTTCGAGTAGAGTATAAGGAAGTTTTCCCGACTTGGTACTGCACGTGGTGAATCCTGTTGCCTCTCCGACCGTAACGTGACTGCCTTTAGCAGCCACTGCGCGTATAACTCGGCTCGTCTACCGTAAGTAAATCTCGAATAAACGGCCCTGAGGACCCATGTGTGTGTGTGTGTGTGTGTGTTTAGGGGGTAGGGTTTAGTTCGACCCAATCATTTGACCTCTTAAGTACTCGAGGAGACTGACCTGCTTTGGGTCCGTCCCGGCACCGTGTCACCAGAGCGCGGAGGAGAAGCGACGGTCAAGAACATGGGACCAACTGGGATGTACCCTCCGGACCACTACGGCCGTGTCGGAAGTCTCGGGATTGTGAGTCCTCTTCCCTCTAGTCCCGTCCTGAGGCCGGACCTGGTACATGGGTGCAGAGGTGGTTACCGGTTCCGGTCCGTCTAGGACCTTTTTCAACCGTAGAGAGTAAACTTTATATAACGACGTCGCAATACACACACACACACACACACACGTTTGTCCCCCTGGGTGTTCTCTTCTTTCCACGGGAACTACGGGACTATACCGATACCCATGGGTACGCCGGGGACACTCGTGGGGTCAATCCTGGATACTGGCGACGTTTTCAAATTTCTACTTTTGAAGCAAGTATTACCAAAGCAAAGGATTGGTGTCGCTTTGAATTTTCTTGCTTCAGAGAGCCTCAGACTCTTTATGCCATGTGTGTCTACTACTTGTGTCCTGACCGGAGAGGCATACAGTGTCCAGTGGTCCGTGCCTGGACACCAAGACTGTGGAGGGACGTTCCGCGTGGGTCATGTTTTGCTCTCGTAGACTCGGACGGCGGGCCTTTCGTTAGCGTCGCGCTCCTCCTCGGCAGGGACGCTCTCTGACACCCCGATCACGGCGTACGGGACGCTTGTGTCGGGACTTCGGACGATAGTGCCGTCGTCGGAGAGGAGGGAGGGAGGGGAGAAAGCTTGGTCGGAAGCGTTTGTCAGGTGTAAGCCCGTGTTAGTTCTGCGGTTCTCCCTCTTAGTCCTTTTGTCTGGTGTTCGATGAGGTTGGGCCGGGTCCCTTGGAACGAGACACGGTGCGCAGACGCTCTAGAGTCAGTGAGTTGTCCCGGGCGCTCGCGTCGACCACTCCCGCGTTCGAGGGGAGGAGGTCACCCGTGGGACGCCCGTAGACGGAGGTGCCCCTTCTCCTCTGACTTGCGTCAGCATTTGTAAGGACTTCCGTGTTGTAGGCGAGTCGCCCCGTTCCCATAAAAATACAACAACAAACCCCCACCCTTCTTAACTTCTGGAATCCTTTGATGTCTTTACGATAGCATATGTACTACTGAAAATGAATGACTTGTGTTATTAATGGTCCGTGCCACGGTCGGGACATGTATACGATAAAAAAAGAAACAATTTTTTCAACGAATCAGCACAGGTTGGGAAACGCTGGGGTACCTGACGTCTGGCGGTCCGAGGAGAGAGGTACCCTAAGAGGTCCGTTCTTGCTGTTCACCCAACAGTAAGGGAAGAGGTGTCCTAGAAGGGTTGGGTCCCTAGCTTGGGGACAGAGACCGTAACGTCCGTCTAAGTATATATATGACAAAATTAAAGGCGTTTTAGACAGAAGAACCGACCTTTCCGAGTTTACCGGTCTGCTCGACGAGCGTCAGTCCGTCTACCACCCGTCGGCCGCCCCCCACCCGACCGGCCGGGGCTCCGGGTGTGAGAGGAGAGGGCCAGTGTCGGAGGGACGTGGACGTAGTACACGGTCCTACGGCGTGCCTAGTGGTAGGTCAGAAGTGTGTATTGACGTAAGTGGACCGTTCTGACCATGCACGCGCAAAGTGCCTTCGGGCTTCTTCAAATACACTCAAAAGGCTCCAGTCTGTCGTCAGTCCGTCGCTCCGTCTCTTATCCGACCCCCTCCGACCAGACTTCTGAGCCGTGAAAGTGGGAGTGCGGCAGAAGCTACCCTGTCTCCGCCGTCTCCTTCTACCCGTCCCCTCTGCCGGAGAACACCTGCGTCTCGCTGGCCCCTGTTTTCGGCCCTACGCACCCGGTGCACGTGAGTGTGTGTGTCCGTGTGTGAGGACTGGATACTGTGCGTGACGTGGCTCCCGACGGGTCAGGAGTCGGTGTGGAAAACCAGCAGTTCCCTTGGTTTGTTCTTGTGTTTGAACTGGGGACGTCGAATGTCCACCTACGAAGAGCCAAGTGTCGACACTGCACTTGTAAGGAGACTCGGCTAAGATTTTGTAGGAAGAAGTAACGTTCGGAGAACCGTCAACGCAACAGTATGAAGATTTGAAGGTAAGTACGTGTCAATTTGCCCTGCAGCTCCCCCGACTGAAAAGGTTGACGTGACACTCTAAGTCGTGAAACTATTTTCGTCCGAAACGCCATGCTGTGCTAGGTTCCAGCATATGAGAAAAATAGTAGATTTACTATGCTAAATTGTCTGTTCCTTTTGTGAATTTGTGAGTTTTTTAAGTTGGTTTTCCTTTGTCAAGACAAGGGCTTAATAGTAGAGAAACATAGGGGATCATATTCTAAGTCTATTGGAGTTCACTTCATAAGTAAGATAATTCTCCACCCGGGAGAAACGTAATTAGAAACTTACTAATTAAAGTCCTAAAGGGAAAGAGAAGAAGGAGCCGGCAATTCTATAGGATTTCAATCGACAAATATGATCCGTGTACACCCCTGTTTCCCCGAAGGGTCTCCCGAACCCCATTCCTTAGGTGGACGGTTACGTCCTCTGAACCCACGCTAGGGACCCAGCCCTTCTAGGGGACCTCTTTACTTTCAGTTGGATGAAGTCATATAAGCGGTCCTTTTGGGGCGTGGTGTCAGGTACCCTGGCGTCTCTCAGCGTGCGCTGACTCGCGCGCTCCGTACACCCCTGCTTCCTGCTAGTGAGTTTACTTTCTGCTGTTGCGTTCGTGAGTCAAGCCAAAACGCGGAGCGACAATATTTCACGAAAATTCGTGATGTTGTCCTAAGAGACGTCGGGGTTAGCCACTTTGTGACGTCCGACAGATTTGTGGACTTCACCTTCGGACAAATCTTTATAGCTACGGCAACACTCGGTTTCTACACACTCAGGTCCGAAGATTATGACCGAGACTGTGGTCCTAGTCCTGTTACTCGTCCTGTTGACTCCCCCGGAATAAAAGGAGTAGACGTTTTACCCTCGGTATCATGGATTCTACATTCCGATGTAGATGAAGACGAAATAACTGATACGGTTTCGGAAACTGACACACCTAGTGTTGTTTGACACCTTTTAAGAATTTCTCTACCCTTATGGTCTGGTGGACTGGACGGAGAACTCTTTAGACATACGTCCAGTCCTTCTTTGTCAATCTTGACCTGTACCTTGTTGTCTACCCAAGGTTTGTCCTTTTCCTCATGTAGTTCCGACATATAACAGTGGGATGAATAATTTGAATATCCGTCTCATGTATTTCTCTTTGTAACCCGACCTACTTTGTGTTCGACCTTAGTTCTAACGACCCTCTTTATAGTCATTGGAGTCTGTACGTCTACTGTGGTGGGATGCCGTCTTTCACTTCTCCTCGATTTTTCGGAGAACTACTTTCACTTTCTTCTCTCGCTTTTTCAACCGAATTTCGAGTTGTAAATCTTTTGCTTCTAGTACCGTAGACCAGGGTAGTGAAGTACCCTTTATCTACCCCTTTGTCACCTTTGTCACAGTCTGAAATGAAAGAACCCGAGGTTCTAGTGACGTCTACCACTGACGTCGGTACTTTAATTTTCTGTGAACGAGGAACGTTCTTTTCGATCCTGGTTGAGTCTCTCGTATAATTTTTCGTCTCTGTAATGAAACGGTCGTTTCCAGGTATATCAGTTTCAATGCCAAAAAGTCATCAATACATACCTACACTCTCAACCTGACACTTCTTTCGACTCGTGACTTCTTGACTACGAAAACTTGACACCAAAACCTCTTTTGAGAACTCTCAGGGAACCTGACGTTCCTATAGGTTGGTCAGTTAGGATTTCCTCTAGTCAGGACTCACAAGTAACCTTCCTGACTACAACTTCGACTTTGAGCTTATGAAACCGGTGGACTACGCTTCTCAACTGAGTAAACTTTTCTGGGACTACGACCCTTTCTACCTCCCGTCCTCCTCTTCCCCTACTGTCTCCTACTCTACCAACCTACCGTAGTGACTGAGCTACCTGTACTCAAACTCGTTCGGGGTCCTCAACCACTACCTGTCCCTCCGGACCGCACGACGTCAAGTACCCCAACGTGTCTCCGCCTGTGGTGACTCGTTGACTTGACTTGACTTATATCTTATTACATTCCTTATATTTGTCGGTCTGCACTTTCCAGTGTCCCACAGACTAAGACAGACCCACTCCACAGGCCTTGTCCGTCTAGGACCTCTGTCTTCCATCGGGTCGCCAGTGCGGGAGTCCCAGCACCCCGGACGACTGGTAACCTGGGTGTCCCCCGGGAAGAGATCTGGGGGGGAGGGTGGAGGAGGTCGAAGAGACGTGTAGCCGGCGCGGCCCGGACGGGGAAGAGAGGCTTCGAGGAAGAGGAGCAAAGGCACTAACGGAGGTAGAAGGTTCGCCGAAGAAGTTGCAGTGCCGACAAACGACAGTCGATGTAAAGAGAAGGATGGTAGTGCAGTCCAGACTTTCTACCTTGGAAAAGGGAGAAAAAGTAAACTGTTGGGGGACTTTTTCGAGTGGATACGGACATTGAAGGTGCTAGTACAGACCTGACTGTTGAATGGCTTGCGGGAGAGGACAGGCGGGAGGGAGATGATTTGAGGACGGAACCAAATGTGTAGGAGGACTTTGTCGTCTTGACAAAGTGTGTACTCATGGAGTGTGTGTGGGTAGACCCTCCCCGGACCGGGTCTCCCTCGAGACGTGTAGTCCAGGGGCCCTCTCGGTCGTCAAGACCTGTCGTCGGGATAAAGACAGATACCCCGGTCGGAGTTGCGACCTAAAAGTGCTTGTCCCAATGATTCCTGTCACCCTGCCTCTGACCGCCTTTGAGTTCAGTCTATCGTTTCATGTGCGATACACTGGCTCCGAAGAGTCGCAGATGCCGTCCGACCACTACAGTCCTTCGACCGTACTTAGACCTCAAGGTTCCCTGTCACTGGTTTCCGAAGAAAATTTTAACGTAAAGGACTCAGTTAGTCTCTTTCTGTTTATGACATAAGGAGTGTACACGTTAGATTTTTTATGTTGTTTGGTCACTTACCTTCTCTTTCTTCGTCTGAGTCTTGTTTGGTCACGAACGGTCACCCCTTCCCCTCCGTCGGTTCTCCGTGTCTGATAGCCTGTGTTTTATTCGATGTTCCTATATAAAATGTCGTGTCCGTTATGTCGGCTATAAAATATTATTGATATTTACCTCCTATTAGAGGTACCTCCTTAGTGATATACCACGTGAATATTTTATGACTCATTGTTGATATGAAGTTATTTTTTTTTTCTAACCTCATCTTTATTTTGTCTTTACGTGAAGGAAAATCATTGAATTCTCGTATAAGAGTCACTGGTGTGCCTTGCACTTACTACTCTTGTCTGGTGGTGGGGTCATTGAGGTGCGCTATCAGTTGTCATTGTCAGTCCACTGAGACAATGACTTAAGGTCAATGTATTTATAGAAATGTTTCTTGAGTCACTCTTGTTATCGCTTTGTACGGTTCTCTATTCCCGAGGAGCCTTTTTGGATTTCCCGAAAACGTCCGGTTTTCCTCCGTCTTCCGTTAGTCGTGACGCCCCTTTACATCTCTCCACAAAAACAAGGGAAAGACGATAAAGATTAAAAAAAAAAAAACCTTTTGCCCACACGGATCCCCGTTCTTAGTTCTCTAAATACGTAATCCACTTAAGGGAGAAACGTTTTACCTGTTTTCTCAGTCGAACACCTCGTCTAATCTGCTTTCTTCGGTTTCTCGGACCCCCGAGGTCGGTTTACCCTTTCTTTACACCCCCCTCCCCGTCCCCCTCGGGCTTGTTTTGGTCCCAGACCTACGTCTCTTTCTACCTACGCGGACCTCATCCCAACCCCGGGCCGTGTGAGGCCCCGGTGGTCCTTTCTTGACGGTCGTTCCGACTACCGTCCTTGACTGCAGGGTGGTTCTGCCCGTCACACCCTCGGGTGAGGAGACTCCTTTAAACCTTGAAACATGGGACTTATGTGTCGGTCCTAATTCCTAGTTTTTGGAGCTGGTACTTCTTCAGTTTCCAATTTTTGGGAGTGTTGACCTGAAGGGACCGTCGGGTCTTAGGTGGGACGTTGCGTTCCCTGTGGCCGAGTTAGGCGAGTGGTGTTGATCTCTTTCCGGAGCGTCGTGTCCTGTGGGTCGTGTCGGTTCTTATTTGTTTGCCAATTCATTTAGAATTTTTTTATTTTGGTTTGAGAGTGATAATTCATAGACACTCCACAGCCAGGCCACGACTCGACCAGTCTACAAAAGTACAAGTGTGGGAGGAAATTAGAGACGTTTCTAAGACCCCTCGTGTTGAGTATCGGGGTAAAATGTCTGTTACCTTTGACTCCGGGTTCCAGTTTGTCGGTTAAGAATCTCTGTTTCCTTAAGTTTGGACCCGACGACACGACTTAGACACGAGGAAACGTACCTTTAGATGTGAGGACGACCCACATTGTGTTAGTTTGCCTTTTCTGAGAGTCAGAAACACTCGGTCCTTGAGTGTCCTCTGTCAGGATAAACTTTCCTTAGATTATCTTTCTCCACTTGTCGAACAAAAAGTCTAGGTGTATCTTTAGGTAGCCCCGATAGGGCAAAAGACGGGACAAGACTCTTAGTGACACACACGAACCAGTGAGTCAACACAGGTTGAGAACCGCTGGGGCACCTGACATCGGGCGGTCCCAGGAGACAGGTACCTTGAGAGGTCCGTTCTTATGACCTCACCCCTCGGTAAGGAAAGAGGTCCCCTAGAAGGGCTGGGTCCCTAACTTGGGTCCAGAGGACGTAACGTCCCCCTAAGAAATGGCAGATCGGTGGGAGTTACCTGTTCCCTTCAATATCGTCTCTTCTACTTGTCATGTCCCTGTGGTGTGAGTCCCCTACAGCCGGGGGAAAAGGATTCTAAGTGTCAAGACAGTTTACAATATTATTGATTTGAGACCCTTAAATCGTACAAGAGTTACGAAATGATCCTGACGGGACACCGATTCGACCATTTCTTAGGCGGACGTTGCACCTTCTGGTCCCAAGCTAGGGACCCAACCCTTCTAGGGGACCTCTTCCCTTTCCGACGGGTGAGGTCATAAGACCGGACCTCTTAGGGTACCTGATATATCAGAAACCCCAGCGGTTCTCAGTCTGTGCTGACTTGCTGAAAGTGAAGTGAAGTTGCGAAATGACTATACTTAAGTAGTAACTCAGGGTGTTCCTGGGATGCTCTGTTCGTACAGATGATAATAGGGGAGTCTCTCCCACTCGGGTCACAGGTTCTTCGGTCTTGTCAAGTAAGGGTGTAACAGGTTGGGACTTGGTGCTACGGAGGGTGTCTCGAAGGGTCTGCCGTCGACGCGACTTCCTAGACGGACGGTTTCGTCCTCTATGTTCTCTGAGACTAAACTAGGGACCTAACCCTTCTAGGAGACTTCATCCTTTACCGTTGGGTGAGGTCGTAGGAACGGACCCTTTAGGGTCCCTGTCTCCTCCGACCGCCCGACGCCAGGTGTCCCAGTGTCTCTCACCCGACACTGCCTCGGTGCCCCGTGCGATGATAGACTCTGGAACCTCTTTCCGGACCAAGCTCCTAGTCCTGTGCCGGTCGTCGCCGCCTGGACGGAGGAGAGAAGACTGGCAGACGACTTCCCTCGTGAGGAAGGTGGCCCGACTCCGGTAAAGCTGGGTGCAACCCTACAACGATCCTGCCTGGTCGCGCCGGTAGATGCCCCTTGGGGACGGTAAAGACTCCGGGTGAGGAACTAAGCGTCCGTTCTTGTACCTTGGGATCCGGACGGCACTCCAGACAGGTTCCAGTGTCGCCAATGGTTCGTCGTCTCGACCCTGGGTTCGTCCAGCCAGTGACCGCTACGTGCCGAGGGAGTGACCGCCGCGAGCCGAGGCAGGTGATCTTGGGCAGAGACTACGTGACTATGACCGACACCCCAAACAGTGTCGTCGTTTATGTGGCTTCTCCCCGCGATGGGACGCGTGCAAAATCGACTCTTTTGGGTGTCTCGTCGATGCCCTGTCTCTTCCCCAGTCACAGCACCTCTCACCGCTGTGTGTCCTGAGGGTCGTCTCGCTCGGGCACTTCCGGCGACCCTCGGACCGCAGACTTCGTTCAGTGGACGCCCGTATCGGCTGAGGGACGTCCCCAGACGAGAGCCGGACCCCACCGAGACAGGACGAGCCCCGCGACCTTTGCGGAGCTTCCAGAAGAAGGGTCGAGTGATCACGTCGACCCCCCGACACTCTTCGCTCACGTCTCTTTGTAGACGGGACGCGCCATCCCCCAAATAAGCTTAAGGTGAGGACGCAAGACGCCTTCGTCGCGATCATTGTCGCCGGCGCAGGTCGTCCCGGGCCACCCGACCGGCCCCTCCGCTCCCCCGCGAAGCCCCAAACTTCCCGAAAAGCTCTTCTCGCCCCTCCGCCCCAGACGGGGGTCCCGACGGCCACCACCACGCCCCGTCCGCTCGAAGGGGTCCCCTGAGGTCGGGGTAGGGGCGGGCTGTGCGCCTCTGTCTCTCGTTTCCACTCCGGGCCCGGTGCGCCAGTCACCAGTGTCGACGCCTCCGTCGTCGAAGAGAGGCTTGTTTTGGGGAACGCCTCGAGCCCCCGGACGTCTCGGGTGCTTCCGGGGTCCGCCCGCCTGCACCTCCTAGGCGTCCCGCCGCCCTTGTCCTCGTCCCTACTGGGCGTGCCACCTCCCTCGTCTCCTCCCAGTCTGGTCCCGGGTCCTGGCGGAGACTGATCCCCAGCGACCGGGTGATTGCATTAGGTTGGTGCCGACTGCAAATTTACTTCCTTGGATTAAAAGTCAGACTTGCTCACTTACCTTGCACACATATACACACACACACCCCCCTGTTCCCAACCCCTAGCCCTCAAGGTTTCTCCCTTTTGTGTGTGTGTACTTTGTGACAAAAGTAATTCTTTTATACTACAAGAATAATTATGGATTCTTTAAAATTAAATGGAATCTTTTAAATTATGAAACCGGTTTTAAATTATGACTACGTTTCTCGACTGTAAACTTTTCTGGGGTTACGACCCTTTCTAACTTTCGCCCTCCTCTTCCCCTGCTGTCTCCTACTCTACCGACCTACCGTAGGGGCTGAGTCACCTCTACTCAGATTTATTTGAGACCCTCAACCACTACCTGTCCCTCCGGACCACCCGAATCAGGTGCCCCAACGTTTCTCAGTCTGTACTGACTCGCTGACTTGACTTGACGTCTTTAAAATTTTACATAAAGTGCTCCTGTGGGATAAGGCACGAGACATTATTCAATATGCCCTTCTGTCAGATTCTCCACTTCTTGGACGGACGGATACGTCCTATGTGACCCCTGAGTCCAAACTAGGGACCTATTCTTTCTAGGGGACCTCCTCCCGTACCGTTGGGTGGGGTGAGGAGGACGGACCTCTTAGGGTACCTGTCTCCTCGGACCACCCGGTGTCAGGTGCCCCAGTGTCTCTCAGTCCGTATACACATACATATCGAATTAGGACGACATGTGGACTCGGATTGTTGTGACACTTAGTCAGTATGAGGTTGTTTTTCCAAAAAAATTTCTATCAAAATTTTTACATAAAGTGTGGGTCTCTAGTAGTCTCTCTGTGCGTCTCTGTCCGTCTCCCCTGAGACCCCTGCGGACAGTCGACCGGTGAGGACTCCCGCGCCTTACTCGGGGTGAGTAGACAAACCGAAGTAGGACCCCGGGGAAATTTGTGTCCCGACCAGGGGAAGACCGCGAGTCGATCTAGAGATAACATGTTCTAGACTTCACGAGAGATGAGCGAGTTTGACACTTACAGGACTTTAACAGAGAGCGTCGGATTTCCCGCAAATGTTATTTATGACACTTGGCTACTTTGCTGGTTAATACAATTCATAGTCACGGACCGCATTAGGTTCGGTTTAGAATCGGGTAATAGGAGTTTTGGCCCTCTACTTAGTCGTCCGGGAGAACGGTCGCTGGGGCGTTCTTGGTCTAGGGTCTCCGGCGGGACCGTCGTGGAGGTCGCGAAGGTCAACTAAGGACGTTAGCCCAAATGCGACCTTTTTTTTAATGACACGACGCAGGGACGAGTTGTCGAGTCTTTGGTTCACCGGTAGTCTGTTCCGTGTGGTCGGGGGCGACGCTGGCGCTCCGACGGTACGAGGAACCCGCGTCCGAACGGGAAGATAGTGAAGGAGAAACCTCGAAAAGAGGACTCTGTGTGGGACCTCGCGGATTCCGTACTGACGTTTCGCGGGTTGTTCCGGGACAAAGGCGCGGGCGGGGCCCTCGGGATGTCGCGGGAGACGGACGCCAGGAGAGCACGGGTGCCCGAGACCACCGAGGCCACCGAGGGGGAGGCCCGTGCGGGGGGAGTCGTCAAAGAGGTTCCGGGACTCGTTCACAGTCGAGAGGGTCCTTCACCACCGGGGCACACGGAGGACTGTTTTCGTTCCGAGTCGGGGACTTCGTTGACCGGATAGACGAGGAATCCGTCACAGATCGAAGGAGGTGAGAGTCGGGGATCCCGGTCCGGTGTCTCGTCCAGGAGGGGTCGGGGTCCCGCCGGACCGAGGAGTCCAAGGCGGGTGCCAGTGTCGACCCGAAACGACCGGCCGGGACGCAGTGGGGCACACTAGTCCGAAGTGGAAGATGAGACGAGGATCTTGAGTCGAGCAATTCCGCAGAAGAACCGGACGACAGAGGTACGGACACCGACTAGGATCATTGTCTCAAGAGAGGGTCGGACTAATAGGTCCTTTTGGAGAAGGACGAAGGGTGTCTGTAATTTTTTTTTCACCGGTACATGACGTTCATACTTCATGTTTCTACTCTTTCGTCCGTGTTTAGCCGATGCAAAAGAAGATGAACTAGGATTCGATTTGGAGGGCGGCCGCACTGACCCGTCGAGGGAAGAAAGAGGCGGGGAGAGAAATGACTCTCTGAAAACAAGGACTCGTAGTCGTTGAAGAATTACTCGTGACAGGTGGTCTCTTTGGGCGGTAGGCTGTTTGTAGATGCTTTGTCTTCGTCTGAGTGTCTGGGTCTCCCGTCTGAATCCCACCAGTCCTCCCGCCCCTCTCCGACCCCTCCCTCCCTGGACCTCGGACCCTACCCGCCCACGTAGTCCTACCTAGTTGTTGGTCCAGGATGACATCTCTTGTCCCTTGACGTAGGCTATAGGACACTCGTTGGTGTTACCTTTTCTTGTACCTTTTGTATACACATACGTATAAGTATTGGCTCCGTCGAACAACACGTTGTCTTTGATTGTGTTGTGACTCTTAGCTGACATGGAATTATTTTAGTTGATTTTTCTAAATTAAGTCTTCTTATGTGTATCAAAATTTTGAGAATGGTACTGGATTCACAGAACGTTTGAGAGATATGTCTATGTCGTTCACTTCTTTGTCCTTTATGGTAAGTGTTTAGAGGTGGGTGAGGGCTGAAGAGTGGCTCTAGGACTAAAGGTGTACATGGTTTTTTAATTATCCTGCTTACCTTAACCTACACCTAAGTTGCTCGTAGACTTTAGACATTATTAAGTTAAGAGTTACGGATTCTCATTAATCCTTATAAATTGGGATATTTCTTGTCTTTGATACAGATGGTGGGTTACTCTGTCTTAGAGTCTTACTTTAGCGAGTCGAAGTCTTTGGAATAGTTAAAAAGGGAGTCCGTACACGGGGTATCTTTATTGGTTTTTGATTGTACGAATCTCGTTTAGAAGGGATTACACCTTGAACTACTTATTTTTAGGACATCCTTTCACGAGAGTCATTTATTTTAGTGAAAACACTTTTATTAGGTTGGTACTTACCGTAAGCACAATAACGATGTCTAGATCTCCTTTTTATTCCACGCATGTTGAACCTTTAGGGGAACTCTTTTGGGTTTCCGAGTAGTAAATGTGAAAGACTTCCCTCGTAACTCATATATAGAAAATTCAATACAGAATTATAAACTCTCACCTCCGTCAAAGGTTAAAAAAAGAATTTATAAGTCCTATAGATATTGTCAATGATTTTAGTCTTAATTGGTCTGGACGGACGGATTTAAAGTGGCTGGTTCGTTTCTGTGTTTCAGGATTCAGGGGTCAAAGTGTCCGATATGTTTTTTCGTACGTTAACATACCGGAACTTTTGTTGAAGCGTTTCCGCTGCCGCGGAGAGAGCCGGCAGACTCGACGAGACCTTGGACTTCAATTTATGAAGAATCTACGTAAAATCGGACGAGAAAGGGTGGGTACCGACTGGGAGTCGCACATGAAAATTCTTTTTCTCCGAATCGTCGAGAGTTGGTTGGTTCCAAGTGACTTTGAGGAGTTGGATCTCGGGTCCTGTCCAGGCTTCGAGAACCGTGGTCGTTGGGTGAACGAAGCCCAGTCACCACGGGGACACTCCGGGTCGGTCAGTTCTCTCCGATCGCCGCTCCCGTTCAGTTCTGGGAGCCCCCGTCGGTTAAGGTCGGCCAGACGTCCCGTCCGTACGACTTTCCAGTAGAGGGGTTTGTGAAAGATTTCATCTGTCGTCCGTAGAAGAACGACAGAAATCGGTGCGTCAGAAGAAACTGACACCGGTAAAGATTTCTGCGAACTACCGTTTTAATCTCTACTTTCCGTCAAAATTAAGGAACTCGCGTGCCCTATCCTTCAACAATCCGTCGACTCCTGCCTTACCTGTCGTCCCTCTTACGGGGGGACACGGGGAGCGTTTACTGCGGACGTCCCTGTTCTCCATACCCACACTTGAGACTGGGAGGCTTGGACGGAGTCAGTGGGAAGACCCGTGGTTACCTACAGCCTGTTATTCGTTCTTCCCTTAGAGGTGCTCCGGGCTCGTGGGTTTACGGGTGTCGTAAGGAGCCACTAACGGTTCGCGTCCGTTAGGCATTGCCCCAAACTGAAGCCAAAAGAGTTGGGTAAAGACAGTGGCTCTGTAGTAATGCGTATTAAGGTTAAAGTGGTTTCGTTCGGTTCGCGAAGAGCTTAGAGTGGTCACTGCTGTCTGGTTTCTTTGGCAGAGTAGAGTCTGGTTGCTCATCTCGTTGGTCCTCTGCTCGCCTCCTGTCTTGTTTCTCTGTGCCTCTGTGTCCCGGTGGGTGTCCTCCGTGGGTCCGTCCCCCGTCCTCGCGGGGAGGCGTTCCTCCCACCCCTACGCCCCCGTCCCCGCACGTCTCCGGATGGAACGTCCTCCCGAGGCAAGGAGAACTTCTTCCACGACGGACCGGTCTCCCCACCTGGACTACACGACTTTGCCTTCTCTTTCGTCGCACTCGGTCTCGACAGGTGTGAGCGAGCCCCCTGCCGGATGTTTGTGCGGGAAGGTTCACCGAAGTTTTGTGGCAGGGTCGATACGGGATAGGTATGGGAGGCTTTTACGTAGAAACTTCTCGTAATCCGAACAACTACCTCTTCCGTTACCGTTGGATGAGGTCATGAGAACGGACCTTTTAGGGTACCCGTTTCCTCGGACCATCCGACATCAGGTACCCCAGTACTTCTCAACCTGTGCTGACTCGCTGAAGTGAAAGTGAAAAGGAAAGCACGTAACCTCTTCCTTTACCGGTGGGTGAGATCACAAGAACGGACCTCTTAGGGTCCTTTACCCCCTCGGACCACCCGACGGTAGATACCCCAGTGTGTCCCAACCGGTGCTGACTTCGTTGAATCGTCGTCGTCGTCGTCGTCCGAACAACTTACTGCTTACTCGAAGTAGAAAGTTTCACGTCTAGGACAGGCACACCCATAAGACTAGTGGCAGAGTTGGGAGGAGGGAAGAGAGAGAGAGAGAGGGAGGGGGGGGGCGGTGGGGTAGGTGTAGAAGACTCCAGTCGTCCAAAAGGTGGTGAAGGCCACGGTGACCGGGTCACGTTTCCGTTCAAAGGGAAGACCACAAAGACNTGACTTCGTTGAATCGTCGTCGTCGTCGTCGTCCGAACAACTTACTGCTTACTCGAAGTGGAAAGTTTCACGTCTAGGACAGGCACACCCATAAGACTAGTGGCAGAGTTGGGAGGAGGGAAGAGAGAGAGAGAGAGGGAGGCGGGGGGGCGGTGGGGTAGGTGTAGAAGACTCCAGTCGTCCAAAAGGTGGTGAAGGCCACGGTGACCGGGTCACGTTTCCGTTCAAAGGGAAGACCACAAAGACGGTGGTGGGGATTACGTGTCTAGACTGGAACTCGCGGAGGGAGGGAGGGAGTGCCGGTCAGAGGGTAGGGCAAAAGTTAAAGGACCGAATGTCACAACGTGAGACATAGGATATTTTGTAAAACGTCGATACAATGGTGAGTGTCGAGACATTGTCCTCTCCGTTCCTTTCCCCTTTCTAGTTACGTAGTGTGTCTGTGAAATAGTGTAAATGTCTGGTCGTAAAAGTGACAAAATTCTGCGGGTCACTTTTTGAAATATTGGATCGGACAGAATCCTTTTATAGGAACCTCACCTTTCCTCCACTAAGATTTAGTTCCTAACCAAATCTAATTACAATCGCTCGTGAATCAGTTTTGACAATGATGTCGGTCGGGGTCTCCACCGTATTTAATGGAAGAGGTTTTATCTTACACCGTTTGCTAGGACCAATTCCGTAATAGTTAGTGGAAGTTGTAATTTTTTTTATTTTTTAACCCAGACTTATGTGCAGACATTCAAACCGCTTGTACTTGTGTGTGTGTGTGTGTGTGTGTTCAGACTTCCTGAACGGTCGCGTACGAAGATCTCAGTTAGTCCCAGAGGTTATTACGTTGAACAATTGTTCTTCCTCTCTACAGTCCCTGTGTGGGACGACTGGTTCTGAAGTCAGGGTCTCTATGTGTGCCGTGTCGTCCATACTCCTGAGCACTCCTCGGCTCTTTCCTCTCCCTTTCTCGACGGTGTGTGTCTGCGCAGCCTCGTTGCCGTCTGCACAGCCTTTGCGTGCCCCCCCTTGGGACTGAATTTCCTACCTCGAAGACAACTAAGACCGCGGCCAGGTGGGACGGGTCCCGTTCGCTCCGACGGCGCAGGGGCGCCACCGCGACCGCCGCCACCGGGGGGCGCGCGGGCCCCGGCGCGTCTTGTCTGCTGGACCTCCCCGGAGCTCGGCGTCCACGGCCGTCGGCCGTCTCGCGAGAAGAGAGCCTGAGGGTAGGTGAAGGTTAGACTCCGACTAGTTTCAGGGTACTTCTCACGGACTTTTCCGAATTCTCATAGCAAAGCGTTGGGGTCGGCCGAGGACTCCGAAAGGGTGGAATAAAAATACTCTTTCGCCCTTTATCGGCGGACCGACAACGGTTGTGACGTATAGGACCGCAGATTTCCCTTAATTTTTGTCTCCTGAGGTAATGTCTCCTCGACGACGAAGACGTCTTAAGCCTTGTCTCATGACGACGTCTTCGGAGTTATAGGCCGAACGAAGGGAGGTCCGAAGGAGAGGTAGGACTGGACTAGACCGACCTTTGGCTCACCTGGCGTCCCCACCTTATTTGCACCCCTCCTCTCCTGCCCATGTGGGTCGGCCATCTGCGCCTTCCAAGGGACATCCAACCTTTAGGTGAGTCTGTACAGATGTCGCAGGGCGACTGCGTGGATGTGGGGCCGGCGCCGCCCGCGACGTCACGACCGCGCCTCCGGTAGGAGTACCGTGTGTCCCTCGCCGCGGCGGGGACGGGCGGGGCTACCCCCGGGACGGGCGGGCTCTGTGCGCGAGTGGACCCCGGAGACAGGGAGTCCACTCGGCAAGAGACGACACGAGTGACGCTTCGAAAACCCGAGTGACCGGAATATAGAGTAAGAGAAGAAGCCCTACCGACGAGGGTTTACTGTAGAAGATTGACACTCCTCTACCTACCTAAATAATTCATGAACGACTTTTGACACGAACCTGTACCTGCCTTTTTAATGTTCGGCACAATACCGGAGAGCCTCGAATGACAGCACGGACACGCACGTTTCAGCGAAGTGAGTATAGACTGAGACGTTGGACTACCTGTTCGACGGGCGGTCCGAGGAGACAGGCACCCTAAGGGGTCCGCTCTTAAGACCTCACCCAACGGTACGGGGGGAGGTCCCCTGGAAGGGCTCGGTCCCTAGTTTGGGCGCAGAGACTGTAGAGGACGTAACCGTCCGCCCAAGAAATGGTTGGTGATCGTGGTGGACCCTTCGAGTGTCAGTATGGAGCGGTCGAGGTCAGAGGGCATTTAGATAGATTTCTCTGATCTTTACACACACCTTTTCTGGTCACTAATACCGGGAACACCGAAGTCCAACCCCCGGTCGTTTGACTAAAAAAAGGAAGGTAAACCTCTATGAGGACCGAGTACCCGGAAATTTCGAGTTTCAATCAAACTTTTTCATTCACTTTAATGAATTTTCATCTATCCTTGGTGTCATTGAGTCTCTTCGATCACTAGTTCCAAAAACACCGTCTTAAAGTCTATGTAGTGGAACGGCTGTTTTCAGGTAGATCGGTTTCGATACCTAAAAGGTCCTCTGTACATTCCTACACTCCCAACCTAATGTAGGATCTTCCGACTCACGACTTCTTACCTATGAAAACTAGACACCACGACCTTTTCCGAGAACTCTCAGGGAACCTGACGTTCCTCTAGGTTGGTCAGGTAGGATTTCCTTTAATCGGAATTTATAAGTAACCTTCCTCACCACGACTTCGACTTCGAGGTTCGGGTGAGAAACGTTGGTCGTTCGATCAATGGATTACTCTTTTCGGATAAGTAACCTTTTTGGGTTCCGTCCCCTTCTGACTTCCGTTTTCTTCCGTCTCCTACTCTATAGTCTGTCACAACGTCTGAGTCACACACACACACACACACACACAGAGGTACGTGCATAGTAAGTCAATGTAGGTCCCCCGGGCGTTTCACGACCTCCACTGGCTCACCGATTGTGTGCGGATACGGGTGACTCAGACATTACCACGTCCGGAAGCCATGTCCGGGCACCTGACGTCGGACGGTACTCAAACTCGTTTGAGCCCCTGTCACTTCCTGTCCCCTCGGACCGGACTACGTCACGTGCCCAGAGCTTCCCAGTCTGTGTTGTAGCACCGAGTGGTTGTTGAGTTCGGTGAGGCCTTTGGTGAGTGAGGGTGCCGTTTAGTTCCCCACCCCTTACCCCGCGACAAACGCCCCCATCTGTCTCCTGAGAGGAATACGTTACTGGATTCACGGTCCGGACACAACGGTCGCCAGTGGCGGGACCCGTCCCCGGTGTCCTCGAGGAATTCCTAGGAGTCGGGGGACGTCACCACGAGTGCAAGGGTTTAGTGGCGCCGGTAGTGCGCGGGGCACCCTAGGAGGGTCGACGCTCGCTCGTCCCGCCCCGGGCGGAGGGTACGACGCCCATGCGTCCTCCTCCCTGCTCAGGTCGAGTAGTGCCGTCCGGTCGCCGGTCAGACTCGGGTCGGGTCGCGCGGCCGTTGCCGGAGCCGGGGCGAGGAGTGGCGGGCGGAAGAGGCCGTCCGAAGACCAAGAGTCGGCACTCGAGAGGAGGTGCGCTCCTCCGACGTCTACTACAAAGGGACCCTGAGAGAGGCTCCTTTTGGGGTCCCACCTCTTTCGTCAGTCGAGAGGTATGCTGTCTGTCTGGGCACCCGAGTCTAGTCTTCTTTACTCGGTTGCGGCGTGGTGTTTGCAGGACAAAGTCGTTGCGAGATTGTGTCGGGTGCTGGAGGTCGGAATTCTCGGTTTGGGTGTACACCGTTTCCACTGGCGGCCCAATTCTCCGGACCGACCGGTCTTCTCCGTCGAACACTCGACTGTAGACTCTTGTGCCCGGGCCGACTGGTACTTCTGGCCCCGACTCGGTCGTTTAGGGGTCCCTCCGCGGGATGGCAGGTCCGTCGTGCCGGTCGTAGACGGCCTCTGCGTGGCGGGGCCCCGAGTGCGAGCGACGCCCCAAGACGGTTGAGGGTCTCCCTGTGCCTTCGGTCTTCCGACGGGCCGGGGTTCCACCGGGAACCATACTACCGCAGTACCCAGTCCACTGTGGGTACCCGAAAGTAGCACCCGTCCTGACCGACTTGTTCTGGGACCCTCCAAGACCGTTCTTGGTGTGGGTATAAGTGGTCGGTCCTGTAAGACATTCGGATTCTTTTAATTCCTTTTGTGACACATGAGATTCATGTCAGATTCCCGTCCTCCTCTTCCCCCGTTGTCTCCTACTCTACCAACCTACCGTAGTACTCGAGTTGTCTGCACTCAGACTCGTTTGAGGGCCTTAATCACTTCCTGTCCCTTCGGGTCACACGACGTCAGGTGCCGTAGTGGTTCTCAGTCTGTACTGGCTAGTTGACTTGTTGTTGTCGAAAAACATTTCATAGACGAAAAAGGATTCCTGGGCCGACGTCTCCCTCTCGACCACCTGGACCCTTTGTCCTATGTTGTGCCTACTCGGGCCTCCTGTAGTGTGACTCACTCTGTGCGGTCAGAGGGTTCCTGTTTCTGACGTAAACTGGCGTCGTCGGCTCAAGTGTCTCTGTTCTGACTTGCCCTCAACGGCCTCCGACCCGCTCCGGCTCGCCCGTCCTCTGCTCTGAGCCAATGACCCACGTCTCAAAGTTAAAACACTCGACTTTCGCAAACCGTCCAACCAAGGGTGACGACACTTGTATGAATTACGGTGACTTGTCATCTAAATTTACCAATTCTACGAGGCAACCTACCACACACAAAATGGTGGCATTGTTTTTTAAACTTATATTTCACTCTCTCTCTATCTCTCATTCTCTCTCTCTCCTACTTATGTTCCTCCTGGGGGCCTTCTTCTCAGGGTCCGTCATTTCTCGCGGAAGGTGTGCCAGAGAGACTTCCAGAGACTTCAATTGCAGGGACGGTCTGACCGGGTTTCGTGTGCTCTTTCGTCTTTCGGGTTTGGCTGGTCCGCCTCCTTTCCCTCCGCCGCTGTGGTCGGACAGGGTTGGGCCAGGGAGGGCTCCGGCCTCGCCCGGACGGTCAGAAGTCCGTCGTCTCGCCCAGGGCCGGGTTAAGAGTCGTGGTTTTTTCGTACTACCGTTAAGACGGCCTACGGACTGCAGCCAGTGGTCTGACACAGAGGGGCCCTTGTTTTGTAAATTCCGTTCGGCGTTTCTTCCCTCTTAAGGACCCTTTTATCTCTTTGAGCCTTAAGATGACAATTAAGATTCACACCTGACTAGTGTCCTACAGCGTCCTTTTGTTCGACTGGACGCGGTGTACGATTGAGTCTGGACAACCGACTTCCCACGGTCAGGACCTCAAACCTCACGTCCTTAGTCTCTCTGAACCCACTCTACCAGAGTCCAAAGTCTTCTGTGGGTAGTATCAAACTCTCCGTAGTGATTTCTCGGGGCAACTTTCGAGTCTTGAGAGTCTTCCCAAGGACTGTGAGCGACTGCACGTTTCCCCAGAGTCACCGGCGGACCAGGGTAGGTTCCAGGCCACCGTCTTCGTGTTCTAAACCTGAGGTCCTCAGACTGACGACCTGTGTGTTCCGTCTTTCAGAAATTTAGACAGGCGTAGAGTTGAGGTACGGATATTTGACCCCGTCATTGTCACACATCGCGATCTCTAAATTTACTCTACTGTGCACATCCTCCTACGAGACTCGTGACGTTGTTGGCGTCGCCGGCAGAGCCAATGTTACTACGACGTCAAGTCTCTGCGCGCCACTGCCCGGGCCACGGGGACGAGGGAGGGTGGAGGACCCCTGAGAGGGTCGGACCGAGAGTAGAAGCAAAAATACTGCGTTCTCGACTGGTGTGGAAGTGGAGGGAGAAGGGGAACTCGTACGAACCTCTTGTAGAGTAAACGTTTACAAGGAGGTGGGTTTCATCGTTACTTACCACAGACTTTTAGTTATCCGACCCTCTTCGCCGAGGTGTCTACGGTTGAAGAGATTTCTTTCGACATCGGGAGGTCCGAGGAGACACGTACCCTGAGAGGTCCGTTCTAAAGACCTCACCCGACAGTACGGAAGGAGACCCCTAGAAGTCCTGGGTCTCTACCTTGGGTGCAGAGAGGACGTAACCGCCTACCTAAAAAAGGGTGATGACGGTGGACCCTTCGGGGACTGTCAGTACCCTTCCGTAATCGCTACACTAGTTTGGCAGTGGTCGTTCCTGGTGCCTTCGGTGTTGTCTCTCGCACCGTTCTAGCGACCCTCCCCTTTGAACCCAGAGTCACTCTATGCTTCGGGGAGACAGTGGGACACGATTCAGCTCGGGAATCGGTTTACAATTTTGGACCTCTGAGTAGGTCGGAGGTCGACCTAGGTGGACGTTTGGTAGGGACATACGGGTGGTGTCGGTTCCGGGACCCATGTGATTCCCGTCTCCCCGACATTCGTAGTCTGTCTCCGCCGACGAGACCTCATCCTGGATGACATATTGCAACTTGTGTAGTTATTGCAAAGTGTCTTATGTGATTTTCAAGTCCCGACGGGAGGAGTTTACACAGACTCTCCACTACGACTGGACTCGGTTCCAAAGCCCTGGAGTCGCGACGACTGGAAAGCCTGACCTACGAGAGACACCACCCCCGACGGGACCCCCAGGACACTACAAGCCGTCGGAGGGACGGAGGTGGGGACCTATGGCCGTGGCTAAGAGGAGTCGACATTGTTGACTTTCACAGAGCCCCGAAGGGACCACCAGTTCGCCAATTCTCGAGTAGGACGTTGCACCCCCTGTACCCAAGTTAGGGACGAGTCCCTCGATTCGAAGGTGTACGGCGTCTCGTTGACTCAGACACGTGGTGTCTCTTAGGTGTGTGCGTCGCTTCCTCGGCTCCCCGGGTCGACTCTGGGCCGTGTCGGTTTGCTTATTTACTTCCCTCTACTCTGAGTGACGTCCCCTGCGTCCAAGCTACGGACCAGTCCTTTGTCTAGAGTGTACGGTACGTCACGTCGGTTTTTTTAATTTTTAATATTATTATTTTAATTTTTATTTTTACGGAGGTCTATGATTCTCTCGATCAAGAATCCATCCAACTATTCCTCAGGTCCGGGAACTCCTTCTCCTGATTCCGCCCCCACCCCCCCCGCCCCACCTGAAAAAAGGGGGATGTAAGGGAGACGAATCAGTGATTCTGGAGAAAAGAATTCGAGACTTGATAACGCCGTTGTTACATAAAGTGGATTCTGATGGAAAGGACTTCGGTCCTCAATTACTAATGTGTTGTTTGTTGTGCACGACGACCTCCGACGCAAAGGGGACTTCGAGACACGATTACTAATATATTGTTGTTACATAGCTCGAGTTCCTGTACAAAGAGGAATTGTCTTTGGCGGACTGATTAGGGCAATACCATTCTACATACGACCCAGACCATTCTGGAAATGTTGGAACTCTGTAAGAAAACTAAATAAGAACCATTGCCTAGCTTTTTCATATGTCTAGGGAACGACTCTGACCGCTGCCCCGTGAGAGACGGGGGAAGACTACAGATACAGTCTTCGAAGAGACAGGGAAAAGGTGACGTTCTTTTGGAAAACGGCGTGTTTCGAGACTCACTGACTTCGGCGCAGAACCCAGGGTTTCGCTTTAAGAGAGGGAGTCTCTAGAGCTCAGACTGTCTCGATAGCTGTGAGGGTACACAGGAGATCTTCTACTTTGACGGGGGACGGTTTTTGGTGATGGATACCAGTCGTTCAGGTGATCCGAGTGGAGTGCGAAGAGAGGTAGGTGGTTCGGGGTTTGGACGGAAAGGTGTGGAGTAGTCCGTCTCTGCAGTGGGGAGAAAAGACCTCGGTCTCGGCTCGACCTCTCCGAGTGAGTAGGGGTAATAGAGATGGGCTCAGGCGAGGAGGAGACGATTTCGTTGTGGGGACGACGAGAGAGGAGGAGACCTGAGAAGGGAGGGAGGCGGTGGGGACCAGAGGTGAGTGGAGGGTGACGGTCTTGGTCGTTGAAGAATCGGACGGACAGTAGGTTGTAGTGGGTCACGGAGGTCTGGGGTGACCCGGGGTAGTGGGACGGCGCACGATCGCTTCTGACCCCGACCGGGCGCGGTTCGAGAGGAGAGGACCCAGTGCCCCCCGGGGTGGGTCTCGGCTCCGGGTCTACTGACGCCGGACAGGGGGGAGCGCACCACGGACGGGTGCACGTGGTGGCTCCGCTCGACTGACATAATAACGACCAAAAAGGATTACCGTGTTGCTTAGACCCAGACCGACCCAAAACCGGGACCGGACACCCGAGGTCGGGGTGGAACTAAAGACGTCGAAGGGTTCGGACGAGGGGACGGTCTCTCCGGAACGGGGGCACAAGAGAAGCGGACTGGTTGAGGGTGGGTGGGAAATGCCAAGTTGAGTGTAGGACCCAGAAGAAGACCGGAGGGAGTGGCCATGGGGAGGGGTGAGAGTTAAACCACTAAAGGTATGTCAGTCACGCCGTTGGCTAGGGGACACCACAAAGGGCTGAACTACGGAATGTGGAACTTAAGAGAAAGGTATCTGCACGTGGAAAGGTTTCCGGTCCTTGGGTACCTCCCTCCCTGGGGATCTTAAATCGGTGCAAGTCACGTGTGTTCCCGACCACAGTTTATCATCTTTTGTCTTAGTAAAGTGTGTCATTCTAAAGAAAATTTTTAGAGAACCATCTGTGTCAAGAGAGTGTTTCATTGTACAGAAGGTGATGGGTAGTAGACCCTATTTTTGAATTTTTAGAAATTTTACCTTTGTTTTACTGTTTAGAGTAGAAACTAACATTCATTATGTAAACCATTGACCCTGAGGGGAAAAGGCACTAAAGACCTAATGCATCCTTATGTACTTATTGATCTATTCATGGACACATAAAGACTATTATGCCTTACGGACAAACTCACCTGACTTCTTTCCGACGACCTTTGGACCCGACGTCAAACTCCGCGTGGTCGAACCCTACGCAGAGTCCTTGTCTACGTTTCCACAAGTAGTAATAGAAACACGGTGTGTCGAAGATTAAAATGTATACTTTTGGTTCCGTAGTAAGTCGTATTTCATGTAATAAACGTACTGTATAAACGTAAACATTTTGTGGGTGTAAATGAAAGTGACGAATTACCCGGACCAATTTTACCCGGTGAGATGTATTTGCCTCGTGTGACCAAGGGTTGAGTTACCACGACTATTCTCTTGCTGCGGAAAATCTACGTTTACTTGGATGACTAGTGTTAATTTTACCACCTCAACTCCTTTCGACTCGTCGACAAGGTTCTCGATGCTCAGAACCCGGTCAAACGACAACAAGTTAGTGAGCCAGCACGGGTCGAGAAACGCTGGGGTACCTGGAGTCGTGCGGTCCGGAGGGACAGGTAGTGGTAGAGGGTCTCAAGTGAGTTTGAGTACAGGTAACTCAGTTACTGCGGTAGGTTGGTAGAGTAGGAGACAGCAGGGGAAGAGGAGGACGGGAGTTAGAAAGGGTCGTAGTCCCAGAAAAGGTTACTCAGTCAAGAAACGTAGTCCCCCGGTTTCATAGAAGGGTATGAAATACTTCAGCCGACCGGAGTCCCGGTCAAGCCAAGGTCGAATTAGAGCCCTCGTCGAGTCCTGAGAGGTCTCAGACGGGGTCTCCGGAGACGGTCCCCGGTTACCCTACTCGAGTCGAAAAAATTTCCTTCAAACCCCTCCAGTCTTCACTTCACTTCAGCGAGTCAGCACAGACTGAGAAACGTTGGGGTACCTGACATCGGATGGTCCGAAGAGTCAGGTACCCTAAAAGGTCCGTTCTCATGACCTCACCCAACGGTAAAGAAAGAGTTCCCCTAGAGGGGTTGGGTCCCTAGCTTGGGTCCAGAGGGCGTACCGTCCGTCTCCGAAATGCGAGACTCGGTGGTCCCTTCGGGACCCCTCCAGTCTCCTCGAAGGGTTTAGACCCGACTGACACGTTCACACCAGTGGTCGGTTCAAGTTGCCTGCACGGACCTCGTCTTCCCTCCTTCCGACGTCGACACTCCGAGTGCCTCCTCTTCGTTCTGTTGCTTTAATTGGCTCCGAAAGGGAACTTTGGCACACCGACGATGCCTTCTGTGACGCCTCCCAGGAGTTTGTTAGTGTGTCTGAGTGGTGTCCTGCGTCATCGAGGCGGAGACCCACCTCTGAATTTTCTCGACTTGCACCTCGAGTTGTCAACGAGTGTACGGGGACAAGTGTCCGTGTAGTAAGTGTTTTCTCGTTCTCGCCTTCGTTGGGCTCGCAGGTACCTGCTACGTGCCTATGTCCGATAAACCATTTATGCACGTTACCTTAAAATAAGTCGGAATTTTTCTTTGTCCTTTAAAGCTGCGGACGATATTGTGTCCACTGGGAAGTCACCGAGTCCCCATTTCTCGAGCGGACGTGGAGCCCTCCGGGCCTACGTTGGGGACCCACCCATTCTGGGGGACCTCTCCCGTACCGCCGGGTGAGGTCCTAAGGACGGACCTCTTAGGGTACCTGTCTCCTCGGACCACCCGATGCCAGGTGCCCCAGCCTTTCTCAGCCTGTGCTGACTCGCTGAAGTGAAAGACAGTGTTTTGTGACATACTAAGACGTAAAGTGTCCGTCATCATGACCTCACCCGACGGCGAAAAAAGAGGTCTCCTCGATGCACTTGGTCCCCGTGACAGTCCGTCCAAGAAATCGTGGTGCACTGGACCCTTGGGGCCCCTCTGATGTCTGGGTGGTTTTCGCAGTGCTGGAACGGCCCACGAGTCGTGACCCCGACCTTTGACTAGGGACGAGGCCTTTGTGACTAATAATAGGGTCGGGTCTCTCGTCGGGGGTCATATGAAAATCCCCATAAAGACCCCACCAACTTTGGGTCTCCGAAACAGTTCCTTGAGGAGGTTGCGCCTCAGTGACGCGTCTGTGTCTGTGGTGCTTCAGAGATCGTCGCCGAACACACTCCTGCGCCCCGACTCGTCCTCTCCGGCTGCCCCTGGAGCCCGTCGGAGCCCTGGACGGGGGGGGGAGGGGGGCGCTGATCCTCCCCACCGTCCCACAGGTCTGACGCTCGGGTCGGGACCCAGGAAGGGAACCGTCACCAAATCACCTCCGGAGCTGTTGACACGGTTCGTCGAGGTCGGATTGTCCACCTTGGGTGACCCGTGGACCCGCAGTACATCAACCCCTCTTCCCCATTCACCGGAAAGGGGGTTTATGTGAGGAGATTCACCTTTCGTTGAGAACTCACTTTTGTGGTAAGACGGAACGTTAGGAGCGTGGGAGAGGGTGGTGGTTCTTCGCCCTTCCTGTCCGGTGTACGGGCAGAGGACGGGGTCCAGACTCGCCACAAAAATCCGGCACTACTGGGCGCGCCGGGTCGTGTCCATTGCGGTCGTCACGACTTTGTCGAAAGTCTCTTTTTGGAGCCATTGCCGTGCTTTCGGTGATACTGGATAAATAGAAAGTCCGAACACCTCTAGTTCTCTATATTTGCAAATTAGGTGCAAAACCTGTGTCAAACTAAGGGTGATGTTACGACTTTCGGTTAGTACCTGCTCTTTTACTAGTAAACACCCCTTTGACCAAATGGGGCTGAGAAGTAAAGGAGGGAAACGCTCGGTCGGAGCAGGGTCTGGGGTAGTTCTACTCTCTGTGTGTGCGACTCACATCTTTCGCCTACGACATGTCGACCCGTAGAGGCAGACGTCCAAGATAGCGCCCGTGGTTTAGATCCGTGGCTTTTCGACTTCGGCGTGCACTCTCGCCTTTTCAAGTAAAAATTTTGCATAAGGAGGACACCAAATAAAGAGGATACGAAATAAATAGATCAATATCAACCGAAACTTCGCTGTTTTTCGTTAAAAGGTAAAGGTTTTTCATTAGCGAATGTAGACACTCCGTCGTTTAGGACACTAGCCGGAGTCGTAGAGTTGAGCGGAAACGGGAGGGTGAGGACTGCCTCGCACTTCCTCCCGACCTGGCGGAAGTCTCGGCGGGGGTGGAAGGGGACAGGGGCTGGGGGCCGGTGGAGGGAGCCGACCACGGTTCGACACCGAACAACCCTGAGAATAAGAGTTTAGCACGGTACACATGGGACACACGCACGCACGGTTCAGTGAGTGCGCACAGACTAAGACACTCTGAGGTCCCTGACATCGGGCGGTCCGAGGAGACAGGTACCCTAAGAGGTCCGCTGCTACGACCCCACTCGACGGTGAAGGAAGAGGCCCCTAGAAGGGTTGGGTCCCCGGCTCGGACGCAGAGAGTGCAGAAGACGTGACCCTCCGCCCAAAAATGGTGGTCGCGGTGGACCCTTCGGGCTACACATGGGACGACGACGACGACTCAGCGAAGTCAGCACAGGCTGAGACACGCTGGGGTCTCCGTCGTCGGGTGGTCCGAGGGGGTAGGGACCCCAAGAGGTCCGTTCTTGTGACCTCACCCAACGGTAAAGGAAGAGATTACGTAATTTCACTTTCACTTCAGCGAGTCAGCAGAGGCTGAGAAACTGTGGGGTACCTGACGTCGGGTGGTCCGAGGAGCTAGATACGCTAAAAGGTCCGTTCTCATGACCTCACCCCACGGTAACGGAAGAGGCCACCACATGGGACTCGGGGTGAGTTATTTTGGTCTCTTCTTTACTGACCCTTTGGATTCCTCTGACTAGTCGTCCACCCGGTCTAGAGTATGTTAGTTGAGAAGGTGTGGATTTTGAAGTGTGGGTAAACTAAGAAGGTCTTTTGGATGTCTTTGTGGGTAAGGAGAGGAATTTACTGTTGCTCCGTTTATTGCAACGATTTGAAGGAATGTCGCAATTTTAGTTCCTCTCGTATCAAAGTCACTGTGAAGAAGAACCGATGTCAATGTCTCTACCCCCACAACTCCCGACGCCAAGTGTGTTAAGGTACCACGTACCGCTGACGACCCTTGTGAAGAAGGACCCACACTTGTCAGTCGACACTTTAATTTCCTGTGAATGAGGAACCTTCCTTTCGATGCTGGTTGGATCTGTCGTATAAGTTTTAGTCTCTGTAGTGAAACGGTTGTTTCCAGGTAGATCAGTCCCGATACCAAAAAGGACACCAGTACATACCTACACTCTCAACCTGACACTTCTTCCGACTCGCGACTTCTTAACTACGCAAACTTGACACCACAACCTCTTCTGAGAACTCTCAGGGAACCTGACGTTCCTCCAGGTTGGTCAGGTAAGATTTCCTCGAGTCGGGACCCTAAAGAAACCTTCCTTACTACGACTTCGACTTGGAGGTCATGAAACCGGTGGAGTACACTTCTCAACTGAGTGACCTTTTCTGGGACTACGACCCTCTCTAACCCCCGTCCTCCTCTTCCCCTGCTAGCTCCTACTCTACCGACCTACCGTAGTGCCTGAGCTACCTGCACTCAGACTCACTTGAGGCCCTCAACCACCACCTACCCCTCCGGACCGCACGACGCTAAGTACCCCAGCGTCTCTCAGTCTGTGCTGACTCGCTGACTTGCTCTTGTGTTTGTCAGGCACACGACCCTCTCTCCAAGGAACAAAAGGAAACAAAACAGGACGCGCAGGCAGAAGAAAGTTCGTGGGGTACTAACTGCGAACTTCGCATAGGTCCTTTTGGAACCGAAGGACTTCGAAGACCCTCCTGTGCTGAGGGGGTCCGTCTACGACAGAGGACCACGGACCGGCATCGCGAGGGGTCACGCAGACTGGTGTGCGCCACGTGTGAGGTGCGGGTCCCGAGGCGGACCGGGCTCTCGGGGACCTCCTGTGCCAGGGCCGGAGTGAGGGCAGCACTACGAAGACGCAGAAGGTTCCGTTGCGGCACGTCTGCGTGCATCAAAGTCCGGGTGCAGGGTCCGAGCGGGAAGCCCCCGGCTGTGAGTCTCCGTGCCGTAGGAATGGTGCGTGCGTACTTAAATTGACGGTGGGAAGTATAGGTGTCTACAGGTCTGAACGGAATCGTCTCTGAGCCACACTTACAAATATCTTAAGTCAGTCGCCAGGTGCACTTTGACAAAGGACCCGAAGGACACGCACACTGTCTATGAGGGTTAACAGGATTGCGGCTCGCTGACCGAAGTAGAGGATGGCGGGGAACAGAATAAGACACACAAAAAAAAAAAAAAGAAACGAGACTGGTGTCGTTCGACAAGGACCCGGGGGTCTGTGTGGGCTTCCGGAGAATGGAGACAGAAACGAGGGAGTCGACGGGGGACCTTTACGAGGGAGGGAGTTGACAAGAGAAACGTTTGAGAGTGCGCGGGACCTTCTAAGAGGAGGGGGGTGGAGGGACGTGGAGGCACGTGTGGGCGCCGTGTAGGCGGGGGTGCGGTAAGGGAGACCCGTCGTGTGACCTAGCGTCGCATAAACAAATGCACCAGTCTGGCAGTTGAGGTCGCCCTCCTACTCCTGAGAAGGCAACCAACTTTCAAGAGTCGTCGACCGTAGAATCTCGTCCACAAGTTATTTACTGGTGGCCTTTTTCTGAAGCGGATTACCTCAGACCACCTCGTCCGTTACCGTGGGGTAAGCTCACGAGAACGGACCTCTTAGGGTCCCTGCCGCCCGCCTCGGACCACCCGACGGCAGATACCCCAGCGTGTCTCAGCCTGTGCTGACTTCGCTGAATCGCCGTCGTCGTCGTTACCTCGGACCTCTCGTCCCTAGTCCTGGAAGTAGAACGTCGATTCTGGTGGAGCTGGTCTTTCCACTGCAGTGCTCCTGGGACGACGAACGGTCACTGGGTACGAGAAAAGTGCCGCGGTACTGCGACTTAATTGGGTTGAGAGTGAAGGACGACAGGGCACCCAAAACACTGGACGTCCTTTATTCTCAAGTGGTTTGCGAGGACACGGAGGTATGTGACGGAAACGTCTTACCTGCCGACCTTCCTGTCAGGATATTGAGTGGTAATAGTCACTCAGGTCCAATTGAGTCTCAGGT
This sequence comes from Capra ibex, assembly GCA_006410555.1. NCBI lineage: Eukaryota > Metazoa > Chordata > Mammalia > Artiodactyla > Bovidae > Capra > Capra ibex. Next base: position 2,230,252 of record SJYO01034137.1, on the reverse strand, counting down.
CCGTCGGTTCGCGATTTAATTATAGTGAGAAGAGGCGTCTCCGCTACCCCCGAGTGTTGTCCGGGTTCCGCGGGTGTCTCGAGACTTCTTCTCTAAATGTGTGGGGAAACAGAGGGTGTCTTTGCCTGAGTTCTCGTCGCCGTCACGTATTTACTAGGAAAGAAGGGTGACAAATATCAACTTCCGTCGGCAAAAGTCGAAGAACGGCCACTAGTGAGGTGATTTTTATCGAAACTACGACACTGTGCGTTTGAAGTCGTCTCGGACTTACGTCAGGGGAAAGTCAAGACTCGCCCGAGTCGAAATTTCCTCTCCGTCGACAATGGTATGAGGTCTCACAAATGTGTTACGACTTCATCAGACCGAGCATCACCTTTCTCTCCCCTTTTTTTTTTGTGTATGTGTGGTGGTGATGGTGCTTTTTCCCTGTGTCTACCCGGACGTCGGAGACCACGACCGTCGAGAAGGGCGACTCGACCTCGGGGCCCTCTTGACACCCGACTGTCTCTTTTGGGTTTGGTGGGTCGACCTTCCCCGTTGACTGGGTACTGCTTCGGTCCTCCTCCACGAAGGACGGTCCACTCCAAGGGGTGGGACGAACTCCGGCCCGAGCCCCTCCGCCGGTTCTTTCGTCACGAAATGTCTCTCGTCCTGAATGTCTGTTCTCCAGTGGCCTTTGACTGGAAGGCACGGTCGCGGAAGGGAGACCGGGCTTCCTGGGTGAACGACCCAGAGGGATAGAAGTCGGGTCCCTTGGTCCCAATTCACTCTTTCACGTGCGTGTCACGGACGACCCCACACACTGGGGATTACTCTGTTGGGTGTTACAGGAAATCTTTGGACAGTGGTTTCTCTCACAGATCGCAGTTCAGACCTTATGTCCGTCGAAGTAAATTTTTTTTTTTTTTTTTAGGTGGTTTATTTGACAAAAAAAAAGGAGGAATTAGGATTCCAGGTCTCCTACTGAGTGTGGTATAAACGAATGCTTCCCTCTTGAGTAAAGGGCTACAAAACAGGGTCTTTTGAAAGCGTCTCTCGGACCGACCCGACTTTACACCCCCCGTGGCCCTGGGGCCGACGGAGCCCTGGGGAGTGTGGACGACCCACAAGCGGTGATCGGGGGTCCCCTACGCCTGACTCCAGTTCCCACCGGCTCTCCACGATGGACGGGTCCTTGGTCTCAGGAGCGAACCCTGTGAGTACGACCTTCAGATGTGCGCAAAGTGTTGGGCTTGAAATTGTCTTTGGAGTCTGAGAAACTTCCTCTCGACCTCTCTTGTTGTGGAGATAATTGAGTGCCAGGGTAAGCTTCTCGAGACCCCGACACACGTCAGTAGCTGAGTTCGAGTTCTTCCTTGTCCGAAGGATTTGTGTGATATTTAAAGTCACCGTGTAGTTCCGATATAGTCGCCTCCTTAAATAGTGGATTCAACATACATAAACTTGTTGTCTCGTCTGAAGTATATGACGAGATAGAAATTGTGAGTAAAAAACCAATTGTTCTGTTTTCTTAAATGTCAATGACGGTTCTCGAACGACCGTCGATTATGGGGCTAATCGACAACGGACCGTTGTCAGTGCGTACGAAGGAGGGCTTAGTCCTTCTTGGTGACGATTTAGCTCTGATTAATGTTTTACCCTGTTTCTAAATTTTCGCAATATAAATAATTCCCAAACTTCTCCCATAGGATCATTCTTGTTGAGGATAATTTGTTTATATTGATTCATGTTATGGATAGATAGACCCAAAGCAACAAGGTACGATACGTCTAGTAAAATCCTTTTGACCGACAAAGACGTGGAAAGAATTAAAGAGGTTTATGACGTGAGTTGTTTCGGTGCACGAATGTAGGACATCTTCGTGCAGAAAACGGATGAAGAGATTCCTATTCTTGCTTTTCTTCACGGTCTCTGTGGATTTGAAAAATTTTGTGTGTATAGACGTTTCCCTAGTCCTCCGGTATTGGCGTGAAGAGTGATCGGAACGCTTCGATAGACCTGACTTTGAAGCCGTCGGAGAATGAAGGCAAAGAGGAAAGTAGACGTAAGAACCCAGGACGATAAAGTTCCCGGTGAGCCTCGAGAGACACACCTCTTGTACGGGTCTCTAAAAAGTCTCAGGGGATCCGACCGTAGGGACGGTGTCGTCCCCACGACGACCCCGCTCTAAGACGTGTTAGGTTCGAGGGTTCAGCTTTCTGGACCGAAGGAGGGGCTCTTACCTCCGTTCCCCTCGTCCTCCCGGGCTTTGTACGTGCGTGTGTGTGCGTGTGTTCATGTGTGTGTGCACACGTGCGTGTATGTACGTGGGTATCTTAGACCGAGGGAAGGTGTATGTTAACAGCTTTCTACAGTACATATCCCGATAAGAGAGGTGTTCTAGAGCAGAGTCGGAGAACCGATTCTAGTTCACATGATACACCGGAAGAACTACCGAGTCGTCATTTCTTAGGCGGACGTCACGTCCTCTGTGCCCCGAACTAGGGACCCACCCCTTCTCGGGGACATCTTCCTTTAGCGTCGGGTGAGGTCACGACAAGGACTTTTTAGGGGACCTGTCCCCTCGGACCACCCGATATAAGGTTCCCGAGCGCTTCTCGGCCTGTGTTGACTTGCGGACTCGTGTCGGGACCTTTGTGCTGCGGTTGGAGTATCTACCGTGTCCTCGACCTGCTCCCAGACGTTTGAAACTTTGTGATCTGCGGTTGGAGTTTCTGCCGTGTCCTCGGCCTGCCCCCAGACGTTTGAAACCCCGTTTGGCGTGACGGAGTCTCCATTCTCACAGAAAATGTGACAACTCGCCAACTTTATTTTTTCAGTTTTCTTCTTAGTATAAAGTACTGTGTACTTTTAGTACGTTTTAGGTTTAACATGCCAGGTTTTATTTTGAATTGACTCTGTGTTGTACAGAAGTAAATCCATATGTCTTAAGAGATCTTCATAGAGACAAAGTATGATTTATAAGTCATAAACCGAGAAATGTTGTCTTCAAACATCTAGAGGCTTCACCTTATTTCTGGTCCTTGTAAAATCGAGAACTTTTTCTTTAACTAAAACCTGGTTGAAATTTTCACTAGTTCTGTTCCGTTTACTCGGTAAAAGGGGGTTTACCGGAACCCAGGCGTGACGAAACACTTCCGGGATAGTTTTGAAGGTCTTTATCAAGGACACGTTACGATTAAATTAATCATAATTTAATTTAGTGACAATAAACCTTAGAAAAACTAAAGTCGATCGGTTAGGAGACAGGGAAAGGTGTGTGTGTGTGAGAGGAGATTTACAAAGGGAATCTGACGTAGAGGACATAGAACAATACTCACCTTGTTAGACCCATTGAGTAGTCTAGCAGATACCTTTAGATGTGGGAAAAGATTTGCCTTTATTAAAATAATAATTTTTGTTGGTGCTCCCGACAAAAATCCAGACTCTCCTTATACCTTGGTTAATGCAAAACACACATTTGTTCGGACGGGTGGTCTATTCCGACGTACCAAGTACTTGAAACAATGCTTTCACGACTAGACTTGCTTGTGTACCTATACGAGAGTGAGCCCAGACCTTGTCGGGTCCCTGCGGAGGGAAAACGATGGGAGACGGAGTCCCGGAGGTCAGTGACTCGTCCTCATAAAAGAACTGCGAGTGACCGTCGACGTGAAGGGGAATCTCTGTGTACAAACCGTAGTACAATGTCGGGTGCCAAAAACGTATTGGCACCAGAAGTGGTAGATTGGTAGAAAGGATTAAAGTCACAGTTGGTTTCGAATCTTTTTTTCACGGTAAAAGGTCCTGGTGAATGTTGTTTAGGATTTCATAAAAGGTACTTGGTTTTACATTCACGACCTATTGCCAATTGAAAACCTGTGAGACTTGGACTGTATTCTTTCTCCGTTCTTGAAGTTCAAAACGGTGATACTTCTTGATCCTGTTAAAACCTTCTTCACATATTCTCATCGACTGTAGTTTTATTTTTTTAACACAAATAGGGGGACTAGAGCGACCCGTCTTGAGCGAGAGGAATTTGCTCGGACTTAGAAGACCTTAAAGGGGTCGACACGACCCGGAAGGTACCGCCGAGTCTGGTATTTATTAGGTAGCCGTTCCGTTCTCTGGGCCCAAGTTAGGGACCAGTTCTTCTAGGCGACCCCCTCCTTTACCGTCGGGTGAGGTCGTAAGAACGGACCTCTTAGGGTGTCTGTGTTCTCGGACCGCCCGATACCAGGTGCCCCAGTGTCTCAGCCTGTGCTGACTCGCTGGCTGTGAAAGTGTTTCTCGACACGGTAGGAGACGTCTGCTGGGGTCTACATCCGGGCGTCCGGGTACCCAATCCCAATCGTGCGTCTCCGTCCCACCGACACGAAATGTGTTTCGGGCACAGTCACCGGCACCGACCGACCCGGACCCATCTTGGGCTCGGGGCCGTCTGGTGTTCCCTGTAGTCAAATCCACTGGGAATTAGATGAATCGGACCGAGGCTTCCTCGACTCGGTAAGTCTGCGGAGCCCGGACGTTAATGCCCTTCCCTTCGACTCCCTCGTTTTCCCGGGTCGAGCCTCTGTCCACTTACCTCTGTCCACTTACCTCGGTGTCCACCTCTTCCCGTCCCTTCCGACTCGGGTCGCGGACCTTGAGGGCTCTCTCGAGTGGCGCCGGACCCCGAGGACGAGGTCCGGTGTGACGTCCGGGGTACGTGCGCACGCCCTAGAGGACTAGCGATGTGTAGGAACTCCCTCCCTAGACGAGAGTAAAATAAAAAACGTACATATACACACACACACACACACACACACGTGCGTGCGTGCAGGTGTACACGGGTACACACGTGAGTCAACGATTCTGCACAGACTGAGAGACACTGGAGTTACTGACATCGGACGGTCCGAGGAGACAGGTACCCTAAGAGGTCTGTTCTTATGACCTCACCCAACGGTAAAGGAGGAGGTCCCCTAGAAGGGCTGGGTCCCTAACTTGGACGTGGAGGCCGTGCCCGTCCGTATAAGAAAAGGTGACTCGGACCTTCGGGGACACCTGCACACATATACAGACATATGCTCAGATGTATATATGTGAGGGCATGTACATCTGGGATTCGAACAATGCGCTGCCTGCCGTGGTTCCGGGAAGGGAGTTACAAGGACAGACCGACACAGTCGAGAACCGACACCGTGCACCTGGGAGTGGCGTCGTGCTCTAGAGACAGGACAGATCGGCGGTCTCGTGTACCCGAGTCGTCCACCCCCCGTGTCCGAGTCGACGGGGTCCCGTACACCCTAGACTCGAGGAGTTGCTCCCTAGTTAGGGTACAGGGGGTGTACCGTTCCACCTAAGAGCTGGTGACCCGGTGTCCCTTCGACCCAAGACTTACTACTTGGTCGAAGCGTGTGAATCCTATCCAGGGTGGACCGGTACCGTACATCGAGAAAGATATGTCTCAACCTAAAATAAACGATTATAAAACGATTTGTAAAAACGTAGATACAAGTACTCACTATGACCAGATATCAAAAGAAAAGAATAATATATAGAAGTGGGTCGGACCCATAATCCGATTACGACCGGAGTCTTACTCAATGTTTCATAAAAGAGACGAAGACAAGAGACTTCCTCTGGCCGTCCTTAATCATATTAAAGAAAGGATTACCGTTGAGTAAGGTCATGAGAATGGACCTTTTAGGGTACCTGCCTCCTCGGACCATCCGACGTCAGGTACCCCAACGAATCTCAACCTGTCTTGACTCATCGAAGTCAAAGTCAAAAGTGAAAGTACGTAACCTCTTCCTTTACCGTTTGGTGAGGTCACAAGAACGGACCTCTTAGGGTCCCTGCCCCCTCGGACCACCCGACGGTAGATACCCCAGTGTGTCTCAACCTGTGCTGACTTCACTGAATCGTCGTCGTCGTTGACAAAGTATCTTAAGTGGTTATTCGGGTAGACCCGGTCCCCGAAAGACAAACTCTTCCAATGATTAATAACCAAGTTAAAGAAATTATCTCCGGATCAGTCTAACAGATGAAGTAGGACCCACTGAAAACCGTTTGACATAGAACGTCCCTTAAACAGGTAAATTAGATCCAATATTCTAAAGACCCGTCTTTCAACATGTATTATAAGGAAATAATACGAAAGATACAGGTACCTTAGACGTCACTACAGGATAGAAAGTAAACACTATAATGACTAAACACAGACAAAAAGAACCAATCGGACAGATGTCCGAACAGCTAAAATAGTTAGATAAGTGTCTTTGTCGAAAACCACAGTCACTAAAAAAGAGATGTCTAAAGGACCAAAATTAAAGTGACTAAAGACACAAGTAGAAAAAAGAAAAGAAGGTGAAAGAGACTTAAAAGAGAAGAAAGAGATCAAAGGATTCCACCCTTGTTAATGACGAAAATCTAGAAAGAAGGAAAGATTATATACGAAAACTATATAATATAAGATTATATAAGAAAACTATTTAAAGGTGGATTCGTGACGAAAGTGACGTAAGGTGTTTAAAAATTCAACACGAAAGTAAAAGTGAGTGAAGTTTTATAAACTTTTAAGGAAATAGGATAAAACTTTAAAGAGAATTCTCAAGAAGAAACTGATCACAATCGACAGTGACGCGACAAATTTGAGACTCACGAAACCGTAAGAGGTTTACAGATAGAGTCACTTACAAGGTACACCAAAACTTCTTCCAGACTAGATAACAACCTAGTCAATCCGGCACCCATAGTTAAGATAGGTCCTCTTCCGTTACCGTGGGTGAGGTCACAAGAACGGACCTCTTAGGGTCCCTGCCCCCTCGGACCACCCGACAGCAGAGACCCCAACGTGTCTCAGCCTGTGCTGACTACACTGGGTCGTCGTCGTCGTCGTCGTCGTCGTCGTCGTCGTCGTCGTCGTCGGCGGCGGCGGAAAGGTAGGTCGACCAACGACCACTACGACTCAAGTTGAGACAGGAGTGACTAAAAGACAGAGAACGTGGGTAGGTAAAGACTCTTTGACCACGACCTCAGAGGTTGAAAGTCTCACCTAAGTAAATAAAGAGAAAAATTAAGATAATCAAAAACGGAGTGTATCAAACTGTGATACAACGATCCGTGTATACGTAATTTTCAATGCAGAAAAATCTCTTGACTGGGGGAACGGTAATACATTATGAGAAGAAATAGAGACTAGTAGAAGAAACTTGAGACGAACGAACTGTAATTATGTCGACGAGGTCGAGCAAGTCATATGACAGGAGGTAGAAACATGAAAGTGAGACACACAAAACGTGGATCTCTCCCAAAGAACATCTGTTCCGTGTCCGTCCGGAAGAAAGAATTAAGTAAGACGGTACGAGACGGAAAGTCGACCACGTAAATCTGGTGACTGTAAGTTTCACTCATGACTGAGCGAAGCCAATTACGGACATATAGCCAGTCACAAAAGGTTGACAACGGGACAGATAACAAGAATAGAAACAGAAGATAAGAAAAAGACGAAAAATTCCAAAGTTACCTTACAAAGTAATTAAGGTAAAAGAGAGAAGGGAATCGTATAGTCAATACGAAGAAAAAGAATGAAAATTTACCAACAGGAACGCGGAATATCAGTTCTCGGGTTTCATTTTTCGGTTCAAACTCCAGGAGGGAGGTTAAAGTGAGAACTAATCGGGACTCGGAGTGGACCGGAAGAGGAGGTCATTCAAATTCCCAACGCGAACGGAAGAGATGTCGGTGAAACCTGATTGTGAGCCATTGAGAGAGGACACAAAGTCTCCGTGGATCGTGGTGGTGAAGTAAAGTGTCAGATCTTTTGTCTAGTCCTCTCGAAGATGTATCGGTACGGGACTAGTCCTCGTCTCCCCCTGGGCCTTTAGTCCGGTGACGACAAAGGTAATGTGTCCGACGGAGACAATAATCTTAATTTTTAAATAAAATTTTCTCACCCCTCCTTAAAGTAAATTTTCATTTGCGAACTTCGTTTCTTTTTCCTTAATGTCGTTATGACAGTAGTTGACCCGTGTCGATTGGTCAAGTCATTGTCGTTTTGGGTCTGTTCTCCTCCCGTCCTCTGTATGGAGAGGTTCCACGAAGGGCGGAGGACTCTCGTGTCAAACTGGGGAAGCGTCGGTGGCCTACACCCAGGACCCTCTCACTCAGGGAGTCACAACGACTCCTTAGGAAAAGACTGAATTATGGGGTCACCGTCCGAACTTCGAGTGGAGTGAGTAATTTTTGTCTTCTTGGGGTGGGTCTAGACGATTCTCAGTGACTACCGGAGTCACAGGGCCCGAGAGGTCTACCACTTGTCAGTGTTTTAAATGGAACAGAAGTTCAGTGGTCTGAATCCCGTTCGGGACAAGAGATTTTTACCAAGGATAAGGTTCGGACTAGAGTGTTTGGACTCGGTGTCACTTCTATTTCGTAGCACTGCTGCAACCGAAGTTGCCCGTACGGACCGGTCCGTCGTGAGTGAGGAGAAGGAGGTTATTGGAGAGGGGTCTAAGGGAACCAGCGGTCGGAGGGGGGTCACGTCCCACTCGTAGTCAAGTCAAGTCAAGTCAGCGAGTCAGCACAGACTGAGACACTGGGGTACCTAACGTCGTGCGGTCCGGAGGGATAGGTAGTGGCCTCAACCATTACGGTAGGTCGGTAGAGTAGGGGGAAGGCAGGGGAAGAGGCGGGCAGAAGTTAGAAAGGGTCGTAGTCCCAGAAATGTTTACTCATTCAAGAACCGTAGTCCACCGGTTTCGTAACCTTAAAGTCGAAGTTGTAGTCAGGGTAGATTACTTGTGGGTCCTGACTAAAGGAAATCTTACCTGACCAACCTAGAAGAACGTCAGGTTTCCCGAGAGTTTTCAGAAGAGATTGTGGTGTCAAGTTTTCGTAATTAAGAAGCCGCGAGTCGAAAGAAATATCAGGTCGAGAGTGTAGGTATGTATTCCACTCGTATTCCGTTCTTTTACCTGTGGTAGGGGGCGATATTAATGAGCAGACATCCATCTACCGTCATTCTGGGTTTAAGACCTGAGCCTCCAGGCGAGAAAAAGGGTGACCGAAACTGGTAGTTCCTAAGGACGGCCCCAACCCGTCGGTAGACGGAGGACTCTTACCTCGGTTGTGCCCCTTCCTCTCAGGTCCCTACGGTTCACTCCTTAGTACTGGTCGACTTGTCCCTTGTCGGAGACAGACGTCACTCCGGACGCGGACTTGTGAGATCGACCCCTTTGGCTCATCTAAAGAAAAACGAGAATTCAGGGAGGTTCAGTTTAAAAGAGAGCTAACGTTTAAATCATGATTGACTATGTGACTATTAAGTTTACCTCTCCTTCTAGTGCAAAAGAGGGTGAAGTTCTTTTCCCAGACGGTACATTTACCTCAAATGTCTGTCTCGACTTCGCTCTTTTCACGAAAGTGGCTATTTTTCGTGACCTTTTGGTGTCTGTGGTAATAATTGTGATTGTTCTCTCAAAATGGATGAGAATAAACCCACCTTACCGGGTATTTGCAGGATCTGAACCGTGGGTAGATCATTCGTAGATCGTCTTTTCTCTTTAGGATGTCCAAATATATAACTTTTTATACCTTTAAGTTTCTTACCGGGGTCGTATTCTGATTTGTCTCTTGAGTCACTTTCTTTTCCTGGTAGTTTTTACTTGTTTCTCCCGAATTGGTTTTTATCCTGGAACTCCTTTTTTATGTCGACCGGTTTTCTGTACCCTTTCCCACAGTTGAAGTCGTTACTCTTTTCTTTTAGTTCCGTTTTTAGAAATGGTTAACCTAGTCATCCATAAATTTTCTAACTGAGGTTATGTTTTCGAGGTTATGAGACCGGTGGACTACGCTTCTCGGATGAGTAACCTTCTCTGGGACTACGACCCTTTTTCACTTCTGTCCTCCTCCTCCCCACTGTCTCCTACTCTACCAACCTACCGTAGTGGTTGAGTGACTTGCATTCAAACGTGCTTTGAGACTCTCTACCACTTCCTGTCCCTTCGGACCGCACGACGTCAGGTACCCCAACGTTTCTCGACCTGTACTGACTCACTTACTTGTTCTGAGTCCCTACCGTATTCTCAGTTGCGGAGCCGTCTTGAACCCCTTCGTCTCCCCGTTCCTTAGAGATACATATACATATAGATTTTCCGGATAGAAAAACCAGATCGTTAAGACGAAGGTCTTCAATTAGCTATGTTAGGCGCCTACTTCGTAGGTCCGGTACCATGTCTTGTCCGGGAAGGTTTAGAGTGGGAGCGTAATGACCGGGACCCTGTGGTCCTTTCGCCGAGTGGAGGTAAGTCAAAGTCAAGAGTAAGAAAACATTTTTACCTCTGCCTACTCGTGGAACCGATAATTTTTTTCGTGAATACCCTACAAAGGACCACCAGGTCACCAACTCTTGGACGGAAGGTTACGTTCCCTACACGCAAGTTAGGGACCAGCCCCTTGATTCTAGGGAGTCCGGTACCCCGTCGGGCGCTCGGAGTTGATCTTTCCGACCACTCGGCTTCGGTCCCTTTTTGGGTGCCCGGTCGTGTCTCTGGGTCGTGTTGGCTGTGAAAAATTTTTTGAAGTGAATACATGAAATTTAATCTTCTGCGATTGAGGAACCTTCTTTTCAATACTGGTTGGATCTGTCGTATAAGCTTTCGTCTCTGTAATGGAACGGTTGATTCCAGGTAGATCAGCCGATACCAAAAAGGACACCAGTGCATACCTACACTCTCAACCTGACACTTCTTCCGACTCGCGGCTTCTTGACTACGAAAACTTGACACCACAACCTCTTCTGAGAACTCTCAGGGAACCTGACGTTCCTCTAGGTTGGTCAGGTAAGACTTCCTCTAGTCGGGACCCTAAAGAAACCTCCCTTACTACGATTTCGACTTCGAGGTCATGAAACCGGAGGAGTACGCTTCTCAACTGAGTAACCTTTTCTGAGACTACGACCCTCCCTAACCCCAGTCCTCCTCTTCCCCTGCTGGCTCCTACTCTACCGACCTACCGTAGTGCCTGAGCTACCTGCACTCAGACTCACTTGAGACCCTCTACCACTACCTGTCCCTCCGGACCACACGACGCTAAGTACCCCAACGTTTCTCAGCCTGTGCTGACTCGTTGACTTGACTTGCCTTGATACATGAATCGAGTCAGGTCCGTATGTCTACGGTGTCGTCAATGGTCACGACCACCTGTACAGGGTAGGTGTCGGAGTCCTGGTTCTGAAGTCGGGGGGTGGTGGGGATCTCGGTCCTCTCGACGCCCTTGTCGCGTGCGGACGACGAGGAGGTCCCCCCGACGCCCCTGTCGAGTGTGGACCGCGAGGAGGTCGTGCCGGGCCCAGTCTCCCGGTGGTCTCCTGACGTGCCCGACTGGAGGGGCTCTGGTTTCTACCGTCGAGACGGTCCCACGGATACGAGCTAGTCCGGCTCCGATCTGGAGTCCTGAAGAAACGAATCGAGGAAGGAGTGCGACGGAGCGAGCGAGGAAGAGAGGGCTCTTGTGGAAGATCAGTGAAAATGGGGTTAAGGAGAGCCCGAGATGAAGACGTTTTAGGTCGACTTCTGAATTTACAATGGGAAAAGTAAAGGTCCGTTCCCCCGTTTTCACATCTAGAGTCGGACCGATGACTCCGTACCAATCTTGTAGTTCTTTACCCTTGGTTGCACTTGTAGGTTGTCGTTTATCTATTTACGTCTGTTCCCGTGCACGTAATTTGTGTAGTATTTTTTCTCACGACGGACAGTCATAGTTGACTGGTCTTCTACGCGTCCCGTACACACGTCGCTTGTCCGTGGCGGTCATTCTTTCCCCTCCCCCGAGTCAGCACAGACCAAGACACGCTGGGGCACCTGACATCGGGTAGTCCGAGGAGACAGGTACCTTAAGGGGTCCGTTCTTCTGACCTCACCCAACTGTAAGGTAAGAGGTCCCCTAGAAGGGCTGGGTCCCTAGTTTGGACCCAGAGGACGTAACGCCCGTCTAAGAAATAGTCGACTCGATGTTCCCTTTGGGTATGGCTTACTGGGGAAATATTTATGTCAAACACACCCATCTCCCTGTATAGTTTTCTACAAGTTGTGAGTACAGGTATCATCACAATAAGTGTTATCGGTTCTCCGTCTTCGTTAAGTCACTTACCTAATTGTTTGAAGTAGGTATATATGTAGATGTACGTTACCTTATAGTAAGTGTCTCTTCAGGACTGTGTACCCACTTTGGACCTCTGTCGTGCGACTTCGTCTTGTTCGGTCTGTGTTTGTGTTTTCTGTTCGGCATACTCAGATAAGTGCACTCCGTGGGTCTCGTCGGTTCGAGGGTCTCTGTCTGACACCTTGCCGCCAACGGTCCCCAGTCCCTCTCCCACCTTGCCTCTCGACTACAGGTTGCCCGTATCCCAGTCAAAGACGTTCTGCTTGTGCAAAACCTTTGACGAACATGTTGTTACACATAGATGAATGACGGTGACTTGAGATGTGAATTTTGTCAATTGTGTCCCTGAAGGGTCCGCCAGGTCGCCAATTCTGAAGCGCAAGATTGAGTTCCAAACTAGGGACCAGTCGCTCGATTCTGGGGGTGTCCGGAGTACCGGTTTTTTGGTTTTGGATTCTCTTCGTTATAACGGTCTTCAAGTTACTTTCGAAATTTTTACCGGGTGTAATTTTTTTTTTCAATTGTATCACTTCAAATATATTACACGTAAAACGGTGTTACTTTTTTAAAAAGTATTTACAATTATTGTACCTTTATTCCCATGGAAAGAACTCAGGAAATAAGAATGACAAACTGGTAAGATGTGTTCATACGTAATTGCAGTATTAGTCTCTTATGGTTTTTCGATAAAATTAAGACCTTTTTCTATTTATGTGAAGTGTTTCTACCATATGAAGATGATATGATCCGGTCATTGGGTTTGTCGAACCCAAAGACCCGAAAATCACCCTAACAAAAATTTTCACATCTTTAAAGTGACACCGGGGAACAAAAGAGTCGAAGGAACGTAAAGAGTAGAGCGGCGGTGTTTTTGTCGAATTTTAGGTAGTTGTCAGTAACAAGACACTGAATGATTTTACGGGTCCACTTAAGATACTTTTACTGATAATTTTTTTTTCAGTTCTACGAAATTTTTTAAGGGGAAGGTCGAAAAGGAACTAAGTAAATAACTTATTTATGAAGAATGCGTGAATTATCTGCGGACCGTTGCGTCTCTCGGAACCCCTGTGCCACCACCGGTCCGACGTGAGGCGGGGGCCGAGGGGCTCGAGTCTGGAGTGGACCCCCCACGTCTGTACTCTGCCTGCCAACCGTCCCGAGGTCACGAAGGTGCGGTCCGACACGCATGTGTGCGTACGTGCGAGCACACTCGTGTGTGTGCGTCAGTGAGTACGGCTGAAAGCGTGAGTTACTGTGACTACAATAGTCGATTGGATCTTCGAAGGGTCTACCGAGCTCACCGTTTCTTGGGTAGACGTCACGTCCTTTGTGTCCTCTGGGCCCAAGCTAGGGACCCAGCCCTCCTAGGGGACCTCTTCCTCTGCCGTCGGGTGAGGTCACAAGAACGGACCTCTTAGGGTCCCTGTCTCCTCGGACCTCCCGACGTCAGGCACTCCGTCGGCTTCTCAGCCTGTGCCGAGTCGCTGACTCCTATGGTCGACGTCAAGAGACCCGAAGACCCCTTTGAAGTGTCGGGGGCGGTCCCTACCGAGAACTGAGGTGACCGGCGTCGTCAACTTAGACGAGTCGGACTCTACGACGGTATTATAGTGTGACTTTCCTGCCTTTTAAGGAAGGACGAGTGTAGACTAAGGAGGGATGCGCGTCGTCCTCAGGGGAGACGTCGTGGTGCGGGGCCTCCGGATCAGTGGAACTTAATAAAGGGGTTTACGTGAAGCGTCTTCAAGAGACTACGGACAAGTCGGGTAGCGGAGTGGACCGAGTCGGGTTGTTCCTAGAAACGACGGGTCCCAGGTCAGAGTAAGCTCCTGGGTGTCTGGTAGGTCGGAAGAGTAGGGAAGGGGGTGCATAAGGTCTGAGTTGTGGAAAGACTAGAGTCAGTGGAACTCAGGGCAGAGAACCGGTATAAAGGTATTATAGACGACTTATGTTGGAAATCGTACTTGTATTTGACCCTTTGTGTGTCTTGAATTTTATTCTGGTAGTCGTACCTAACTTGGTCTGCTCCTCAGCCAGTCGGTCGGGGACGTGATTGGGTTCTGACGTCAGAGGACCGTCACTCGGGTCAATCTCGGACCCCAGGCCGCAGGGTCCGTCGGAGGGGAGGAGTGCAGGGGTCTGGCAGGTGCGGGACGCCAGTAGTCTCGTGGTACTCCGTGCGTCTCCTGTTGTCGGCCACGGAGGAGTTCCTGTGAGTTCCTGCCTCGCCCCTACGTCAGGTCCGAACCCCGGCCGACTCCTCCGAACCCCCGTCCCCCACCCCCAACCTGCGGTGAAACAATCGTGATGGACGCACCCGACACCGACTCTAGTCAAACCTCAAGGAAGAGCTCGTAAGTGCAGTCTAAACACGACTAGGTCGGTGTGCGAGGGACCCCGGGAGACCCTGACCCTCACGGGTAGTTAGACACCCGGTCTACCGAGCTCGGAAACGTCGCACCGACCCGTCTCTCTGTTGCCACAATACTCCCGGGTACCCCTAATCCCCCGTTTCGTGGATTAGGTGACCGATAGGGGTAGGGCCCTCTTTCCGTTCCTCTCGCCTGGTGTCGTGACGACCGTTCTGGCGTCTGTGTGTGGGACTATGTCGGACGGCGTGGTTCTCGGTGTGTGAGGGGCACAGGTGTGGGTGTCTGCCCGGGGCAGTTGCCACGGTAGAACCGGAGTACAGAACGATACCGGTCGAGCCGCAAGTCAAGTCGAGTCAAGTCAACGAGTCAGCACAGGCTGAGAAACACTGGGGTGCTCAGCGTCGTGCGGCCCGGAGGGACGTGTCGAAATCCTTTTGTCGTTTGGTCGTCTCTGGTTCTCCCGAAGGGTCCTCCGCGAGTACCAGTTCTTGGTGGACGGTCGTGTCCTCTGCGCTCTCTGCACCCACGTCCTTCTAGGGGACCTCATCCGTTCACCGTCGGGTGAGGTCATAAGAACGGACCTCTTAGGGTACCTGTCTCCTCGGACCTCCCGACGTCAGGTGCCCCAGCGTGTCTCAGCCTGTGCTGGCTCGCTGACTTGTTGTTCGTCGTCTCTGACTCTTTCACTGACGTTTGACCCCGTCACCGAAAGGAGGCCACCAACCCTTGGGAGGACGGTGCTGCACTAAGCCGGACCTTATCGAAGGAGGTCCTGCCCTGCCTCTCTGTGGGGCGACAGGGGTAGTAGGGTCGACTCCAGGTCGGTTTCGGCGTACCTTGTCTCCACTGGGTGGCACGACTCGGGTCGTACTTGACGGTCGTGGTCTTACTGCTCGCTTCTCTGCTGACAAGAACACTCAGTGAATGAAATCCCACAAACAATACGTCGTCTTCGATTTACTATGTTTCTGGAGGTGCTACGTTGGGTGAGTCGTTTGGCACTAAGGTTCTGACGCTGCGTTTAAGTTCTCCCCCGAAAGGTGCCCCTGAGAACACCTGCGGATTGTGTCTATTTCCTTTCGTCGCTGTCGTTGGGACTGTGGAAGACGGAGCTCGTCACTGAGCCCCTCGAGTGTCCTGTTTTCGCGGAGGCACGTTAAAACGACTTATTTACTTACTTGCTTAGTTATTCTTTTCCTCCCTCCTCCTCCTCACTCCCAGTCAATTTGGGTCTGAGTTCTCGTTGGCTGTCGGTGGGGACCTTGGCCGAGTCACTACGTTCCAGACCACTACCGGTCACGTTAGGAGTCTGTGCACAGTCCTCCGCTCCCAGGGCCCTCTGACGCGCCCGTGACTGTAGATAGAGGACAGAGGGGCGGAAGGAAGGTGGAGTCCCTAGGTCCTCCTTTGGATCCGTGGGACCTCTCCTAGAAAGTCCTCGGTAGTCCGTCATTGACGTAGGAGAATTTCCGTGTACGGGACAATCCATCGAGTTTTACAGTCAGGTCTCTTTCCGTTCGAAGGTGCCCTCCATCTCTTACTCCCAGGGCATCCTTCTGGAGTGACAAGACTAACGAAGACCCTCCGTGTGGCTTAGGACTGTGCAGAGACGGAGAGAGACACCCTAGTCTTCGCCACCATTTCGTTCTCAGACCAGTGAGACGAACCTGTCACGCCACGCAGAGAAAGGTGGACTCAGGAGACGTGTGGCACAGTGGTAAGCGGGGTGCAAGGGGAGCACGAGACGCAAATTCACTAACGACAGCGAGTCAGCGCAGGCTGAGAAACACTGGGGTGCCTGACGTCGTGCGGTCCGGAGGGACAGGTAGTGGTTGAAGGTCTCGAATTA
The DNA here is from genome assembly GCA_006410555.1 of Capra ibex. Taxonomy (NCBI): domain Eukaryota; kingdom Metazoa; phylum Chordata; class Mammalia; order Artiodactyla; family Bovidae; genus Capra; species Capra ibex. Next base: position 2,213,905 of record SJYO01034137.1, on the reverse strand, counting down.
GTTTGAGGACGGGTAGCTCAGCCACTACGGTAGGTTGGCAGAGTAGGAGACAGCGGGGGGAAGAGGAGAACGGGAGTCAGAAAGGACCCTGGTCCCAGAAAAGGTTACTCTACTCTTGTAGAAGATAGGGGGTTCGAAGAACCCTCGTGTTTGGTCCAGAATTGATTGGGAGGGAAGGGGAGGGGGAGGAGGAGTGAAGGAGGAGGAGGGGGAGAAGGGAAGAAGGAGGGGAAGGAGGAGGGAAGGAGGGGGAGAAGGGAAGGAGGAGGGGGAAGGAGGAGGGAAGGAGGTGGAAGGGGGAGGAGGAGGGAAGGG